>CM077812.1:44675529-45143029 GCA_039764185.1 Tamarix austromongolica | reverse complement strand
TATAATCAGAGACCTGATAAAAGAAAAAGTGATATCTGGCTCATAGTTGGTGCTGTTAATATGTGTTATCGCATTCTATCTACGTATCTATGCTATGTCTGCTATGTTATGTATCTTTGTGTGTGGGCCTTAGCGAACCTATGCCCTTACTCAGTACTGGACCCGTACTGATACTACACTGGTTGAATGGGTCCTGTGATGATCCACCAATGGTGGGGAGCAGACCTTTGATGCAGGTTTTGATCGGTTGCTATTGGGGGGAAGGTTGACTTGAGTGAGTAAGTGGACCGGACATTTACCTTCGGAATTTGTTTTGTGTAATCGTATTCATCTTGGAAGTCACAAGTGTTGTACTTAAATTTTCAAGGGTTTTATCATACTTGTCATTCCGTTATTTTAAGTACTCTGATTTATGGACTTTTAAATTGTATTTCGGAATGTCACTTGTGACCTTCGCACTCTGATTTTGTAAAACTTAGGCCTATGAATAATTTGTTCTATTTCTATTCATTTTTGCCTTAGCACTTAGTATTGGGTCGGTAGGTGTGAATCAATCCGGTACTAAGTGTGGCGGTAATACCCTCGAGTTTACGGTTTTTAATTCTCTTGCTTCCGCTAAAACTTTTGATTTAAACGAAATTTTTCAGTAGTAAATTTGGGGGTGTTACAACTAACCTTTTATATAATAGAGAGAGTGTACAAGTTCTTCCCATCCACATAAAGGATAATATTGCTTCAAAACAACTTCTTACAACCCTGCAACTAAATATTTTCCCAGAAGAAGTAACAAATGCTTCTTCAATGAAGTAGACTGCCGCTTGAAATGTAAATCATTATTACCACAACAAAAAATTGAGGAAGAACCCACAGCGTATCTAGGTATAGCTATAAGAAACAACGCACGTATGAAATGTCAAAGGCTACGTAGCAAAATGGATGTTCCCATTCAACTAACGAATCAGTACCTTAGGAGGACAAGCATGGTGAAAAGCTTTTAACCGATACTGAGACGATGGCAGGAGGTTGGACTTAGCCGCAGGGTTTGATGTATCTAAAATAATAATAATAATAATAATAATAATAATAATAATAATAATAATAATAATAATAATAATAATAATAATAATAATAATAACAGTTTTGATGTACTTGTTAGGATAACAGTTTTAATTAATTACTTGATTAAAAGCCTTGACCTAGTTTACTATACGTTAGCCAAACTGCCGATCACGCTTACCGGCCAGCTAGCCAGCTAGCCAGCCAGCTTTTTTTCCTAAATTTAAAAACATATAAGAAATCTGTCGGAAGGACAAACAGAGAGACAGACTGGTTTGTGTTACTCTCTTCGTCCGTCCGTCCGTCCGTCCGTCCATCCGTCCTCTCACAGAGCTTGTTTTACTATTCTGTATATCGACTATTTTTGTATACATGGGTTGTTAAGCTACGAGCCTACACCACTTGTTTCCTCCCTTTTTACTCGGTAAGCTAGTTGCAGTAATGCGGTGTGGTGGTGTTCTGATTCAGATTACCACAGAAACTGTCTGAAATTAAATGCAACCTACCATCTATTAGAATGTCAGATCATATTTCAAGATACCGCACAATCGAGATGCATAATTGAATTCAGTTAGAGCTTTCAACTTACAAAATAGCAGCTCCATCAGCAGCTTCATAGCCCTACTAGAAATGCGCCGAATAGGAGGAAGTTGAATTAGTATTCACCTGAGATGGAGAATGGCTAGTGCTGCTACTTGATGTTGTCCTCTACGGTGCGGGTGGTGCTACTCCGCTCGATAGTGTGGTTTGGGGTGGTGCTAGTTTTCGGGTTGCCTAGCTCGTTGCCGCTGCTGTTGGCGCCATTAGTGACCAACAAGCTGGCATCATTTCTGCTATGGTGCGGCGACGACTTGGGTGGAAGGGGAGCAATTTTGACTTCACCAATTTCGAATGTTTGGTGCGGTATATAAAAAGCAGCGTGAATGTTTGAGAAATTTTCTAATAAAGAAGTGTGGTATATGTACTCACACCTTTGCCTTCGATGTTGCACATCTGTCAATCTCATACGGAGATAAATTCTATTGTATAACCAATTACTACAAATTAAATAAAAATATTAAGTGTGGTAACATATATATCTGTAATTTAATTAATTTTTTTACTTTGTTTAACATTTTTCGAAATATATTATCTTTAGTTTTGTTCTATAAATAAACACACATAGTAATATATTTTTAATATATATATATATGGAGTAATAATGATCAAACATTAGCAGTAGTATAATATACTGCTCTATTCTATTGTGTCAAATTAGGGGGGGGGGGAGAATTCATTGCCTTATTTGTTAAGAATAAATGGAGGGATTTTAGTATTGCACTATTTATTATGATAAAATAGGAGAATTTTTAATCATTACCTTATTAGATTAGATTAAATAAGGGATATTTTATATTGCCCCATTTGTTAAAATCAATTAGCAAAAATTTTAATTGCTCTATTTGATTACCTATAATAGGACACTTTTATAATTACCTTATTTAATATTCTAAAATTACCCTATTTGACTAAATATCTTATAGTGGGATTTCATTTTACTTTGCTTCTTGCAGGCCCTACTCCATATATGATACTTTGCTTCTTCCGCTTGCAGATTACCAACACTTACTGACATTCAAGCTTTACAAGGAAAGAATAACTAGGCTGGTTTTTTGTTTTGATGGAGGATGTTTTTATGGTGGAAAGAGTCGGAAAAAAATTGATGATGAAGAGCGGGGGCATTTTCCTTGTTTAGAAGGCCATTTGTAGAAGGCCAGCTAGAGTCCATCAATTGGGGCCTTCGTTTAGTGTCAATAATATTTTTTAATATATCAATAATTACACAATCAAATGAATTATCATGGAGCTAGTTCATGATAGAGCAAATGAATAAAAATGAAATAAACAAACACTATCAACAAGCACTTCAAAAAAGAGGAGCACTACATGCTAGTAGGGAGCAACTAAGCATCGGTTTTGCTTTTTTAACATAAAAAGGAGGGGAATAGTTGGCCATTTAAGCTAGAAGAAACGTCACCAGCATTGCATCTACACCTCTTCATGGATCACTTTGCATAAAATTGGTTTTATATAATATGATCCCTCTATCTTCTTTGCCTTCACTTCCCCAAACGTACATACGCAATTAAAATTAGTCATCAAATGTGAAAAACACTCATCTTTACATTGATCTGTTCTGACTTCTGATCTTTTTACACTATCCCCCCAAGCCTTTCTAGAGTTTTAAAGGAATGGGGTCGATGCTCAGAACAATTAAAAAAAAATGAAATGGAGGTGGAAAATTCAAGAGGTTGATGATTGATTCGTGGATTGGTAATTTCCAAAGAGGATGTCGAGAATGACAAAATGTGACATTAGGTATATATTCATTTTGCCGTTGTTTATGGTCCAACTTATTTCACGCATTGTATGTATAAGATTGTAGTAAATGGGAATGTATGTATAAGAATGAAATGTAAATAAAGTTCGATCGGTTTGCATACATAAGATTGAGCTGCAGAGGGCACAATGGTAGCTATGGATTGGAGTCAGATCAACAAGCAAGCATTTTTCCATATCAGTAATCTCACTTAGATGTGTCTTCTGATTGGGAAAAATGAAGTTTTGGTTGGTTGTTTCTGTCTTTCGTGCTACTAGTGCTAGCTAAAGTCTTTAAACCTTCACCCTACACCGGTCTAAAATATTAAATATCGATCCTTATAGCTAATTTGAGTTTTCTCATACAATATTATAATCCAAAATAATTAAAAACAGCTGGTAGCCATTTGAAGTATATATCAATATGTGTGTGTGTGTGTGTGTGTGTATAAGGCAAGAGGACCTAGCTAGCTAGTTCTTCTTTAATTTTCTTAATTATACCAATATATTTGTCTTAATTAATGCAAATATATTCCAGCAAATATGCATACATACATATATGTATTAAACTTAGATGTATTTGCCTTATAAGCGTGTATGTACAGTTACCAAAACCTTCCGTACACACACACACACAGACATATATATACATATATGAAAGGCATTATATACAACACTAGTTACACACAGGGAACAAAGGCTAAACAACTAGAATAACGAAACCAACGAAGCGACAAGCTACACTAAAGAAAGCAATTTCTTTGCACCACAAACCACTTGTTATCATCGACAAGATGAATCTGTGAAAGAATTAGATAGAAATTAGGTATATATTCTCATATATATATATTTATATTACGAGTGCAAAATTGGATGTGCTTCATCTTTATTTATTTATTTATTTTTTTAATTCTCCTCTTTGCCATCATATGATTTCATCTTATGAATTTACGCATTAGATTAAGATTTGGAAGTCAGAAATGAGAAATAAGATTTCATTAACCAAATCAAAATCTCAATCAGATTAATTGGCTAATTCATAATTTTATTCCAATAAAAAATGTTCCAATAACAGTTTATTTGTTATTTTATTAATTAATTACAAATAAATATCCCGAAGTAATATCTGTTATTTGTTGACGATTTATGAATTGCACACCATGCGATCTATTGAAACCAATTGTTGTATGACGAGGAGATGAAGCTGTGGAAGGCGGCATTCGCGACAGGTTTCCTCGGAGAGTTGGTTTACGTGGAAGTTAGAGCTCCTGTCTTATTGCATAAGAGTTGGTTATTCTATAAAGTACATTTGAATGTGATTCCAAAGTTGTCGAATTAAGGCCGGCTCAATTCCTTCTTGAAAAGTGAGGAGCAGCATTCAAACATGTAAGAGTATTCTACCTAAATGAGGGCGCATATATTATTTAGGTTTTCCTCTACTAATTTCCTTTTCATTCCTATGAAAACATTCTTTCCATGATTATAATAATGTACTACGTAAATTTAAATCCTCTAATTAATAATACATCCAACCACTTAGCTTTAAATTAGGGGGGGTAAAAGTGTAGCTATCAGTAGTTTTTTTTATTTCCTTTTCACAGCATAAGGTGTGCGGAGGAGTTGGCCGCCTAAGCCATGAAAGATAGGTCTTCAGTTTTGTTACTCTTCCTCTCTCTCTCTCTCTTTGGTATTTTTTTTTTTGATAATTTGAGGATTACATCCAGAACAAAACTACATCATGATCGAACCGGATCGAGAAATTACAGTCAAAAACTAAGAAAACACGAAATAGTAATAATAAAACACCCTAAACTCATGATCACCTCACAGAAAAACTTGCACGTTATGGACCACCTCATCAATTCTGTAAGGAAAATTGTCTTTTCTATGCTTGATCCAGAAGCCAATTCTTTGTTTAATAAGCATCGCCATCCAATTCCTGCAGATCTGGATATTTTCAAAAATAGCCTTATTTCTGAATTCCCAAATAGTCCCTATTATGGCAAAAAAGGATGTTGACCAAATTTCGCTCTGTAGACCTTTATCTTTATCTCCAAGCCAAATAGCAGCGGTTTCTTCAGTCGATCTCGGCATCACCCAGGTCCTTCCAAGCCAATCGCAAATCTCGTACCATAATTTCCCTGTCACACTACAATGAAGAAAGACATGGTTAATCGATTCTTGAGTATCCTTGCAAAAAGGGCAACCTGTATCACTGACGTTTCCAACCCCAAGACGAATCAATCTATCCCTCGTATTAAGTCTTTGTTGTATCGCAAACCATGTGATCAGTTCAATTCTCGGTGGCGCCAACCCACACCACACCCTACTCCATATATTATTAATCAGATTCCCCCCGGGTGCATGCTGATAGGAGGCTTCACAATAGGATTTGACTGAAAATATACCCCGCTGATCATATTCCCAACTAATCCCATCCAGTCTTCCCCTATGTGGGTTAAACTGAGAGACCAGATTCTCCATTTGCTCCCTTTGTCTTTCCTCCCATTCAAACAACCGCCTCCTCCACACGAATTGCCAATGCCATTTGTCCCCATCCCAGAAACCCATATCCGCTATACTATTATCTTTCTGGTCAGATATCGCAAAAAGCCTTGGGAACGTGGTCCTTAGTGGACCGTTCTCCATCCATTTATCGAATGCCAAAAGGAATAAATACTTGAAAGGAAAATTTAAGACAATGGCGTCGATGCTCTGAATTCCTACTTGATATGCGTTGCTTGTTTTTTCAGTAACATTCATTCACAGGTAGAACAATCCTTATAAGAGGACCTAGCTAGCTAATTCCTAGTAAGAGTTTGATCTTCTTAAATTTCCTTATATACGCAGCTCAACGCCTATTAATTCATAAAGCAAACCGTTTATTTATTTTAATTTTCATATGAAATGCAGTACATACAACATTGCTTACAAGCAGAGGACATATATAAATAGGGAGAACTTGCAGCTCAAGATAGACAAAACAAATTAATGATCCAGTTTTCATTTTCCTCTTCTTTTTCCTTTTTTTCTTATTGGATAAACACGGGACATATTATTAGCCCACAAAGCACAAAATGCAATCTAAACATCTATTTCCTTATATATTTTGATATTCGGAATGTGTTGGATGACGACCTTAGAGGAATCTGCTTCACTTGTTGCTCCCTTACCGTCCCCATCATCCCCTTCTATGGTCGACTCCTTCCATTCCCTTACTTTGCCACAGAAATGTTTAGGCATACGAAATATCACTAATTCTTTGAGATTGGGGATGGACTTTATTCCGTCGGGGAATGTCTTCAATTCGACGCAATAATTGATTTCTAATCTCAGAAGACTTGGCATTACTCCTATTTCAATTGTCCACTCTTGTAAGTATTGCAGCCCTGATAAAGTGAGAGAAGTAAGTTTAGGAAACCACCCATGCGACCATGTCATGTCCTTTACCATGAAAGAGTCTTTGCTTATAACCAATATGTTCAAGTTAGGTAATTTTCCTAGGATTTGCAGGGCATCGCTATTCCCAATATTGGTGTCTCTCAAAATTAAAGAAGTCAGGCAGTCAGGAAGCCTTGTTTCGGGTCCCCAGTAATAAGTAGCTGATGATGCCGACGGCGACATGCTTCCAATTATCTCCAACTTCATATTATTGAGGTGCGAGAAGCCTCGTAAAACATCTGGTTCTTCTGTTAACAATTCCGCTCTGAGTTGAAAGGAAAATTTTTTAAGACGCCTGCACAAAAGGCTCGGACAATTTCTAATAAGCTCAACCTCATCTTTTCCCAAGAAATAGTGTAATGATAATTTTCTTAAATTGGTGAGCCTGGTCACATCTTTCCATCGATGACGTTCCCAAAAGTTACACAAGACCTCCAGATTACTATTCAAACCACCTTCCTCCTCATTTGACTTACATGACTCAAGTTTATATCGAATCCTTTCTACGATTGAGGGCTTTTTGAAATAACGTGGCATATATACATGTCTCAGCTTTCTCATTTTCCATATCATATCAGGCGACCAATCCACCCAATTAAGTTTAGTTCGTAAATCAAGCGTCTGTAGGCTCTCCAACTTCTCGATTGAAGATGGCACGGATATAATGAAGCTGTCTCTTATGCTTAGAAACCTCAAGTGGACCAAGTCTCCCACTCCCTTGGGTAAAGCTCTTGCATAAATATCATTAAGATCCAACACTCGAAGCAATCTAAATTGCTCGAATCCTTTTCTCAATATATAAGGTCCAATTCCAATGGCCCTATAGACAACAACGGAATCCAAAATATTCACACCCCCATAACAAATTAGCGACTTGACATGTCCTGGTGCAATAATCTGTTTGTTTCGATCAGTAAGACTAGTTATTACTTTCTTCAAACCATCTTCACCGTGAATAGCTAATCGTCGATATCTTTTTCTAGTATTCATTGTGAAATCTGGTGTTGATGACATACCAATTGATGATGATGATGCTACATCTCTTACCACTGACACCCTGAGAAAGTTTTCTTCTTCTGCTTTGGATATACATATTTCTCTCACAAGGTCATGGAGGTAACATGATTTTATCCTTCCATTTTCCTTAGTTGACCCCACTTGTAGCATCGATCTCTTCACCAACTCTAGCAAATATGCTTGGCCCATCTCCTCCAAAGACACTTGTTGTTCGACGTCATAATTATCGTTATCCAAGCCACTGGTTGAAAGAAGACCCTCGGCCATCCATAAGTGAATTAGTTTCGTCACAGAAATTTCAGTATCTTCTGGAAAGATCCCCAGATAAAGGAAACAAGGTTTGAGATAAAATGGTAAATCATAGTAGCTTAGTCCCAATACTTGTTTACAAGATAGGCCACCATCTTTTGCATTCAGCAATAATGATTTGATATTATCGTGTGTAGATTCCCACTCTTCAACCGACTTTTTCATCACTAAGATCCCTCCAAGTGCAACAATTGCCAATGGGAGGCCTCCACAATGTTTCAACATTTCCTTTGCCAACCTACCCGCATCACAACCTGCAATAACTTTAATTAAATTTTATAGCCACGTTTAAGTGATTAAGTACTTCTTCCAAACACACTTAAAGATAACCATATTTTTTGGTTATCTTATAATACTAACTGTTTAGTAGGAGAAAATTATTGATTAAATACCGTCGCGTGTACATTCATAGTACCTCTTTCATTGTTTATCAACTTCATTTCCCAATATCATCTTAAAAAAGGGGATTTTTTTTTATTTACTTCCCCTTATTTATATATAGGGGGAAAAAATTAGTACTTGCTCTTTTCAAGCAAGCAATATAAGAGCCTACAGTACATATTTTTAAAAAGGCGGCGAAACTAGATGTGCTAACATAATCACATAAATAAAATAACATAAAATAAATATGTGCACTTTAATTGTTTTATGGAGAATAATGAGTTCCAAATATACTAAACAATTTGGTGGATAGAAAAATTATTACTTTTGTAACACATAGTACATATATATATGTGAGAGACCTCAGGAGAAAGTATCGCTTACTATGTTAGTTTACTAATTAATTAGATAATTATATATTTTCTTTGAAATTGTTTACCTTATTCTTTAGAATTTAACTTTTTTAAAAAAATAATAATATAATTATAATGATAATGGTGAATTTAATGACATATCAACGCAAAAATTATGATAAACTAATACCACAGATATTGGTCATTAATAGATCAAACATGATAAATACATGATGAATTATATTGAAAATTTGAATAACGATGAAAACAGAGTATAAATTGGTCACTACAAATTAATCGAGTCTCTATTGATTTCCGTAGTGTTAGCTTCTGTAGGAGAGGCCTGTGCTTGAGCTCGATTAATCCTGTCCTAGGGGTGTGATTGATCAACTAGGCTGAGGGACAAACACTACTGTAAATTAAATTAGATAATATGGTAAATTCCATTTAGATATTCCAACATTTAATTTAATATTTTTCAGACACTGTATTTTTAATAACTCTTAACATTTTAAACTAGTTTTTTATGTGCATACCTATCCATTAACTCTGGCTTTTCTTTCAAATGAAAACATTTTTACCTGATCTTTATGTTTACTTTTACTTATATTATTTATTTAAGGTTTATTATTACTTTATAGTAACTAAATTACTGTCAGCCCCGTTCTTTGATTCGCAGCAAGACATACTAGTCCTGCTAGGACTTCGAGCTCACCCATAAAGTTCGTCGCTCGCCTGCTCTGTGCCACTATCGTGGACTCGCCGTCATCCGTACTCTTCATCGTCGTTGTCAATAGTATACTGTTGCGAGTCACACTTCGAGTCTGGTCCCGTGAAATCCACTCCGCTGCCACCATCATCGACTTATTGTTTACGGTTTGATTTCTCTTCCGATTTCTCATTTTAACTGATAATTTATGATGAGGGTTAGCTTATAGGATGATTGCTGATTTCTCCTCTGACACCTCATGCAAATATAGATGTGCTAGCTTCTATGTAAATGTGTTAACGATTTTTCTGGTTGCTGTTTAGGGTTGCTTAAAAATACTTTTGAAATTTGAAGGCCTTGGAAGAAGAAATACTAATCACCCAAAGAAATGAGAGGAAAAGGAGTTAGAGAATACGTGCGGTGCTCTTCTCCAAAGAAATTTGATGGCTCACATCGTAACTTCTTTCCAAGTAGTAGCCAGGCATCTTCGTCATTCATCAGCAGTTGCTTATGGATAGTTGCTTTAGCGTAGTTGGCGACACCCTCAATGCGAGTGGTGAGCATTATTTTCCCACCACTTGAGTTTTCTTCATTGATCGGAAAGGCTGGTTTAAGAGAGTCCCAAGCATCATTCTTCCAAACTTCGTCGAGGACGACCACACACCTCTGCCTTTTCTACACTTCACAGAGTTCCTGCATTAGTTATGCTAATGTCTTGTTATTGTTTGCGTTGGGCGTGTTCATTAGACCCTCTTTTGCCGGACCATTACTTGCTTTCTCCGGATTCACCGAGGTAAGGCCCCGCAAGAGTTCTGTCACCACGCTTTCGACGTGACATTGCTGAGAAACGGAGGCCCATGCAACAGCATCAAAATACTGCTTAATATCTCTGTGATGGTAAATTTTCTTGGCAAGGGTGGTCTCGCCCAAACCGCCGCCACCGCACAAGGTGACAATTTTGATGCCATCTACCGTTAGATTGTTCACCACAACCTTCACATCCTTCTCCAATCTGACGGTGTCGCCCTGCTCATAATGCACGTAACTCCTTCTCAATTGATCTTCATTTCTGACTAATGAGCTACTGCCTTGGTCGGTTGTTCTAATTCCATATGTATGTAGCCTAGACGTTAGCGTAGATATCTTTAGCTTTAAAGAATCAATATCGCTGCCTAATTCATGGAGGTTCTTGGCTTCTCTCATGATGCAAGAGTACCTTTTCAGCGTTTTTAGTATGCCACCACGCCACTGCAGCTCAACTTTGAGGATGAAGGATTCGATTACATCCTTAGATTGGTAAGCAAGCCAGCTGGTCTGCATGATCCACTCGTGCATTCTTGCGTCACAATCTCGTCTAGCATCCACGTCTTACAGGAAGCACATCATCCATTTCAGTTCGTCTTGGAGCTCTTCCACTTTTGCTTCAACATCATATAGATACGTTGTTAATATATTTTTATTTTACAAAGGTATTGTCATTATTTTATAAATAAAGCGTTTCATATTTTATATATTAACTCTTAATGTGGTCCATATTAAATTAGATATAAAATTGTTAGCCATCAAGTTTATGTTGTATGGTAATATGTTAGTAATTAAGCCTAAACCTATATCTCTCTATCTAATTCTTAATGGTAGAATTAGAATTAAGTTGTTATGGATAAAGACATATGTATTTTGGGATGAAAAATTTAAGTAAGATAATTTAATTATCTTATTAATTAAATTATCTTAGTTTTCTAATTTAAATAATTTTTTTAATTTAAATTTAAATTAAAGGGAGAAAAATAGTTGTTGATTGTCATATTTACATGACATGTGTAGGATTGAGAGAAGAGTTGATTTTTTTTTCTTTCTCTCTTTCTGCATAAAATTTTTCCCTCTCCAATACATACACATATATTCATTAAAGAGAAAGGAATAGGCTATTTTTCTTCAATTTTCTTAGTAATTTCTATGTGAAATCAAAGGAAACAAAGAAATATAAAGAATGTTGCCATTCTCGTTCTTTGTTATAAGCATGCACCATCGGGTTTGAGGAAAAAGAAATAAAAATATAAAATTCGAATCCAAAAATTATAAATTATGAATTGGTGCAATTAATCTCGTTAATGGTAGGAGGGGTGTGTATATATATTATAATCTTAATTCCATATAAAGTTTGTTATTACATGTATTAGGATTTTACATGAATTTTTAATTTGATTGTGTATGAATTTATATTAATAATGTGTTAATTATATGATTCATGCCATTAAAACCCATCTAATATACGTTGCTTCTTCCACTACCATATTTCCAAGATAGCTTATGGCTGATTCGATATCAGTTAGCACCATATTCAAGTTTCACAGGAAAAAGTACAAAATAAATTTTCTTTTTTGTTTCCCCTTCGAAAAAAAGTGTCGAAAAAAGGATATTTTATCTAAGAGGCGTGATTTTCCTGCTATGCACAGAAGTATCAAGATCGATCAATGTCCAGATTGCAACACATAAAGATGTAAATGCCTAGTAGTGAATGTTCTCAGTAGGAGAGATAGATGTAAGTGCCATCTCAATTCACATCGACCCTCCTCTTGGCAGAAAAAACTAGGGCAGTTATAAGCATCAATCCCTTCTTCTTCAAGAGCTTCCTATTCTCTAGTAGCTCATTCTTTCTATATTTAGCCCTATCAAAGGAATGTTACTTTCAATTTTGGATATATTTCTTCCTCCCATGCTATATAGGTCAGGATACCACCAAAATCTTATCATTTGGTATAACTTGCAGCAATGGATTATCAAGGGTGGATGTGGCCCTAAAGTTAGAAAACAAGTTATATATGCACTTGTGACAACTTCCATTTACCAAATTTGAAAAGAAAGGAATAATTGTATTTTCAAAAATGTCCCTAGACTTTCTTTTGTGTTAGGAAGCTCATTTTGAATAACCTAGCTAATCATTTTGTTTCTTTCTAAAATAGTACGTCTTACAAACAAATTATAGAATGTGCGTGGATGTACTAAGTAATAGTACTAACATATAATTGTATTGAGATGAATATTGGTGGTTGTACTTCTAACTTTACTTTTCAAAATTAATATAATATACTCCCTATGTTTCATTAAGAAAGTTTTTTTACGTAGAATTTTTTTTTTTTAAAAAAATTCATTTTAGATTAGTTAATGTTTATTTTTTACTTTCATCCTTGGCTTTTCTCTTTATTTTTCCACACATTAAATGTTATATTGTGTTTAAATTAATGATGTAATTGTATGGGATATTTATTGTCTCCTAAAATAGCATACAAATTGTTAAAACAATTTTCTTTATGAAACAGTATTTACTTACTAAAAAAATATTGTTAAAAGAAAAAATGGAATTGTAAGAAAAGAAAATTATTATAAGTTGAATGCAATAAAGTTTCACTATGGACCAGAAGCTAACCTAGAAAACATTTGTGATAAAGTATAAATGCTCAAGATTTATTTTCGAAAAGAAAAAAAAAACTTTCTAAATTTATAATAAAGGAATAAATATTTGAATTGTGTTCCCATTAAGGTATACAAATTTTAAAAGTGAAAAATTTAAGTCATGAATATTTAGGCTATGTTCCCATTAAAGTATAAGAATTTATATTTTGTTCACGTTAAGACACAAATGAAAATCGTCAAAATTATCAAAAAATTAAAGTTTGATAAACATTATATTTTAATGGAAACTAAGTCTAAAAATTTCTGTTATTATGAAAATTTCAAAAATAGTTATGATTTAATGAAAATAAAGCCTGAACATTTATGTATTTAAATATAATTTTATCTTACATTAATAATTGAATGTAATATATGATGTAAGGTTATATATCAATATGTAATAAACTCTAGCTAATATCAACCATTTAACTTATTTATTTGTAGGATTTCCCTTGTGTTGTTATCCCTACATTTAGATCCCCATTATAACTTTATGATTTAGCTTAAATACATTAAGATACACTAAATGTTTGAGAAATTATTTCCATCAAGTATATGAATTTATATTTTGTTCACATTAAGACATAAATGAAAATCATCAAAATTATCAAAAATTTAAAGTTTTACAAACATTATATTTTAATGGAAACTAAGTCTAAAAATTTATGTTATTATGAAAAATAAAGCCTAAACATTTATGTATTTAAATATAGTTTTATCTTACATTAATAATTTAATGTAATATATGATGTAAGGTTATGTATCAATATGTAATAAACTCTAGCTAATATCAACCATTTAACTTATTTATTTGTAGGATTTCCCTTGTGTTGTTATCCCTACATTTAGATCCCCATTATAACTTTATGATTTGGCTTAAATACATTAAGATACACTGAATGTTTGAGAAATTATTTCCATCAAGTATAAAAATTTTCTAGTTTTACATAAAAATATAAACACTAAATAGCTATTTTAACTAAGACATAGATGTCCCCCCAAATGGTCACAAATATCTTATTGATAATATTTATACATATACATGGTGCACAGACATTTTTTTTATACATAATGCAATAATTATATTACATAAAACTAAAATCACTATATATTTATACCTTATAATCTTGCATTTTAAGAAGAATTATTTTCTAAATTAATAAAACCCTATAAGTATAAAATTATTTTTAAACTTTCCCAAATTTTGAAAAATTACTAAACCTTGTAAAAATAAATCATATATATATATATATATATATATATATCGAAAATATGTTTCCATAATTTTTAAAACATGATTAAAAAAACCCCTACAAGTTCCATTAAGTTTTTTGAAATATCATAGATCCTTTTAATACACACACACACACACACACACACACACACACACACACACATCCAAAACGTTAGAAAAACTTAAAGAAATTTAAAATTTTAAAAATTAAAAGGTATTACAGAATTTATAAATTAATATATAAAATTTTATAAAAGAGATTTAATCTTTATAAAAAAAATTAGAATAATTATGAAATTGAAAAAGTAAATTCTTGGAATTTATAAATTTAAAAAAAAAATATGAAAAAAAAAACAAAATGTCAATGAAATTTTTTCAAAATTAATACTTATATATATATACACACACACGGCTATGCGAATTTCATTAAATTTTGTAAAATATTTCTAATCCTTCTAACAAATTTCAAAACTTGATAAATAATTTATGAAAATTGTAAAATTTTTAAAATTCTAAAAGGCAAATATTCATAAATTATCTATGTTATTCTTTAAAAAATTAAAGGATTTTATAAGAAATTCATATAATATTTACTCCCTAACTTTCATTTATGTTTATTGTTAATGTAAATAGGTTATTGCATGATGAGTTGTTTAACTCACTACATAAGTTGTTTAATTTTCTTTACTTTATAATGGTTTGTTTTGTTTATATAGATATAAAAATGGTAGAAAAGGTGCCTTAATGCTTTCTTAATTTGAAAAGATGATCAACCACTGAATTTAGTATTAAATTATTCTTTTCCTTTTAAAATCTTTGGCATAGAGTAATTTTCATGTACATGTTGCAACTTCATAAATTTTGAAAACAAATCCACCAAATAAACAAAGTTGGGAATTTTTGGTAATTTAAGGCTTTGACAGGATATATATGGCCAGACAGTTTGGAATATAGTTAACTTCTATGAAAAATGTTGTTTGTTGATACTAGATCTAACATATATGGTTTAAGTTTTTTATTTATGTAAAGATTAAACTATAATTTTGTGAGATTTTATATATATAACAATAACTTTGGCATAAGACTATTTGTTGAACGTGGACAATTTAGCAACTCTTTGAACATTTGATCCACTGTCCATCTTTAAAAACACCATCATCAACACATGCATTAGCAATGGTTAGTTCATTTATAATATTATATTTTTTCCATATTTTTATTAAAAACTAATGATAAAAATAAAAATAAATGGTATTAGGTATCATCAAAGTGTATTTTCAGGATACTCTAGCTGATGCAATATTGAAAGTATATGAAAACATTGGATGAAAAGTGAGACACGATGCTCATGCATGCGCTGAAACCAAAATATCTAGTTTCATTGTTGAAACATTATGTAGTATTTACTGGTTTATAAAATAAACCAGATATGGTACATCTGAGTTTAGGATATAATATTCAAAAAAATAAGAGGAAAATGAAAAGATTGGGTACCTTGCTTTTGGCCAACATTATTTGATGGATCACCTCCAAACTTCCTCTCGAGTAGTACTTAAGCTCTATTATCATCCATTAGGGTTTTCTCATGAATATATGTGTTAATATTTACATAATTGACAATGCTCTTAATGTGAGTCGTGAGCGTCAGCTTCCCACCTCTCAAGTTTCTTGATTGATTGGAAATGTTGCTTTATGAGAGTCCCATGCTTTATTCTCCCACATACCGTCAAGTATAGACAAATATTTCTTCTCTTGTTGCACTCTATAAACCGTCTCCATCAAATCTTCCATTGTCCAATCATCACCAACTTTCTATAAGGTAAGGCCTCATAAGCGTTCTACTAGGATGCTTTTATCATGGCATTGCTAATAATTGAGGCCCAAGCAAGCGTCTTAAAATATTGCCTAATATCTTTGTGATGGTATGCTTTCTTGGTAAAGGTCGTCTTGCCCAAACCACCAACTTCATGTATGGCAATTGTTTTGCTTTCTTCTTCTACCTTCTAAGTTGTCACCTCATCCTCTGCATCTTTCTACAATCTAATGATCTTATCATCCACATTATGTGGGTAACTATTAGTTTTTGTTCCATTTTAAATGACAAACTACTACCTTGTTTGGTGGTTCTAATTCCATACTAATGCAATCTAAAAGTTAGTGTTGATATCTTCAGCTTTAAAGCATCAATATTGCTTCCCAAATCATAGAGTGCCATGGCTTCTCTTATGATGTAAGACTACATTTTCAACTTGTTCAATAAGCTACCAAGACATAAGAACTCAAATTTTATAATAAAGGTTTTGATCATATCCTCATATTGCTAGTTGATTTACTTGATCCACTAGCATATACTTGGATCATGGTGTCATTTTGTGTATATATCTTACAAGAAGCATGACATCTATTTGATATCATCTTGGAGCTCTTCCACTTTTCCTTCCATTGTATGCAGATACTTTGATTCTTTCACTAGCTTAGTATCAATCCATTGTACTACTGGACCAACACTTGCCACCATTCAAGCTTTACAAGAAAGCCAAATTAGTTATTTTTTCCCTTTAAAACAAAAAGTGTTGGTGTAACACCCTTAATTTACCACCTTGAAAATTGTATTTTGCAAAAGTATTTATTGCCAAATTACTGGGTGTTACCGCCACACTTAGTATATGTCTGGCTCCCTTACCTTTCTTATATCAAGTGCTAAGATTAAAATAAGCCATAACCGAAATAAAATAGTAAAAATAGAATAATACATAATAGAAGTCACAAATAAATGTTGTAGTGTAACAGTATAACCAAAATACAATAAGAAACATAAAAGTCCAAAGAAAAACTGATCATGACCAAAAACCAGCACCCAAAGATACAACACTGGTTAGCCCTAACTCTAAGATCCGAAGACCCACTCTGAAACAAAACCTCTTCCCAAGGACTTCACTTATTCTTCTTGTTCTTATATGCTTCATACCACTCCATAGCCCTCATATAATCATTTGTAAGAGTAGCATTAAAACTACTTTATTGTATTAAGTAAATCACAATACCTCGCAAGATGCAGCAAACCCATATTTCACATAGTCAAGTAAAATTCAAAATGCATAATTGAGCACAAAGAATATATCATAATAAAAAATAATATTCATGAAAAAAAAATATACAACATCTAACCTTAACTCAACAGTAAAACATACTGGTCAACTTCTCATCATTTTAAGGTACAAAGTCACATTTGATTAATTAAATGCATTCTGAACACAATGGTAGGGTGCTAAAGCAACAACCAAAACAACAATCCGAATGACAAAATTAATCCAAAAATTATAAAAATAATTTAAGGCTCACTAACTAGTTGAACAAGCAAGAGACAAGCCAAGAAAATACTTTGCACCAAAGGAGAAGCTTTCAGCCAAGGAGGCGAGGGTGGCAAGGATGAGAATGGCCGGTGATAAGGGACTAAGAATGAAAAATAAGGCCGATTTAGGGGAGGCTACAAATGACAATAATGGAGAAAAAAAGGAGGAAAAGGTGTAGCACAAAGGGACTAAATATGGAGGCAGTCTTTGGTGAAAATGGACACAACAAAAGAGTGAAAGCTTAGTCCAAAATGGACGAAGGTAGGGCAGTTGGGCTTTGGTGGATTTACTCAAAGGGAGGAAGAGTAGAATGATTATCTTAGCTGAAGGAGGAAGGGGAGAAAAGGTAGTGTAGGTCGGTGGTGTGGTGATTGATATTGGTAGGAAGGGCCAAAGATAAAGGAGAAGGAGAAGGTGTGCAAGGGAGATGATGGTTTTGGGGTGTTTGAGCGTGGGTGTGAGGGAGCCTTCAGCAAGGGCTGCAAGTGTAGAGGGTGAGAATTCAAGGGTTGTTTTGTAGCAATTAAAAATGGTGTTGGAAGGAGCTATGTCGGGGAAGAATGGAGAGGAGAGTTATTGTGAGTGAAGGAGCTCAAGTAAGGTAGATAATTTGCATGTTTGGTCATGGGTTTGGCACAACATAAGAGGGAGAGGAGAAATGATTGATAATATGGATGGCGTGTAGGGAAACGAGGAGTAAAACAAGGAGAGGAAAACATAGGGGAGAGGGGAGGTATGGTGAAGATGGTGTAGGGTGAAGTTTTACAGGGTAAGCTGTCAGGGTAGGGGAGGAGGTTGATGGTAAGGAAAATCTATCATAGGTTAGGGTAAATATCTAATTAAAGAATGAGGATAAAAATGTTCAACTAAAATTTATCAGGTTTACCAGGTTGGTTTACTCTATAAAATGGATACTGATTGAGATCCAACCTAGGTTTAAAAAATTCATACGTATCCTCTAGTATATTGTATATTTTAACCTAATAAAATTTTATATCTAATAAGTTGTAATAATATTACACATGTTAATAATATATTTATTACCCATTATCCTAAAATAATTATTACAACTAATATATATAATTACTTATCATATTTAGGATTTCTGGAAATGGGATATTACGGTTGAACAAAGAATGATGCATTTGAGAGGAGTGCATTACCTAGTATGCGTATTAAACTATATATAGAATAAATTAGCTAGAACCTAGAACTACAAGGTAGGCAAGAGTCAGTGAACTAGGGTCCTTGTTTTACGCGATGTTTTAAAAACTAAATAGAAAATAAATTTGGTAGACCTCTCTATTCAATTACAATTTGACTAGAAATTACTTTTATTAAAAAAAAAATTCTAGTATGACTCAGTCTGACTCGATCTGACCAAGTCAAACCTATTCATTCGCGCTTAAACTCCCCATCTATAGTTAAAATAACGGCATTTTTAGTGTGCCGAGTCAAAATAGTTCACCCACTCCAACCCCAATTTTTTCAATTGGTATGCTAATTTTAAATTTTGGTAGTTTAATACCGGTGGGCACCCCATTTGGTTTGATTGAACCAGCCACTCCGGCTTTTAAGTAACTTGTTTTATGTAGTAGTACTATAAGGTAAAGGTCAAGTAGGTTGTTTGTGTTGGTACTCCATTCTAATTATTATTATTTTAAAAAAATTGATTTAATATCTGGATTGATATAATGTAAATAATTTAATAATTGATTTATTTTTTAAAATTAAATAATAGATCTAATAAAAAATAAATTGAATATTTGATCAGATAAAAATAAATAATATATAATTCGATAAATTGTATACATATATGCACTAAAAACTATTTATATGTATTAACATTTTATTGCATACATATGTGTGTGTATAATTTGAAAAAAGATTATTCCTAGTGAGTGAATTTTATGGTTTTTAATTAATATTTTTATTAAATATTATTCAAATTTTAGAATTAATAATTGATTATAATCTAATTTAATACTCAAATTTAACTATTAAATTAAATTAGATTGATTTATTATTTGTTAATATAATAATATAATAATTTGTGTATGATATTCTTTATTTGCAGTGTATTTAAAAAATTTAGATATTTAATAAATTATTTGTTATAAGATCTAAAATTTTAAATATTTAAATATCCGAAGTTATTTTTTAAATATTTCATCCATGAACATATTAGGCGGCGCATTAATTTCACTTACTAACAAGTAACACTATGAATCCAATCCCGTGCATCGCGTTCACTTGTAGTTCCACTCCAGACGAAGAAAAAATAAAAAGAAAAGGAAAATGAAAAGAAAATATAAATAAAGGAAATAAATTAATTAGTTGTGCTTGGACTGATCACAGCTGCTTCGACGCCTACTGACGCCATATTCAATTTCCACGAGATTTTATTTACTACTCTCCTTCGAACAGAGAGATTGATTTGGAAGCAAAGATAAAGATCGAGGGAATACTCTCTTCCAACTCTGGTCAATTCATGTGCATAGCAATCAGACGCACTAACTATAAGTAGTGATTTTGGATGGCAATTCCAAGATCTTGACACCTACCTAACTTCATTCCACGAGGCACACTCCTAATACGTCTTAAATTAATTAGAAACCCATTGCCGTTGAAAACATCAGAGTCCTTTACGGAACTTCATTCCAGTTGAAAACATTTTAGTCTCCCTATGTATCCATATGTACAAAAATGGATAGTTGTATCCATATGTAGTCCACTGGATTAGTTGTTCTGTAAAAACCGGATCAAATATCGAATGTATTCGAAGATATTTGATATTTAGACTAATAATAATCACAAGCCAAATAAAAGATAATAAAATACCAAATGCAATTCACACTATGTATTTTATAATTTGCCTCATTTTATATCCCAAATCATTTTTCGCTCTAAAACAATGATCCCCAATGTAGAAATAATTTCATAAGGTGCGGAGGAGCTGGCTGTCTAAGCCATCAGAGACGCGTCTTCTATTTTGTATACCTACGTGGATCACCGTAATCGATTCCCATCACATACGTGTACGTCACAATGCAGGCCTTCGCCGTTCCATTTATTTATTTTATTTTTTAATATGAAAAGCGGTACATACAACATTGATTTTGATTACAAGCACGGGGCACATACATAAATAGGGAAAACACGCAGCTCAAGACAAACGAACAAAATTAAGAATCCGGTCCGGTTCCCATTCCGTCCGATATATCGGTGGTAGGAATGTGATGGTTGATAACCTTGTCGGAATCTGAAAGCCCCCCGTCCTCTACTCCACTTGCTCCTCCCTTAACGTCCCCATCATCTCTTTCTATGGCTGACTCCTTCCATTCCCTCCATTTGATGCAGAAATCATCAGGCATACCTTCTAGATATAATTCTTTAAGCTTAGGGATGTACTTTATTCCGTCGGGGAATGTATTCAACTTGGCACACCTCCAAATAATTAATCGCAAAAGACTTGGCATTGCTCCTTTTTCAATGGTCCACTCTTCTAAGTTTTCTAGACCACCTAGAAATAGATAAATAAGTTTGGGAAATCCTCCATCTGAGCATCTCATTTCCTTTCCCATATAAGAATTATCATAGAAAAACAATTTTCTCAAGTTGGGCAGCTTCTCTAGGATTTTCATAGCATCAGGATTCATGATTTCGGTGGAGAATAAATGTAAAGTAGTTAGGCTGGGAGGCAACATGTTGGGCCCCAAGGTACAACCACCTAATGATGATGATGATCCCGACGATATCCTTCCATATATGTACAGCTTCATCTTATTTAGCCGCTCAAAATTGCATAAAGCACTCGGTTCATCTACCAACAATTCTCCGCTCAATCTAATGCACAAATATTTAAGACACCCATTCAAAAGGCTTTTAGAATTTTTAATATGCTTTAAGCCTTCTTTTTTCTCGATTCTTGGGGCTATTGATAATTTTCTCAACTTAGTGAGCTCGGCCACGTCTTTCAACCGATGAAGTCCATCAAAGTTACACAGGACCTCAATATTATGATTCAATCTATCTCCTTCCTTCTGATGTAACTTATACGACCCAAGTTTATATGCAATCCTTTCTACACTTGAGGGCTCTCTAATATTTTCTGGAAAATATACATGTCTCAGCTGCCTCATTCTCCATATCATATCAGGCAACCATTTTATATAAAATTTGGTTCGTAAATCAAGCATCTGTAGGCTCTTCAGCTTCACGATTGAAGATGGCACCACCCTAATGCGACTTTCTTTTAGGCTTAGATACCTCAAGTGGACTAATTCTCCAACTCCATTCGGTAAAATATCTATCTTAATGTTGACAAGATCCAACACTCGAAGCAATATGAATTGCTTCATGACCGCTTTTATTGATATAGAAGATTCACTAAAATTACTCCATAAATATAGTGACTTGACATGTAGTGGTGCATTAAACCTTGTTAATTTCTTCATAGCATCGTTGTCGTGAACTGTGAATCGTCGATATCTTTTTCTTGTATTCATTGTGAAAGCCGGTGTTGACATACCAATTGATGATGATGAAGATGAAGCTGAATCTTCTTTGGCTAGCACCTTGAGAAAGTTCTCTTCTGCTGCTTTGGATATACATAATTCTCTCACTAGATCATGGATGCGGCACGACTTTACCCTTCCATTCGTTCGAGTTGACACCACTTGTACCATAGATCTGTCCACCAACTCTGCCAAATATGCTTCACCTAACTCTATTGAGTTGGATCCTTGTTCATCAAAATAATCCTCATTATCTGAGCTGTTGGTTGAAAGAAAACCTTCAGCCATCCATAACTCAATCACTTTTGTCGCGCGAATCTCAGTATCCTCCGGAAAGATTCCCAAGTAAAGGAAGCATGGTTTAAGATAAAATGGCAAATGATAATAGCTTAGTTCCAATACTTCTTTACAAGAAAAGCCGTCGTCTTTTGCATTGGACAATATTGATTTGATATTCTTATGCACAACTTGCCACTCTTCAAGGGACTTTTTCGCAGCTAATATTCCTCCGAGTGCAGCAATTGCCAATGGCAGGCCTCCACAATGTTTGAGCATTTCCCTTGCCAACTTCTCTGCTTCAAGACCTGCAGTAAAATTTTATTCAACGGCCGTCATGATTAAATCGATCCTTTAGAGAACAATTGATACCTAAAAAGATTAAAACTCACTCTCTGTGTGTCTATATATATATATATACATATAAACTATTCAGTAGGGGAAAACTATTTATTAAATATTGCCGCATATATCTCTCTACCTATTTTATTGTTTATCAACTTCATTTCCATCAAGAGGAGTCTACCAGTAGGTTAGTGGCTAAATGTATATATCCTGACTATCAAAATAATTTTAAATGTGTCATTGTTTCCCCCTCCCTTGCCCCCGTGTACTTCTTCCCCGCAAAAAAAAAAAAAAAAAAAAAAAAAAAAACTTTATTTCCATCAATAGCAATTTGCTGAGATGGTATTAGAGCTGGAGGCGCAGGTGGATAACCATAATTCAATTTATGCTAGAAGCGTATATGACCCTCTCAAAAAATTAAAAAAAAAAAAGGAACTTCATTTCCCCATTTAGTTTTCACTTTTCAAGAAGGAAAAAGGTTCTTCTTCTTACAGATAGATAAATGAAGTGGTTACTTAATAAATTATCACTATTTACCATAATCATTTCAAGCAAAAAATATAAGAGCCGACTGTACTTGTTTTTTAAAAGATGAAAACTAGATATTTTAACATGATCATAGAAAGAAAATAAAAATAAATATGCGCACTACAATTGTACTCAAAAGAATTATGAATTCCAAATATGGAAAAAAAATTGGTGGATAACAAATTATTAATGTACTATATAGACCGTGATCGTGGCCTAGTGGTGAGGAGCTCGGCGTTTGAGTCCTATAAAGACGTCTAATTTATTTGAATAGGTTTTAGGGGTGGTGGGCATCTATAGCCAATAAGTGAACCGATGGTACACGGTCATCTCTCATTTTCAGTCACCTGGGTTCCCCCTCCCCAGGTATTCCAACAAGTACTCCTAAAAAAACTAATAACTATTATTGTTGTAATCTATAGTGCATATATATTAGAGAGAATTAAATAGTAAATATTAGTACTATAGTAGCTTACTAATTAGCTAATTATATATTTTATTTGGTCTTAATTATTTTATTTTTTAGAATTATATTTTTTTTTGCAAAATAATAAATTTATGAATTTATGATATTGTCAGCTTCTATGAAAAATGTTGTTTGTTGATACCAGACCTACCATATGCGATTTAAAAAAATTTTAAAATGTTGTTTGTTGACCGCGTACAATTTGGCAACGCTTTGCTGATTTGATCCACTGTCCATCTTTAAAACCGACAACATCAGCACATGCATTAGCAATGGTATGTTCTTTCATAATATTATATTTTTTTCATTATTTTATTAAAACCTAATGATAAAAACAAAAATAAATTGTATTAGGTATCATCAAAGTATATTTGCAGGATACACCAGAGGATGTGATACTGAAATAATATGAGGAAATTGGATGACATGTGAGACACCATGTGCACGCATGCGATGAACCCAAAATATCTGATTTTATTGTTAAAACAAGAAATTGTTTTTACTTATTTATGTATTATTTACCGATTTATAAGGTACATTTAAATAGACAAAACAAGGTACATCCGAATTTATGATATAATCACTCAAAAAATGAGAGGAAAATGAACATTACGTACCGTGCTTTTGCACAACAATATTCGGTGGATCACCTCCAAACTTCTTCTTGAGTAGTGCCCAAGCTCTGCTATCATTCATTAGGGTTTGCTTATGAATATATGCGTTATTATCTGCATAATTTACGACGCTCTCAATGCGAGTGGTGAGCACAAGCTTCCCGCCGCTAGAGTTTTCTTGATTGAATGGGAAGGCTTTTTTAAGAGAGTCCCAAGCTTTATTATCCCAAATATCGTCGAGCACGACCAAACACTTCTTCTCTTGTTGCACTCTATAGACCCTTCCCATCAAATCTTCCATTGTCTCATTATCACCTGCTTTGTTTGAGGTAAGGCCTCGTAAGAGTTCAACTAGGACGCTTCTAGCATGACATTGCTGAGAAATGGAGGCCCAAGCAAACGCCTCAAAATACTGCCTAATATCTCTATCATGGTATACTTTCTTGGCAAGGGTGGTCTTGCCCAAACCACCGACTCCATATATGGCGACAGTTCTGACTTTTTCTGCCTTCAGATTTTCCACCACACACTCCACATCTTTCTTCAATCCAATGATTTTCTCATCCTCCACATAATGTGCGTAACTCTTTCTCAGCTGTAGTTCCATTTTGACTGATGAACTACTACCTTCTTCGGTTGTTCTAACTCCGTACGTATGCAGTCTAGAAGTTAGCGTTGATATCTTCAGCTTTAAGGCATCAATATCGCTTCCCAACTCATGGAGTGCCATGGCTTCACTTATGATGCAAGAGTATCTTTTCAACTTGTTCAATAGGCCACCACGACGTCGGAGCTCAACTTTGAGGATAAAGGTTTCGATTATATCCTCGGATTGATAGGCTAACCAGCTGATTTGCTTAATCCACTCGCGCATTCTTGCATCACGGTCTCGTTTAGCGTCTACATCTTGCAAGAAGCACGCCATCCATTTGAGCTCATCTCGGAGCTCTTCCACCTTGTCTTCCACCGCATGCAGATACTTTGCTTCTTCCACTAGCTGAGTACCAATCCATTGTACTGCTGCACCAACGCTTGCCGCCATTCAAGCTGCACAAGAAAACCAAATAAGTTAATTTTTCCTTTTTCCCCGTTGGAACAAAGAGTGTTGAACAAAGAATGATGCGTCTGAGAGGCGTGCATTACCTTGTATGCGTATTAAACTATATATAGAATACATTAGCTGGAGCCTAGAACTACAAGGCGGGCAAAAGTCAATCAACTGGGTCATTGTTTTATGGAGCAGTACTATGAGGTAAAGGCCAAGTGGGCTGTTTGTGTCAGTATTCCATTCTAATTAGTTTTTTTAAGCAAAAAAAAAATCTATTCAAATATAATGATCCAATTAATAAAAATATAAATAAATTGAATGTTTAATTCGATAAAGGTAAATAATACTTAATCTAATAAATTATATGCAATATAAACTTTTAAAAAAATTGAAATTTTATTGTATATATATGTATGTGTATAATGTGAAAAAAAAAAGAGTATTTATTGCAAGTAAATTTTATACTTTTTAATTACTATTTTTATTAAATATTATCCAAATTTGGGAATCAATAGTTGATTATAATATAATTTAACACTCAAATTAAATTAGATCAATTTATTATTTTTCGGTAAATGATATTTTATATGATATTTTTATTTGTAATATACCTAAAAAATTTAAATAATCAATACATTATTTATCATATGAACTAAAATTTTAAATATCTAAATATCTAAAGTTATTAATTTCACTAACTAAAAAGCACTACTATGGATCATATGTAGCTCCTCCACTTGTTGTTCCACTCCATACAAATACTCTGCTTCTTCAATTGGCAAATCTTCGATATACCTCACAAGTCACAGCTAGGGATGTAAATGGGGCAGGTATTATCCGAAACCCGACGGATTTTATCCGGCGGATACTTAAATGGATATGGATAAACGGATATGGATACGGATATGGAGGATAGAAAAAAATACCCGTCGGGTTCGGGTACGGATATGGGTATGAGATATCCATACCCGTACCCGTAACCATACCCGTATCCATATCCGTACTTGTTTATCCGATATATAATTACCCTTTTACCCTTAATTTTAAAATAAATATAGTATAAATTAAGGTTAAAATTGTCATTTGGCTTAACTATAAATGGGTTTATCCATCGGGTAATAGATTTATCCGTTGGATAATATCCATTAACGGGTAAACGGATAATCCGTCAGGTAATGGATATCCAACGGATACGGATATGGATATGTCAACGGATATCCGTTCGGATACGGATACGGATTCGGATACGAATTTTCTTATCGGATACGGATACGGATATGATATACCCGACCCGAACTCGCCCCGTTTACATCCCTAGTCACAGCTTCTCCGACGCCCTCTAGCGCCACATTCAATTTTCACAAGATTAAGATTTATTTATTTATTCCCACTCCCCTTGGAACAGGAAGAGTGGAACAAAATAAATATGATTCATGCGTTTGAGAGGCGTGCTTTACACGTTATGTGCATAAAACTACATATAAAATTCATTAGCTAAAGCATAGAATTAGAAGACGACAAAACTGGGGTCTTTTTTTAATAGTATTCGCTAAAGTAAATCAAGTGGGCTACAGACTAAAAAACTGGGTCTTTGTTTAATGGTATTAACTAAAATAATCAAGTGGGCTTTGTTTAATGGTATTAGCTAAAATAATCAAGTGGGCTACAGCCTAAAAAACTGGGTCTTTGTTTAATGGTATGAGCTAAAATAATCAAGTGGGCTAAACATGTCGGAAAAAAATAATCAAGTAGGCTGAACAAAATCGACGTGACGCCATCACCGGATCCGGATCTAATATAAGCAAAGAAAAAGAAAACTAGTCCATCGTCATATCCACGGAATACGTACGATACATTATTATTATTATTATTATTATTATTATTATTATCTAAGCAATAATAAATAAATAATATAAAACCGTGTTACTCGTGCTGCGGTCACAGTCATGCCTCAATAATAGACGCGGCAATGACGCGGATTTGAGCTATTCTCGATCTTTTGCTTACCCTCTTACCATGCAGCTATATAGAATACAGCTCCCTCACTATATAAAAAATAAGAACTTACACTTTCTATAATATTTCGTCATTTAATTACAATATTATATCAGCCAGCCACCTACTTCCTACCTTCTTCCTCATCCCTCGGTCTTACTCTTACCCTTCTCTTTCTCGTTCATACTATTTTTCTGTACCTCACCATTCTCTTACCTTTTCAGCTTATCTTTTCTTCCAAAACAAAAACCGGAACTCCTCAATGTCCTCATGCAGCGTAGATCTATAAGCCAACTCCTCACGCACCATAAGTATATCTACCGGACAAATACAATCAAGATAACAACTGTCCCCCCCCCCGTTTTTTTTTTTTTTTTTTTTGATATGTCTTCGTTCCGATCTAGTTCATGTTCGTTCTCGATCGACCCGTAAAGGTAGCTGACGCAGTGGTGGCCTTCCATCGGCATCACCTCTCGCAACGGTGGCCTCCTAGCGTTAGAGCCTCACACGACGAAGGATTTCCGGTGTTAGAACCTTACACGGTTAAGGCCTTCCAATGTTAGATTATCACGTAGATGTGGCCTGCCAGCGTAAACTTCTAACGCAGTTGTGGCCTTGCAGCGTGAGTTCTTGAAGGTGGAAATGGTCTTGACATATTGATTTAGGTAGGATTGGTAGATCTCGATCCGGATCGGAGACTAGTAGATCTAGAAGATCTCTATATGGATTGGAGACTAGTAAGAAAATTTTTTTGTGTGAAAAATAATGGTGTTACATTATAATATTTTAACTATTATAAAATTAATATTGTAATACCCTAAACTAATAGTTGATGGTAAAGGCTTGAAAGGATTTATGGGATGGATTATATTCAGATAGTCAATGGTTGAGGCATTATAAGAATATTGCATTCTCTAAATTTAGGTGTATGTAATACCTGAAATTTGTGGTTGATAGTAAAGGCTTAAAATGAATGATAAGATTACCTATATCAACAAGGTGCACTTTCCTTTTGAAAATTTATCACTGAAAATTTTTATAATTAAGCATACTTTAGATTAGTCCAAGGATGGGTGACCTCCTCATAATTTTTCTAGAAAGCTTGCGAGTGAAGGCAACACACACTAAAAATAACTCGTAAATCAGTTATCAATTCTGAAAATAATCCAGGTAACTATTCGTGACCAATGTAGAATTGGAGTGTTGTATACGATATCAAAGCAAAACTACAACTATCAGCTAAATTCATCGAAAAAATAATAATCAAGTGGGCTAAATAATTCATTCATCAGCCAAAATCAAGGTGACATGATGCCATTATCCGACTTAATAGAGTTGTAAAACTGGTCTTGAAGCAAAGAAAAAAAATGAGTCCATCGTCATATCCACGGAATACTATACATTATTATTATCTAAGTGATAATAAATAAATAACAATTTTTATTTATATAAAAATGAATTATGTACTAAAAGGAAAACTGATAAACTCTAAAGTAATTTATAAGTTAATTTATGTGCATTTCAGAAACAATAAATTTCTGATAAAATCATAACACTGTTCATACTTTTAATTATGTAATATTTTTTTTTTAAATTATGTCATATGTGTGCATGTGTGTATATGTGTCTTTGTGTGTGTGTCTTCTTATAATTTATTATCCTGTGATGCATAAGTGTATAACTGGTACTAATTAATAATAGGCCCCATCGCCAATATTCCTATCTTGCCCAACAATTGTTTCAAAGCATATCAGAAATTTGATGTAAATCGAGTTAATTTTTTTACCGATCTTTGATCAACAAACAAGTATGAATTACCTTGGACAAATATGGGAAGACGGAGTAACATAACCCCTCCACACACCACCCCGTCAGCCTCCATTTTCCTCGGCGGGGTTGTGTGAATTTCACCTGCTGCTAGCTAAGTTGGTTTAGAAATGGTCTGAGAGACCAATAGGCATAACTTAGGCCATACTAGTTACAATGTGGGTTTCTTGTAGTAAAACAAACCCAGCCCATTTTGACACTGAGGAGCACCAGTGGGTAGTTCTTGAAGAACTGAGGCTCCTAAATATCAATATACCGTTAAGATAATACTTGGCAGTCCCACAAAATGTCTTCCTTGAAATTAGTTGAATGAGAGAGAAAAAAAATGATTAAACCATCTTGACACACCAATTACCATGTACTGACTCTTCTAATTTTCACACTTGTTGGAAGTGGAAGAAAGGGCTATGAAAATTTTAAAGCTAGCTGTGGGATATAAATTCATGAGAGAGTGTAATTTTTGAGATAGTTCCTGCTCATCTATATAACGTATACCACCGGTGGGTCTTACCTTACCTTATAGCTTTAGGATAGCAAATGCATCGATCATTGAGGCTAGATAGTATTTAGCACCTATGTTTTGATAGATAGTATAATTTTTTTAGGTTCATTATTGGATTCATTTAGGTTCACCAATTAAAATATTTATATTCATCTCATAAAATTATATAGGTTCACGTGACAAATCTTATTGATTCAATATCTAAATCAATTATGTTTAATAAATATATAAACATATGTGTTATATACTATGAACTTATATTTTATGTCATAAAACTATATGTTCTATGTTATAAATCTAATGATGAATATTACCATGATGTTATACATATAATTTATTTAATGCTAGTATTTTGTTGGTGGCTCTAACAAGTTCCCTAGGGGCACATGTTAGAAAAATTAAAAATAGTTGAATTGGTCATGGATTCAAGTTAAAAAATGCTTAAATGCATCTGATAGTGACCATCCATCTTGTTCAATACGTATTTATAGCTTGACTGTTATTGGTTATGGGAGGAATTGTGTGATGTGGGTCAAATTTTGTCTAGGCCGTTATTGGTTATGGGGGACTTCAATGAGGTTAGAGGCCCGAATGAGAGAAAAGGGGGCTGGATAGACAAATGCAGCATTAAGGCATTTAATGATTGGATCTATAAGATGGGCCTTATTGATTTTAAGCCTGTTAACTTGAAGTTTTCTTGGCAGAAGGCAGATTCAGCTAGTTTATTGGACAGATTTCTTGTTAGTCCGTCTTGGTTAGCAGAATTTCCTAGAATTTTATTTAAAGGGTTAGGTAGATCTTTCTCGGATCATAATCCAATCTATCTCAAGGAAGCGTCTAAAGGAGGGGGGAAGAAGTCATTTCATGCATAGGATATGTGGTTCTCACATCCTAAGTCTCGAGGTTTTGTTGCAAAGTGTTGGACCAATCTGGAAGGGGCGTCTTGTCAAAGTAGGCTTAATGGATATGAAGGGTTTGTTGAGGAAGTGGAATAAAAAGGTGTTTGGGGACATTGAGTCAAGGATTAATTCTTTTGAAGAGGAATTGGCAAGGGTGGATAGGATATTAAATGGTGGCACACTGCTTGATGTTGATCTAGCTAGAAGGGCTGCTCTGCAAATGTAAATATGGAAATGGCACAGGAGGAAAGAAGATTATTTGCGGCAAGTTTCTAGGATAATAGGGTTTAAAGATAGAGACAGAAATACGAGATTTTTTCACATAGTAGCTGTCGTCAGAAAGAAGAGAGCCACCATTAGCAGATTGGTAATATAGGGTCAAGAGGTTTTGGAGCCAGAAGGAATAAAAGAAGGATTCTTATCTTTCTTCAAAAAGCTTTATAAGAACCAGATCTCCTACAAGTGAGCATTTCAGCCGATGGGTTCTGGAAATTATCAAGAGAACAGAGTCGGAGGATGGATAGCGTACGTTGTAGGGAAGATGTTCAGAAGGCGGTCTGGTCGTGTGACCCGGACAAAACACCTAGTTATGATGGATATCATTTAGGTTTTATCAGAAAGATGTGGGATGTAATTGGGAGAGAGTTCACAGATTCTGTACTAGAGTTCTTCAGGACAAGTAGGTTACCTCGGGCCCTTAATACTACTCTGATCATGCTGATCCCCAAGGTAGATGAAGCGGAGGAGGTTCACCAATTCAGACCCATCAGCTTAGTGGGGTGAATCTATAAGGTGATATCAAAAATTATGGCTAAAAAACTGAAGCAGGTGGTCGGTAAGTTAGTTAGTGATTCTCAAGCGACCTTTATCGAAGGAAGGAGCATTCTGGATGGGGCTTTGATAGCCAATGAGATAGTTCAATGGAAAAAGAAGAGGAGAGGAGAGAGAGGTGTAATGATTAAGCTGGATTTTCAAAAGGCGTACAATAGCATCAGATGGAATTTTGTGGAAGCCAGCTTAAAAATTATGTTTATGTTCCATAAAGCATATGGTTTGTGTATTAACAATTTTCCTCCCAATCTAAAGAGCAAATGCTTAAGACGCCCATTCCCAAGGCTTTGAGAATTTGTGATATGCTTTAAGTCTTTTTTTCCTCGATTTCTGGAGCTATTGATAATTTTCTCAAGTTAGAGAGCTCGGCCACGTCTTTCAACTAATGAAGTCCATCAAAGTTACATAGGACCTCCATATTATGATTTAAGAATCCACCTTCTCCCTCCTAATGTAACTTAGACAAAATAATTTTATACGCAATCCTTTCTACCAATGAGGGATTCTCAATATCATTAGACATATATACATGTCTCAGATTCCTCATGCTCCATATCATATCATGCAACCATTTTACTCCGAAGAAACTTCATAAATCAAGCATTTGTAGGCTCTTCAGCTTCACAATTGAAGATGGCACCTCCTGAATCCCACTACATTTTATGCTTAGATACCTCAAGTAGACCAATTCTCTAATTTCCTTGGGCAAACTAACGAATTTAACACCATTAAAATCCAACACTTGAAGCAATCTATATTGGATAATGATTGATTCTGTCAATATAGAAGATCCAAGAGGGATAAGCTTACCACACAATAATAGTGACTTGACATGTACTGGCATGTTACTCTTTTTGTTGGGGTTTGAAACAATACTAGTTATCAAATTCTGAAAATTATCTATATCACCGTGAACAGCCAATCGTTGATATCTTTTTCTTGTATTGATTATGAAACCTAGTGGTGATGGTCACATACGACTAATTAATGATGATGAGGATGTTGAATCTCCCTTAGTTATCAATTTGAGAAAGTTTTCTTCTGCTGCTTTGGATATACATAAAATACAGTACATATGAAATGCAGCCTTTGCCGTTCCATCACGTACGTGTACATCACGATACCAACCTTTGCCTCAATTTAATTTCATTTATTTTTTTTTATATAAAGTGTAGTACATACACTACTGTTTACAAGCACAAGACATAAAATACAATACATGCGAATGAAACAAATTAAGGATCTGGTTCCTATTTCCCTACTTTTTTTTTTGGATAGACACATGACATATGATTACAATATTGTGATGGTAAGAATGTGCTAGACGACATCGACGTTGTTGTCGGAATCTCCTTTTACAGCTGATTCCTTCCATTCCCTCACTTTGTCACAGAAATCATCAGGCATTCTTCCTATATTTTATTCTTTAAGCTTAGGGATGGACTTTATTCCGTTGGGGAATATTTTTAATTTGACGCAACTCCAAATATGTAATTGTAAAAGGCTTGGCATTGCTCCTCTTTCAATGCTCCACTCTTTTAAGTTTTCTAGATGATATAGAGATAGAAAAACAAGTTTAGGAAACCCTCCATCTGAGCATGTCATGTCCGTTCCCGAATAAGAATGCCAATCGATAATCATTTCTCTCAAGTTGGGTAACCTCTCTAAGATTTTCATAGCATCAGGATTCTCGATTTTGGTGTTGTCTAAAAATAAAGTAGTTAGGTTTTGAAGAACTATGTTGGGTCGTAAGGAACAACCACCTGATGATGATGATGATCCCGACGATATCCTTGCCCATATCTCTAGCTTCATCTTATTTAGCTACTTGAAGTCCCATAAAGTATCCAGTTCATCTATTAACAATTTCCCACTCAATTTAAAGACCAAATGTTTAAGACACCCATTCAAAAGGCTTTTAGATTTTTTGATATGCTCTAAGTCTTCTTTTTTCGTGATTTTTCAGGCTATTGATAATTTTCTCAAGTTACCAAGCTTGACCACATCTTTCAACCGATGAAGTCCATCAAAGTTACACAGGACCTCCATATTATGATTTAATAATCCACCTTCTCCCTCCTAATGTAATTGTAGACAGATAGAGATGCTAGCTCCCTTAATCTCCCTTAATCTGAGGGATTAGTTATAATTTCCCTTAATCTGAGGGATTAGTTATAGCTACCTGATATAAATATCATAAGCCTTCTGTAATAACGTCAATTTTGGTCATAATGAGAATTATGCTTCTTTGCCAGTCTTCTAATTCTCTCTACATTTTAGCCATTGTTTTCATAGTATTAGAGTAAGAAAATATCAAATTCTTTCTGGTTCGTTTGATTTTCTTCCTCAAAATTCATGAATCATTAGTGCTACCCTTCTTTCATCTTGCTTATTTCATTGATTCAATTTTTATTGAATCTTTGATTGGCGATTCTGGAGCAATACGTTTTCTTCACTATTTTTTGACTCTACAGTTCAAGAATCAACTTCAACAATGGTGTTAGCAGATGTTGATGCAAATCATGAGCTATTTGTTGCTCATGCTAAGAATATAAGTCAACGATTGGTCACGAAGCTTTTGGATGGTCACAATTTTGAAGGATGGAAGCGTTCAATGGAGATTGCACTTAGTGCAAAGAACAAGTTAAGGTTCGTCACTGGAACTTATAAAGAACAGCCAACAACATCTCCATTGTTTGAGCTCTAGAAACGCTGCAATAACATGGTAATATCCTAGTTCATTAACACTGTAGAGGATAATATAGGCTAAAGTGTCATTTACTACAAGTATGCTTTTGAAATTTGGGATGAATTGTGTCTGAGGTACTCACAACCAAACATACCTAAGATCTATCAAGCTAAACAGAGTTTGAATAATTAGAAGTAGAATGCTTTGACTGTAACTGAATATTTTACCAAATTGAAGTCTCTTTGGGATGAATATGACTATTTTGTGAAGTTGTCAATCTATTCTTGTACGAATTGTACATGTGGTGTTAATTTTTCTATTAAGCAAATGGTACAAGATCATCGTCTGATCAAATTCTTGATAGGATTGAATGATAGTTAGTAGACTTTGAGAGGAAACATTTTGATGATGTCACCATTACCTATAGTCAGTAAAGACTATCAGATTGTGTTACAAGATGAGGCTCAGAAAGATATTCATTCAGATATAAATATTGCTTCGAATTCCTCAGCTTTAATTTCGTATAATAGAGGATATGCTTCTAGAAATCCTGGTAATAGATTTAGTGGTAATTCTAATGAGTACTCAAGGCCTCAAGAGTTTTAGAAGAGGAATGGTATGGGAAATTCTACTTCTAGTTATAGTTCAGGGTATTACAGCAACAATAATTTTGATAGGAAAGAAAAGTATTTATGTGAGCACTGCAAAATTCCACGGCATAACATTGAAAGGTGCTATAAAGTGCATGGAAGACAGGATCATTCAAAAAATGATTTTAGGGGAAAGAAATTGGCAGCAAATGTTTCTACTAAGGAAGCTGGAGAGACAATCAATCTGAATTCTAATGATTACTCCAAAGATGTATAAACAGCTTGTGACTTTTAAGCAAGCAACAAGGTAATACTTGTAAAGATAATGTAGATACTCCTAATGTAGCTTTGCTAGTAGGTACAAACATCAGTCTTTTTACTAGTAGTACTAGTATGATTTGGGTAATTGACAATGGAGCAACAGATCATATTTCACCTTCTTTGACTTGTTTTGATTATTATGAGCCTGTGTTGAAGCCCACATACATCATTATGCCAAATGGAGAGAAAGAAAAAATACTTCATATTGGTATTGTCAAGTTGGGAAATAATCTGGTTCTTAATGGGGTGTTTCATGTGCCTGCTTTCCAATTTCATCTATTATTAGTTCATAAGTTAGCCAAGCAAATCAGAAAACATGTATTGTTTACTAATAATCATTACTTTATTCAGGACCCTTTGATGAAGGACCCTCATCAAATGCTTGGTAAGCAGTGTGGAGGCCTGTATAATGTTGATCAATAATCTGTTTATCAGGATCAACAATTGTCAAAGGATGTCAGATTTTGCAACAAAGCATCTATGTGTTCTGATCTGGAAGTTTGGCATTGCAGATTTGGCCACATGCCTTATGATAGGCTCAAGCTAGCTGTTCGTGAAGTGAAGAATGTAAATAGTGTTAATTCCGTTTGTCAGATTTGTCTATTATCAAGATAGAATAGGAATTCTTTTCCTAGTAGCAGTTCTGTAGCATCTTTTGTTTTTGAGCTCATACACATAGATGTTTGGAGGCCTTATGGTATTTCGACTCATAATGGTTGTAAATCTTTCTTGACAATTGTTGATTATTATTCTAGGGCAACGTGGACACATTTACTCAGTAATAAAGGTTGTGCTTTTGGTTTGGTAAAGTCTTTTGTTGCACTTGTGGAAAGAAAGTTAAGTGCAACTATGAAGATTATAAGATATGATAATGCAATAGAATTAAGAGATACTGCAGCTTTGTCCTTTTATGCTTCAAAAGGGATTGAGCACCAGATTTCTTGTAATGATACTCCCCAACAGAATGGTAGGGTTGAAAGAAAACACAAACATTTGCTTGAAACTGCTAGGGCCTTATTTTTCCAGTCCATACTGCCTTTGAAGTATTGGGGTGAATGCTTGCTCACTGCCACATATTTGATCAAAAGAATGCCATTATCTGCTATAAATGACATGTCTCTTTATGAGGTACTGTTTAAACATAAACCTAATCTTACTCATTTGAGGTCTTTTGGTTCATTATGCTTTGTTTCTACACTTAAACATAATAGGAATAAATTTCAAGCAAGAGCTCAGTCTTATGTTTTTGTAGGCTATCCTCATGGTCAAAAGGCCTACAAAGTTCTTGACATTACAACAAACAAGATCATTGTTACCAGCGACATAGTCTTTCATGAACAATATTATCCATTTCACCACATCAAAAAACACAAACACTCAACCTATTTTTCCATTTTCTCAATCAGATATAGACGTACTTTTCTTTTTCCCTTTTGAACCACCAAAAAATATCATATCCTCACCAATAGATACACCCTTATATTTTGATAGAACATCAAAAGATTCCTTTAACCCACACAATTCTTTTTCTTCACCACATTCATCTGCAAGCTTAGAAACTACCACACAAAACACAATTACTACTACAAATTCACAAGAAAATTTGATTCCAGATCATCTTGTCATGAGAAAATTGACAAGAATTCATCAACCACCTCCTTATCTGAGGGATTATCACTGTAACTTGTCTCTGCAATAACCTGTAGAGCATTGGTGCAATTTTTCTGTCTTATGATGATTTGCCAAATTCCCACAAATGTTTGATTAGCTCAGCTAATCGGTATGAAAAACCTACTTCATATAAGCAAGCATGTAAAGACCCTGGATGGGTAGCAGCAATGAACAAGGAGCTTGAAGCTCTAGTAAAGAACCAAACATGGGACCTCATATATTTGCCTCCTGGAAAAAGAGCAATAGGAAGCAAATGGGTCTACAAAGCAAAGATAAACTCATATGGATCATTAGAGAGATTGAAGGCTAGATTGGTCATCTGTGGCAATCATCAGAAGGCAGGGATTTATTTCATAGATACATTCTCTCCTGTAGTTAAAATGGCTACAATAATGGCTATTCTTGCTGTTGCATCATATAGGAAGTGGCCTATATATCAATTAGATGTGAATAACGCATTTCTTCATGGAGATTTATTAGAAGAAGTGTATATGAAAGTCCTTGAAGGATTGGGAAATCCTGGAAATAAAGTATGCATATTGAAAAAGTCACTCTATGGTTTGAGACAAGCTAGCAGGCAGTGGTTCTCAAAGCTCCATTCAGCATTAGTTCAGCAAGGATATGAATAGTCCAAGCAAGATTCTTCCCTTTTTCTCAAGTATAAGGGAGAACAGATTACAATACTGGCAATTTATGTAGATGACATCCTTCTTACAGGATCAGATTCTGAAGAAATAGTAGCAATAAAAGCTCACTTGCATCAAGCTTTCACTATAAAAGATCTTGGCCATTTGCATTATTTCCTTGGTTTGGAAGTTTCACAAACTACTAATGGTGTGCTTTTGTCTTAGAATACATTTTCCAGAAAATTATTGGAATTTTACCAAGAGGTTACAAGTACAACTGCTACTCCTCTACCTTTGAATTTTAAACTTAGTACTGAAGACAGTCATTTGCGTCATGATCCTACAAAATACAGAGTTTTGATTGGGAAATTGAATTTCTTACTTCATACAAGGCCAGACTTATATTTTGCAGTACAAACATTAAGTCAGCATATGCAAGAGCCAATAGAAAATCATATGAAGGCAGCATTACACTTGCTCTAGTATCTAAAAAGTACACAAGGGCAAGGGATTCTTATGAAAGCAAATGATAGAGTAACACTTCAATATTTTTCAGATTCATATTGGGGAGCTTGTTCAACCACTAGGTGTTCAATAATTGGCTATGTGATACAGTTAGGCTCCTCACCAATCTCTTGGAAGTCAAAGAAACAATCAACAGTTTCAAAATCTTCCTCTGAAGCTGAATACAAGGCTATGGCCCAGGCAACATCTGAAATAACTTAGCTAGTTCGTTTACTTGCTGAATTGGGTTTGAAGTCCTTGCAACCTGTCACTCTTCATTGTGACAACCAATCAGCACTACATATTGCTAAAAACACAGTCTTCCATGAGAGGATTAAGCACATTGAAATAGACTGCCATTTCACCAGAGAAAAAGTGCTAGAAGGAATGATTCAACTTACTTATCTTCCTACACAAGCATAGTTAGCAGGAGTTCTAACGAAGATAATGCTTGCACATAAATCATAGGAATTACTAGCCAAGTTGGGGATGTTCTTCCCATCCTCCAGCTTGAGGGGGTGTGGATAGATAGAGATGCCAGCTCTCTTAATCTCCCTTAATCTAAGGGATTAGTTATAATCTCCCTTAATCTGAAGGATTAGTTATAGCTACCTGATATAAATATCAGAAGCCTTCTGTAATAACGTCAGTTTTAGTCATAATAAGAATTACGCTTCTTTGCCAGTCTTCTAATTCTCTTTGCATTTTAGCCATTGTTTTTCAGTAACTTAGGAGACATAAGTTTATATGCAATCCTTCCTACCATTAAGGGATTTTTAATAAAATACGGCATATATACATATCTCAGCTGCCTCATTCTACATATCATATCAGGCCACCATTCTACTTCGGAGAAACATCATAAATCAAGCATCTGTAGGTTTTTTAGCTTCATGATTGAAGATGACACCACCTTAACCTGACTGCCTCTTAGGCTTAGATACCTCAAGTGAACTAATTCTCCAGCTCCCTTGGTAAAAATATCTATGTAAATGTTGACAAGATTCAACACTTGAAGCGATCTGAATTGCTTAATGACTGCTTTTATTGATATAGGAGATTTACTAAAATTATTAATATTACTCAAAAAATATAGTGACTTGACATGTAGTGGTACATTAAACCTTTTCTTTGGGAGGCAAACATCAGTTGTTAATTTCTTCATAGCATCGTCGCTGTAAACTGTGAATCGTTGATATCTTTTTCTTGTATTCATTGTGAAAGCTGGTGTTGACATACCAATTGATGATGATGAAGATGAAGCTAGATCTTCTTTGGCCAGCACCTTGAGAAAGTTCTCTTCTACTGCTTTGGATATACATAGTTCTCTCACTAGATCATGGACGTGGCATGTCTTTATCTTTCCACTCTCCCAAGTTGACCCCACTTGTACCATTGATCTATCCACCAACTCTGCCAAATATGCTTCGCCCAACTCCTTCAAGTTGGATCCTTTTTTTTATCAATATAATCCTCGTTCTGAGATGTTGGTTGAAAGAAAACCTTCAGCCATCCATAGATGAATCAGTTCGTTCACCGAAATCTCAGCATCTTCTGAAAAGATTCCCAAGTAAAGGAAACATGGTTTAAGATGAAATGGCAAATCATAGCAGCTTAGTGACATTACTTTATTACAAGATAGACCACCCTCTTTTGCATTGGCCAATACTAATTTGATATTCTTATGCACAATTTTCCACTATTCAAGCGACCTTTTCGTCGCTAAGACTCCTCCGAGTGCAGCAATTGCTAGAGGCAAACTTCCACAATGTTCCAGCATTTCCTTTGCCAACTTCTCTGATTCATCACCTGTAATGAATTTAATTTGACAACCATTATGATATAAATTTAACTAGATCGTTTGATCTAGAGAACAATTGATAGTTGATATTTAGTAATACATGATATTTTTGTTGTATGTATATGAACAGTTTATTAAGTGATGGTGCACATATATTTCTGCCTTTTTTATTGTTTATCAACCTCATTTTCCGTTTTCATCATAAAAAAGAAAAAATTAAATTATTTCCCCCTTTAATATATATTAGAAAATAGAGTGTTTACTCATTAATTATCACTACTTATCTTCATCTTTCCAATATATATATAACTCATAGTACATATTTGTACAAAGTAGATAATACTTATATTCACACATGGATATTATCACTATTCATGATGTACAGACATTTTTTGTCTTATACATTATTTTAACTATATACTCATTAGATTACGTTATATACTTATACTGATATGAATCCTTATTAATTAAGGTTTTTTTTTTACACATATTAATCAGTATTTAACCTATTAATAATAAGGTAATTTACCATCAAATTTTGTCTAGCTTCCACTAATAATATTACCCGTGGTTCTATATTAGTGTTAGAAAATGATCTAAATGACTAAAATATCCCAATTAAAATACCATTAGAAATGATAATTATTGTTGAAAAGAAATAGATACATAATGGATTATGGAAAAATTGATACTAAAGGGTAAAATAGGAGAAATAATTCAAAAGTTGTCTCATAAATATAAAAAGACACTTATTTGAAACTAAAATTAAATTTCTAAAGCAACACTTACTCAAAACCAGAGATAGTATTTGTTTTAGAATATATTTTAAGTTAATATTTTGTTAGTGTTATCATAATTAAGAATTTATTAATGTATTTCAATTGGCTTCTTATTTATTACCTTCAACTATATCTCATCCGTATCAATTTCAAAAATATAAAAAAAGCTAATTATACTTTGTATTACAAGATTATTAGCATGGGAGATTAAAAATAACTAATGATAATCACTATGTATTTAATTATAATTGTGATAATAGTGAATATGGAAATAATCAATTATTTATGCTAATGAAGTACTCATAATTCAGCATTAATAAATAGGAAGCATTACTAATACCACTAATAATGCATACAAGTCGCATCCACATTTTTCAAAAATATTTTGATATCTTAAATTTCAATGAATTAAATGTTGTTTTAATATTATAAATAGATTTAATTTAAAATAAATATTTTTTCTATAAATTGTTAAAATGTCCATGCATTGCACAATATCACATACTAATTAATACAAATATCGCATTGTACAACAAATAAAAGTGTAGATCAAGTAAAAAGCAAAATCAACTACTCACTTTGAAACTTTAATTGTTTTCTAGACACTTCAGTTGTCAAATATTTGACCAAATACTATAATAGTTCAATTTAATTTTAAAAATATCAAAATAATTTTATAGATAAAAAATTAACCAAAATATTATACTTTAGGAAGAGGTTATATCGTAGCCTTTCTTTTTTTTTTTTTTTTAAAAAAAAAAGGGTTTTGAAAATCAAGGTGTTACAATTTTAACATAATAATGACAATATTCATTTAACTTAAAATATATTTAAAGGTTTAGTTACTAACTTTAATCACGTGCGTATTATTTTTCTAAATAATACTTTAAAGCACCATGGACGTCATCATATAAACAAAGTTGAGAATTTCATTACAATTTAAGGCATTGGAAGAAGAATGTAGTTGGCTGTTATTACAAAAAATTATTTATTTTTAGTACCAGCTAGCTTAGTCTATTTAAAATAGTACTCCATCTATTTTGTAAAGGAAATTCTTTTGGCTCAATTTTTTTTTACAAAATAAACGTTCTTTTAAAAAAAATAAATACTTACTTTCTATTTGTATTCCTTTTTTTCCTTATATATATATTGTCATAATATTTTTTTAATAAATAGTATAATTATTATATTAGAGATATAATTCTTACTCCTTAAAATAGTATGTAAATTTTTTTTAAAATGGATGGATTATTATTATTTTTTTAATTTCTTACTCCTTAATAAATCATGCATAATGACAAAAAAAATTATTACGGTTTATCCGAGTCTATTTACCACTACACGAAAAAAAAATACATGTCTTGAAAAAGAACTTCTTGTCACAGTAAAAATACCCGGAGGAACCGAAATATGGAGGAGTGGGAAAAAAGGTACCACTATGCAGTTACTTACTAAAATTACTGTATATATAGTATCTCATCTTTTTGTGGAATGGAGGTGGAAAAGTCAAGAGGCTGATGATTGATTTGTGGAATGGCTGTCTAAGCCATCAGAGACGCCTCTTCTATTTTGTACACCTACGTGGATCACCGTAATCGATTCCCATCACATACGTGTACGTCACAAATCACAATGCAGGCCTTTGCCGCTCCATTTATATATTTTATTTTTTAATATGAAAAGCAGTACATACAACACTGATCACAAGCACGGGACACATATATAAATAGGGAAAGCACGCAGCTCAAGACAAACGAACAAAATTAAGGATCCCGTTCCCATTTTTCTCTCTCTTTTTTTTTTTTTTGGATAAATGCATGACATACGATTAGCCAACAAAACACAAAATACAACCTAATCACACAATTCGTCCGATATATTAATGGTAGGAATGTGATGGTTGACGACCTTGTCAGAATTTAAAAGCCCCCGATCTTCTACTTCCCTTGCTACCCCCTTGCCGTCTATATCATCCCCTTCTACGACGGACTCCTTCCATCCCCTCACTTTGTCGCAGAAATGTTCAGGCATCTCTTTTATATCTAAATATTTGAGGTTAGGGATAGACTTTATTCCTTCAGGAAATGTCTTCAAATTGAGACATTCCCTAATAAATAATTCCAAAAGATTTGGCATTGCTCCTTTTTTAATGGTCCACACTTCTAAGATTCGTAGATCACGTAGAGCTAAATAAACAAGTTTAGGAAACCCTCCATCTGAACATGTCATCTCGTCTCCCACATAAGAATAACGACCGAGAGTCAATTTTCTCAAGTTGGGTAGCTTCTCTAGGATTTCCATAGCATCAGGATTCTCGAATTCGGTGGAATATAAAATTAAAATAGTCAAGCTGTGAGGAAGCATGTTGTGTCCCAAGAAACAACCACTTGATGATGCTAATATCCTTCCCGTTATATACAGCTTCAACTTCTTTGGCCCCGTGATGTCCCATAAAGCACCTGGTTCGTCTGTTAACAATTTTCCTCCCACTTTAAAGAACAAATGTTTAAGACGCCCATTCAAAAGGCTTTGAGAATTTTTAATATGCTCTATATCTTCTTTTTTCTCGATTTCTCGGATTATTGATAATTTTCTCAAGTTAGCGAGATTGGCCACATCTTTGATCGACTGATGATGATGTCCACCAAAGCCACACAGGACCTCCATATTATGATTTAATAACCCACCTTCTCCCTCCTGATGTAACTCAGACAACTTAATTTTATACGCAATCCTTCTTACCAATGAGGGCCTCCCACCATATCCCGGCATATATACATGTCTCAAATTCCTCATTCTCCATATCATATCAGGAAACCATATTATCCAGCCTAATTTCCGTAAATCAAGCGTCTGTAGGCTCTTCAGCTTCACGATTGAAGATGGCAGCTCGACAACCATACTACCTTTTATGCTTAGATACCTCAAGTGGACCAATTCTCCAACTTCCTCGGGCAAACTATCCATTCTCCCGAAATCAATACACAACACTCGAAGCAATCTATATTGCATGATAACTGCTTTTATCGATATAGAAGATTTCGGATGGGTAACATTACCACACAATAACAATGACTTAACATGTACCTGTGCGTTACTCTTTTTGTTGGGGTTTGAAACAATACCAGTTATCAAATTTTGAAAATCATATTTATCACTGTGAACAACCAATCGTCGATATCTTTCTCTTATATTCGATGTGAAAACTGGTGGTGGTGGTGGTGGCGGTAGCGGCATACCGCTAATTGATGATAAGGTTCCCAAATTTCCTACAATCTGCACCTTGAGAAAGTTTTCTTCTGCTGCTTTAGATATACATAATTCTCTCACCAGATCATGGATGCGGCATGTCTTTATCATTCCATTCCACCGAGTTGACCCCACTTGTACCATTGATCTATCCGCCAACTCTGCTAAATATGATTCGCCCAACTCGAAGCTAGATCCTTCTTGATGAATATAACCCTTGTTATCTAAGTTGTCAGTTGAAAGAAAACCTTCGGCCATCCATAGCTGAATCAGTTTTGTCGCCGAAATCTCAACGTCTTCTGGAAAGATTCCCAAGTAAAGGAAGCATGGTTTGAGATGAAACGGCAAATCATAGTAGCTTAATGACAAAACTTCTTCACAAGATAGGCTGCCCTCTTTTGCATTGGGCAATAATCTTTTGATATTGTTGAGCGTAGTTTTCCACTCTTCAAGTGACTTTTTCGTCGCTAAAATTCCTCCAAGTGTAACAATTGCCAATGGCAGGCCTTTACAACGTTTCAACATTTTCTCTGCCAGCTCTTTCGCTTCAGCTACAATAACTTTAGTTAAATTTCATAGCCATGATTAAGTGATTAAATACTTCTTCCACATACACTTAAAGATAACCATATTTTTTTGTTGCATGTATAATACTAATTGTTTAGTAGGAGAAAATTATTGATTAAATACTGCCGCATATATATTTATCGTACCTCTTTCATGGTTTATCTACTTCATTTCCCACTATCATCTTGAAAAAATAATTTTTTTTTAAATTTTCCCTTATTTATATATAGGAAAATAAATTGTTACTTAATTCCTTTGTCTTTTCAAGCTAAAAATATAAGATCTGACAGTATATATTTTTAAGAAGGTGGAGAAACTAGATATTTTAACATAATCACATAAATAAAAAATAGCATAAAATAAAAATGTGCACTTTAATTGTTTTATGGAGAATTACGAGTTCCAAATATACTAAATTTGGTGGATAGAAAATTTATTACTATTGTAACACATAGTACGTGTATGTGAGAGAGAGCTCAGGAAAAAATATTACTTACTATGTTAGTTTACTAAATAATTAGATAATTATATATTTTATTTGAAATTGTTTACCTTATTTTTTAGAATTTAACTTTTTCGAAAAATAATAATAACATAATTATAATGATAATGGTGAATTGAATGACATATGAACGCAAAAATTACAAATTAATCGGGTCTCTATTGATTTCCGTAGTGTTAGCTTCTGTAGGAGGAAAGGCCTGTGCCTGAGCTCGACTAAACCTGTCCTATTGGTGTGATCGATCAACTAGGCTGAGGGACAAACAGTACTATAAATTAAATTAGATAATATGATAAATTCCATTTAGATATTCCAACATTTAATTTAATATTTTTCAGGGATAGTGTTATTTAGAAATTGGCTTTTTACTCCGTGGAAAAACTTTGCCTGAAATATCCTTATGTATCGGCAAATTGTGCCGTAAGCTTATCTCTGACATCATGATAATTCAAGATGAGGGTTAGCTTATGGGATGATTACTGATTTCTCCTCTGATACCTCATGCAAATATAGATGTAATAGCTTCTATGTAAATGCGTTATAGATTTTTCTGGTTGCTGGTTTAAGGTTGGTTAAAAGTATATTTGAAATTTAAAGGCCTTGAAAGAAGAAATACTAATCACCAAAAGAAATGAGAGGAAAAGAAGCTAGAGAATACGTACGGTGGTTTTCTCCAAAGAAATTTGATGGATCACATCGTAACTTCTTTCCAAGCAGTAGCCAGGCATCTTCTTTATTCATAAGCGGTTGCTCATGAATGTGTGCCTTAACGTAGTGGGCGACACCCTGAATGCGAGTGGTGAGCATTATTTTCCCACCTTTTGGGTTTTCTCCATCGATCAGAAAGGCTGGTTTAAGATAGTCCCAAGCTTCATTCTTCCAAATATCGTCGAGGACGACCAAACACTTCTGGTTTGTCTGCACATCACGGAGTTCCTGCATTAATTGTGGTAATGTCTTCTTTTTGTCTGCGTTGTGCGTGTTCCTTAGATCCTCTTTTTTTGGATCATTACTTGCTTCCTCCGGCTTCACTGAGGTAAGGCCCTGCAAGAGTTCTGTCAACACGCTTTCGACGTGACATTGTTGAGAAACGGAGGCCCATGCAAAGGCTTTAAAATACTGCCTAATATCTCTGTGATGGTAAATTTTCTTGGCAAGGGTGGTCTTGCCCAAACCGCCGCCACCGCACAAGGCGACAATTTTGATGTCATCTGCCGTTAGATAGTTCACCACATCGTTCACATCATTCTCCAATCCGACGGTGTCGCCCTGCTCACAATGTCCGTAACTCCTTCTCAATTGATCTTCATTTCTGACTGATGAACTACTGCCTTGGTCGGTTGTTCTAATTCCATATGTATGTAGCCTAGACGTTAGCGTAGATATCTTTAGCTTTAAAGCATCAATATCGCTGCCTAACTCATGGAGGGCCTTGGCTTCCCTCATGATGCAAGAGTACCTTTTCAGCTTTTTTATTATGCCACCACGCCGCTGCAGCTCAACTTTGAGGATGAAGGATTCGATTATATCCTCAGATTGATAAGCCAGCCAGCTGATCTGCCTGATCCACTCGCGCATTCTTGCATCACGGTCTCGTCTAGAATCAACATCTTGCAGAAAGCACATCATCCATTTCAGTTCGTCTTGGAGCTCTTCCACCTTTGCTTCCACCTCATATAGATACTTTGCTTCTTCCACTACCATATCTCCAAGATACCTTACGGCTGATGCGACGCCTGCTAGCGCCATATTCAAGTTTCACAGGAAAATGTACAAAAAAAAATTTGCTTTTTTGTTTCCCCTTCGAACAAAAAGTGTCGAACAAATAATATTGCGACTGAGAGACGTGCTTTGCCTGCTATGCATAGAATAAAACTATATATAGAATACATTAGCTGGAGCCTAGAGCTACAAATCGAGCAAAAGTCAACTGACTGGGGTCTTTGTTTTGCAACTACTGTTAACTAAAGTATGTTCATACTAACAAGAATTACTCGCATGTTTTATTAGAATATGTCACATAAAGTGCCCCTCAATTTTTTAGAAAAGAGTAAAAGACGCGTGAGGAAACAGGAGCAGCCGACCAGGTAACTTTTAACCACAAAGCCCTCAATAATTTCTTAGAAAAGACGTGTGAGGAAACGGGAGCAGGAAACATTTTCCCACAAAATGTAAAGCGCCATAAGAATTTCCCCATTTATAGGACAAAATTGATCCAATGAAAATTTAAAAAATTTATTAATTTGATATAAGCTGAGTCCGATTTAAAATTAATCTGATCTGATATTAATTAAAATATAATTAATTTGATCCTCTTAGTTTGTGATCTAAGTTAACTTAAAGTTTGATATCAACCTAATTCGCTATTAACTAGCCATTAACCCAATATAATATCAATTTAATTAGATAATGTCAAATTTTATATTAATTAATTATGTATATTATAATAAAAAAATAAATACATTTTATTATTTATTTAAAAAATTTAAAAATATATTAGTTTATAAATTTTACTTGTTTTACCATGGACATCTTTATTTATCAATAATTTTTTTTAATTTTACCAAGTTTTTATACAAAAATACAACATTAAAAAGTCATAATAATAAATAAGTACTAGTTAATAATAAATTTTTAATTACATGCTTATATAAAATTAAATTTAATACTTATTTATAAGTTTAAGAAGTTGGATTAATTTTAGTAGTCATTATCCAGTTTGATCGAAATCTGAAATGATCAGATTCGAAATTAGTTCGAACTGAAGTTAATCTGATCCGTCAAATTAACTCAAATACGAACTAATTCGACCCAAATCTTTACCCAACCCCAGTCAAGTTAATCTAAAATAATCCAAACTCGAACTAACCTGGCAATTCGAATTAATCTAATATAATTCGAATTTACAATGACCATAACCCGATCTGACTAATAAAATAACTCAAAATAATCCGAATCCAAAATGACTCGTCCTATCCTACAAGCAACTTGCAAAGGAAAATGACTCGAGTAAGATCCGACCTGCTATAAACTTATTCAGTCCAATCCAGCTGACTCACTCGACGAAGTAGCATTATAAACAAATATTACGGTCTCAATTTAAGTGTGACCAATTAAAAAATCAATCACCCTCCACTCCATTTGAACGTGATCCAATCCCTCGATTTTTCAGCACCAACCGCCTCTAACAACGACCTTATCATACTTCGTATGAGGAAACATTAGAAGTCATGACATCCATAAATAATGAAGTCACAAGGCATTGAAAGAGAGTAATGAATCAATCAACCTAAGCAATCGCAACTTATCGTTCATACTAAGCAATCTTATGCCATCTCTCTTAGCTCTCACCTATTTTCATTTGCTACTACATTAATGACCCTCTTATAAATGGCTTTGGTTGGAGACCTCGGACCCTTCACTATTGGTGGCCACAACCTAAAGGTGACAAACGGATTGTTTAGGTTAGGTTTGAGTTGGGTCAATTCAGCTCGGATTTGCTATGCAATTGGGTTAGGTTCAGGTTTGGGGCGGGTGTATTTTGGGTTAGAGTTTAATTCGGGTAACAATGATTCAGATTGAGTCCATATTGTGTTGGGTTAGAAGAATATCAGGTAGGGTTTGGATCTAATACATCAAGTTTTTTTATATGTAAGTTTAATTCGGGTTTGCAAACTTCGGGTCATATCGGGTTTGAGTCGGGTTAATTCTGTTCAAAATTTGTATTAGCGTTGATTGTTATTAATTTAATATAATAAATAAATTAAATGTTGTGATTTATTATTATTGTTATGCTTAATATAGTATTTTTTAGTTAAAATATATGTAATGATATAACTAATTATTATCATAAAATATGGAATAATAATAATTTATTTTTATTATTATAAAGATAATTATAAATATTATCATATACATAATTAAAATGACTGTTATGAATGTTATAATAATTATACTTATTAGGTTAATTATAATAATTATTGTTATTATTATCATCTTTAGAAATATAATAATCATTATTATTATTAGAGATACAAATATAAATTTTATTATTGTCATTATAATATATATATATATATATATATTATAATTATTATATTTATAATTATAATTCTAATGTTTATAATAATAATAATAACAACAACAATAATAATAATAATAGAAATTTATATGATCTAATATGATCGATGTTAATATGATATTGAAAGAAGGTGAGGAGAATAAGTTCTTACTAATTTTTTTTCATTTGTTATTATATGAGTTGCATAATATTATTTTTACATAAAAATTTATTAAGAAGATAGTTTATTGATATTTATATAGTAGTTTATATAAGATAAAATATTACTTTGTGGATCAAATTTGAATTTAGTTTAGATCAAGTTTGAAATTATGTCATAGTATGAGTAGGATTCAAATAAAGTCATATCGGGTTGGATAAATTCAGGTCGGATTATTATCGGAGTTTTCTCCGGAATCGGATCAGGTTCTTTTCGGATAGGATTATTTGGGTCATTATAAGGTTGGTTAAATATGAATTAGCTTCACATTTATTTGGGTTTTTTGGATTGAGATCGAATGTAAATATTTTTGTTCAAATTAGATTATAGATCAACTCTGCCCTCTCCCTTTCTCTCCTCTCTCTCCCTCTCCACCCACCATCAACGCCGGAGTGTTTTCAGGTTCACACCACACCAGTGTCTATAATGCCTGAAAGTTTGTTCATTTCTTTTCTTGTAGATGAATAGGTAATGCGTACATGAGTCTGATCCTTACGAAATTAATAGATTGTGAGGGTTCATTATTTTATTCTAATTTTAGATAAATTTGTTTAATACTATGTAATTTAGATTTATTTTTTACTTTAATATTATTCTATTATTTTTTTAGTTTCAAATTACTAAAATGAGAATAATTTCATTACCACATATATTTCTAAATTAAATTGGAAATTTTGAATCTTTTAGATAATTCTATTTTTTTTGGAATTACCAAGAAATTATTTTGAACTTGTAAGATGTAATTGTTGCTTCACTTCTTAAAAATTCTAGATAATTAAAAAAGAATATTAAAACTATCAAAGGTTAATAATTAAATGGAAGAGGGGTGAGATAGTATAAAATAAAGGTTAATAGTTAAAAGTTATTGTTTGTCTATCCTTAGATACTTGATAGAATACTTTTCATATTTCCCATAATTGATAGGTTGTAAGGAATCTACAATTGATTTCATTTAATGCATGTTTAGTAACCTTGTTTTTTATATAATATGATTTGAAGCAATAATAAAACTTAGGTAATAATGATATTTAGTAAATATATATTATTTATGTATAAAAAGTTGTTAACGTTATTGGGTGTTGGTGGCCCCACATATTATTCACACATTCAAATTAAATTAAATTAATATTATTTAAATAATATTTTTAAATAGTTATTTTAATTCATCTTTATTTTTTAATTCTAATTTATCTAAATCCAAGAAAAATATTAGAAATGATAAAATATCGAATATGGATGTGATATGATACCCTTCATTATCTATTATTTAAATTTTATAATAAAAAATTATATTTATATTTGTGTTTAAATTTGAATGATTTTTTTTCTTTTGTTATATTTATATCTATATTCATTTATATATTTATTGGATAAAATTTATTAGGTTTAAAATAAAAATTAGTTAATATTAAAATTAACTACTTAGATTGTTAGAGTTTAACTATATTTTTACTTTTAGTTGAAGGTTATATAAATAAATAATATAAAATAATTTTTTATATCAAATAAGCGAATATAGATACAAATATAGATGTAAAAATATATACAAATTGAAAATTATTTAAAACATACTTACACTCAAATTGAACAAATATATTTATTAAATTTTAGATAAAAACTCATCCCATTATGAACCGAAGGGCGTCTTCCATAAACCATGATAGTGACTAATCTCACATTTAAGAAATTTAAATTTAAAGATTGAATTGTAGAAAAAAAAAATTATGGAGGAAAAAAATTCTTCTTATCCTAACAAATTTTAGGGTCTCAAATTTATCAGCATCGGTCCGCGTACAGGGTATAAGATGCTACGCGTGAACCGAAAGTCAGATTTTCAATATTCTTTTGCTTTTAATATTTTTTCCAGTACCGCAATTATTTAATATCTTGATGACCGACAAAAATTGACATTTAACAAGTGGCCCTCCACAATGTACTACTGTGTAGTGGTGGAGTATATAACTTTTTTTTATTCTTGTTAAATATAATGATAAAAATAGTCACCAACAATACCTCTATTTCAGACCACAGAAAAAAAAAAAAAAGAGAGCATACATTAAATTATTTAAAGGTATTTGCATGATCGATCACGTCTTAACTTTACTTTGAGTAGCATTATTCTTATTCATATGGACTCTCTCTTTTTTAATACAAAAAAATAACGGGATTCGACCCACATACTAGCTGTATAATGCAACAACACACGTGCCACTGGAACAACACTCCGGGGAATATGGACTTGTTTATGGATGAATGCATTACCGTGTACTTGTCGGCAGGACATGAAATTCGAAGAACCAACTTGAGAAGTGTTATCATACAGTAAGGAAGAAGACGACGTGAAAGAAAGAAAACGGAGAACCTTTAATTATCACTCTTTGGAGATAATGAATGTGATTCCAGAGTCTTCTGATCAAGGTTGAATCAATTCCTTCTTGAAAAAGTTAGGAGCAACGTTTAAACAAGGAGTATTATACTACCTAATTTCGGGGGATTTTCAATCAGACATCTGATAAATATGCAGAAATCAGGGCTCATATATTATTTAGGTTTTTCTCTATTAATTTCTTTTCATTCCTTCCTATTAAATCATTCATTCCTTGATTATAATAATGTCCTACGTAAATTGGAATCCTCTAATTAATAATTCATTCACCCAATTAGCTTTAAATTAGGAAAGAAAGAAAAAAAAGTTTGCTTTTTTTCCCCCCCTTTTCATAGCCATGAGGTGCGGAGGAATCGGCCGTCTACGCCATGAGAGACATGTCTTCAGTTTTGTATGCCTACGTGGATCACCGCAATCGATTCCCATCACGTATGTGTACATCACAATACAGGCCTTTGTTGTTCCATTTAATTTTTTATTTTTTTATTTACATGAAATGCTGTATGTACTCTGCAGCTTACAAGTAGGTAGGGCACATAAAATACAATACATGCAGATGAAACAAATTAACGATCCGGTTTCCATTTTCCTTCTCTCTCTCTCTCTCTCTCTCTCTTTTGATAAGCACACGACATACGATCAGGGACGAAGTCAGGATATAAAGTTTACGGAGTCCTAATAAATAACAAGCATATATCCATATAAAAAATAATAACAAAAATTATACTAATAATAATAATATATATAATATTATCCATAATCATAAATAGATATCCGTTTATAATTATACTCGTCAAGGTTTCATATTTTGAAAGCAAGCTACAATAGTCTCATTACTAATGGTATCGGATACATATTTTTCTATATATGACATTAGACAATTATGTACTCATTCATCACACATACGATTTCGCAACTTATTTTTAATAAAACTCATTGTTGAAAAAGCTCTTTCAACAGTTGCAGTAGCTACCGATAAAATCAAAGCCAGCTTTACAAGCATATAAACCAAAGGATATGTAGTGTACTTTTTTGTTTCCACTAACTTCCTTGAGAGATCACCAAGTCCTTTTAATTCAAAAAATTTATCATCAGATCGAACATCCAAAATATAATTCTCAAGCTGATTGTTTAGTATCATAGGATCAACATCAACAAAATCATCAGGATAAAACTTTGTTAACGTAATCAATGAAGCTTTGTCAAAAGCAAAAAATAACTCCGATGGATTCAAGCATGCTACACATGACAACAACGTAGTGCCTATCACATCAAAACGTGATTCAAGCTCCTCTAATTGCAAGTCTAATATGCTGTAGAAGAAATCAAACTTGTAATGATACATATTTGTAAGAAATGGAGCCAACCGTTGTGATTTGCTTTCCTTAACATATCGATCATCCATATTTGCAATCACAATATTCTTATTGTGGCAAAATAAGAAACTTCAACAATAAGATCTTCCCATCCTTCATCCCTCATCGTTTGGAGGCGTTGTTTAGCAAGTTGAACAAGTCTCATGGCATTTACAATGTCTTGATCACGCTTCTGCAACATCTGAGATAAATCATTTGTGATACCTAGAACCCTTTTCATCAAATGTAACATGAAAACACACTCAAAGGACATTAGTAGATCTTTGAAAGCTCTAGCCTCACCTTTCTGTCTACTTTTTCAATTTTTTTTCAAAAAATCAAGTACTTCAATAACCGGAGAAAATAACTTAACCAAACTTGAAAGAGACTTAAGATGTGACCTCCAATGAGTATCTTCGACCCTTGAAAGGGCTAATTCTTGATTCAATCCACACCCACGTTCTATCTTGCCTAGATCAAATGCTTCTTCTAATTCAATAGCAAGTTTATCTCGAAGCATATCTCGATGTTTGTTAGATGATCCAATTACATTAACAACACCGATAACGATAAAAAACAACCAATCAACATCTTCATGAGACCTTGCAACTGTAACGAGTGCCAACTGAAGCTAATGAGCAAAATAATGAATATAATATGCTGAATTATTTTTATTATGAATCAAAGTTTTTAAACCACCATATTCTCCTCTCATATTGCTTGCTCCATCATAGCCCTATCCTCGTATTCTTGATATGCATAATTTATATTTCACTAATATTATCTCAAATGTTGATTTGAGTGACACGGCAGTTGTATCAGCTAAATTTACAATACCAATGAATCTTTCCATCACAAAACCCCTACGATCCACACAACATACAACAACAGCCATTTGTTCTTTCCCAGATATATCACCAGATTCATCAATTAATATGCCAAAAACATCATCCCCTAGCTCCTTAATAATCTCATTACTTATTTCAATTGCACAAGCATAAGCAATATCTTTTTGAACATCAGGAGAAGTCATCTGGCTATTTCTCGAAGCATTTTTCAACATAAAACTAGCCATAGATGGATTAAATTCTTGTAATATTTTTAGGAGTTCATAAAAATTACCTCAGTTTTTTGAACCACCAGATTCATCATTCCCCCAAAATTCTAGTCCTTTTCAAAGAAGATATTTAATAGTAATGACTGATGCTTTTAGATGAATATGATACTCAAATTTTACTATTTTAGATTATTTTAACAAAGCAGCTTGAATGCCATACTTTTAATTCATCAAATTATCACATTTTTTCACAACCCTGTTATGAGGACTATCATAATTACCAACATGAAATTCAAGCCTACCCCTTTTATTCCAACCCCCAAAACCTTGATCCACAAAATAATCACTACTGGCTTCAAATTCATGTTTGAACAAGTAACATGGTAGGCAGAAAGCAACATCTTTTGCTATACTATATTCTAACCAGTCATACTCATCAAACTAAGATGCAACAAATCTTCAATTTTTTTTTTGGCAATAAGTTTAATTGGAAAATTGTGTGCACGAGGTTGGAAAGGAATAAGACAAATATAAGCTCTCCTTACCTCATCTTGCTGATTTCGATGGAAATCTTTTTTTTTCCTTAGACCTAGATCAAGTTCTAGAGAATTTAAATCCACCCAATTGCGTTGTGTAGATTAAACGATGAAGATATAAAGAAACTTGTTCATGAATTACAAGACTAGGAACTGGATTAGAATTGTTCCCATTAGCTCATTTTTTTTTTTAGGCTGCTTTTGAAGATATTTCCACATGTTAATTTGATAAAATCAAATATGCAATTATCAATACAACAATACAATTATACAAGATATAGTGAACAAATACTCAACTAAATCAAAATTAAATAATGATAAACTAATACTTATAGCCAAACTAATTCATACCATACTAATTCGAAATTAACATAACCTAATTAAAAAATATACAATAATCAACTAATTCATAAAAATTAACATAGTCTATGCCAAAAATATCATCCACCCTAATTTAAGATTATTTTACAATTGACATAAAAATAAGAAATTTCCAAATTCATATATTCACAATAAAATTAGAAATAAAAATACAAACTATTTCATTTAACAAAAATACTCAAACTCAACTAAATCAAAATTACACAATAATAAACTAATTCTTATAGCCAAACTAATTCATACCATACTAATTCAAAATTAACATAACCTAATTCAAAAATATACAATAATCAACTAATTAAAAAATAACGTACAAACTATTCCAAATTCACATATTCACAACAAAATTAGAAATAAAAATACAAACTATTTGAATTAACAAAAATACTCAAACTCAACTAAATCAAAATTACACAATAATAAACTAATTCTTATAGCCAACCTAATTCATACCATACTAAATCAATTAAATTGGAATCCTCTAATTAATAATTCATTCACCCAATTAGCTTTAAATTAAGAAAGAAAGAAAAAAAAGTTTGATTTTTTTTCTTTCCTTTTCATGGCCATGAGGTGCGGAGGAATCGGCCATCTACGCCATGAGAGACATGTCTTCAGTTTTGTATGCCTACGTGGATCACCACAATCGATTCCCATCACGTATGTGTACTTCACAATACAGGCCTTTGTTGTTCCATTTAATTTTTTATTTTTGTATTTACATGAAATGCTGTATATACACTACTGCTTACAAGTAGGGTACATAAAATACAATACATGCAGATGAAACAAATTAACGATCCAATTTTCATTTTCCTTCTCTCTCTCTCTCTCTGTCTCTCTCTCCCTCCCCCCTTTCTCTCTCTCTCTGGATAAGCACATGACATATTATTATAGTATTGTAATGGTAGGAATGTACTAGATGACGTCGACGTTGTTGTAGGAATCCCCTTTTACGGCCAACTCCTTCCATTCATTCACTTTATACCAGAAATCGTCAGGCATTCCTCCCATCTCTAATTCTTTAAGCTTAGGGATGGACTTTATTCCATCGGATAATGTCTTCAATTGTAGGTAATACCAAATATGTAATCTTAAAAGACTTGGCATTGCTCCTCTTTCAATGGTCCACTCTTCTAAGTCTCTTAGACCATATAGATATAGAAAAACAAGTTTAGGAAACCCTCCATCCAAGCATGTCATGTCCTTTCCCATATAATAATGCTTAAGGAAAAATAATTTTCTCAAGTTGGGTAGCTCCTCTAGGATTTGCATTGCATCAGAATTCTCGATTTTGGTGGAACGTAAAGTTAAAGCACATAGGTTGTGAGGAAGCATGTTAGTTCCCAAGAAACAACCACCAGATGATGATGATGATTTTGATGATATCCTTCTCCATATCTCTAGCTTCACCTTGTTTGGCCACTTAAAGTCCCATAAAGCACCTGGTTCGTCTATTAACAATTTCCCTCCCAATTTAAAGAACACATGTTTAAGACACCCATTCGAAAGGCTTTGAGAATTTTTGATATGCTCTAAGTCTTTGTTTTTCTTGATTTCTTGGGCTATTGATAATTTTCTCGAGTTAGTGAGCTTGGCTACGTCTTTCAACCGACGAAATCCATCAAAGTTACACAAGACCTCCATATTATGATTTAATAATCCACCTTCTCCCTCTTGATGTAACCTAGACAACATAATTTTACATGCATTCCTCTTTTCCATTAAGGGCTTTCTAATATCATACAATATATGCACATACCTCAACTACCTCCTTCTTCATATCATATTAGGGGGAAATTCTATAGAGTTATTTTGTAAATCAAGTGTCTGTAGGCTCTTCAGCTTTACGATTGAAGATGGCACCTCTCGAATCTCAGAGCCTCTTATGCTTAGATACTTCAAGTGGACCAATTCTCCAACTTCCTTGGGCAAACTAACCATGTGAAAGACATGAAGATACAACACTCGAAGCAATATATATTGCTTGATGACTTCTTTTATCAATATAGAAGATTCAAGAGGGATAAAATTACCACACAATAATAGTGACTTGACATGTACTGGTGCGTTACTCTTTTTTTTGGGTTTTGAAACAATACTAGTTATCAATTTCTGAAAATCATCTTTGTAACCGTGAATAGCCAATCGTCGATATCTTTTTCTTGTATTCAATGTCAAACATGGTGGTGGTGGTGACATTCGGCTAATTGATGATGATGAGGTTGTCGAATCTCCTACAGTCAGCACCTTGAGAAACTTTTCTTCTACTGCTTTAGATATACATAATTCTCTCATTAGATCATGGACGAGGCATGTCTCTATCCTTCCATTCCATCGAGTTGACCCCACTTGTACCATCAATCTATCCACCAACTTTGCTAAATATTATTCACCCAACTCCTTCAAGCTGGATCCTTGTTGATGAATATAATCCTCGTTATCTGAACTGTTGGTTGAGAGAAATCCTTCTGCCATCCATAACTCAATCAATTTCATTTCCGGAATCTCAGAGTCTTCTGAAAAGATTCCCAAGTAAAGGAATCATGGTTTGAGATGAAATGGAAAATCTTGTAGCTTATTGACAATACTTTATTATAAGATTGGCCATCCTCTTTTGCATTGCGCAATACTAATTTGATATTCTTATGCATAGTTTTCCATTATTAAAGCAACTTTTTCATTGCTAAAATTCCTCAAAGTGCAGCAATTGCCAAAGGCAAACCTCCACAATGTTCCAACATTTCCTTTGCTAACTTTTCTGATTCGTCACCTGCAATGACTTTAATTTGACAGCTATCATGATATAAATTTAACTAGTTTCTCTAGTCTAGAGAATAATTAATAGTCAATCCTTAAAGAGAGCAGTAATAGTAAAAAAATTGTATATATATGAACAATTTAGTAGTAGAAAATTATTTATTAATTAATACCGCACATATATTTCTACCTTTTTCATTGTTTATCAACCTCATTTTTCCTTCTCGTCATAAAAATAAAATTATTTCCCTTTTAATATATCAAAAAATAGACTGGTTACTTAATAAAATATCATTATTTATTTTCATCTTTTCAAGAAAAAAAATATAAAAACCCACAGTAATTATTTTTTTTGAATATAGAAACTAGATAATTAACATAATCATATAAACCAAATAAAAAAATATGTGCACTTTCATTGAATTATATATTCACACATGGGTATTATCACTATTTATCTATAGTAATGAGACATTAGTGGTACTTTTGAGAAGTAAAACTAAACACCCATTTCATTTTCACTTTCATAGCTCATGATATAAGGACATTTTTTGTATAATACATTAGTTTAATTATACATTTATTAAATAAGATAGATTTATGTTAATTGGTTAAAACTTATATATCAATATTATACATGTAAAATTGAATGAGGGTAATAAAAAAAGGAGTTTGATAGTAAACATTAATTCACTCACATTTAGGCGAATTTTGATGTATTTATGATTTGGTGAATTTATATTAAATGTGGTGAATCTTATGTTGCAAGTTTGTGATGGATGCCCATTACGGTACACAAGTAGATCCTCAAGACCCTAGTGTGTTGGTAGAGCAAGCCAAACATTACAACACATCTATATGGCTTGGTTAGGTTGTTATATTTAAAGTTTTATAACTTTTCATTCCACTCATTATATTTTGTGGTATACATCAATCCTATTGAGGTCAGTGTGCCACTATTTAATGTTTCATATATGATTTGTTTAGACGAACAATTGGCCTATAGAGCTTGGTATAGGAATATGAATCCCCATATTACTAGATGACCTTCATTAGTAGGCGATTATATGATTTGTCCATCTCAATATCAACCTTATTCGGGTTTAATGCAAAAACTAGTATGTTATATATATGTTCATTTTAAGTTATGGTATTTGTTTTTATAATTGTTGAAGAATGAATGTATAACTAATTCATTATATTTGTCACAATTTGTTATATACTATAAGATCAATTGTTGAGAATGCCAAATGTATAGCTAAAAGATTTTTTTGGAGCTTCAAAAGGAGAAAGTTTTAGCAATGGCGAGAACACTTTTTGATGTGGACTATTGAATGAAATTATAGATATAGGAGTTAATTATCTCTAAGAAGTTGCTTAGGAAATATAAAAAAGGGAAGAAGTGGTGGAACTAGTATAGCTTAGAAAAGGAGGAGAAAAAAAAGAAGGAGGAGGCACCCAACCTTAAGAGGTCAATGTCACTCAATTGCAAGTGATGCAACTAAGCGCTTTCAATTGTCAAAAATTAAAGAGATATAGGTATTAGTTTTAGATGGCATTTAGTTCAAACTTTGTTAGTTCTTGAAAACCTTCAAGTTCGCAAACAACCTGATTTTTTGAACATCATACTCGATCCCTAGAACAACATGCTAGATCACTTGAAGAGCATGCCCAATTGTTTCAACATCATGTTTGAATACTATGCCCAATCCCTAAAATATCACACTCGATCATTTGAACACTATACTCAATCATTTGAACACCATGCTCGTTCCTTAGAACACCATGCCCAATTTTTTGACCATCATGCCCAATCCATGGAACACCATACTCGATTGTTTGAACACTATGTTAGATCCCTATAACACCATGCTTGATCCCTATAACACCATACTTACTCCCTAGAACACCATATATAATCATTTAAACACCGTGCATAATCCATAGAACATCATACCATGTCTAATTCCTAGAACACCATGCTTGATTATTTTAACACTATGCTAGATCCCTAGAATACCATGCCTGATCATTTGAACACCATGTCCGATTATTTGAACATCCTACTCAATCATTTGGACATCAAGAAGATATCGTACCCAGTCCTTAGAGCACCATACCTAATCATTTGGATACCATACTTGATCTCTAGGACGCCATGCCCAATTGTTTGAACACCATGTCCAATCATTTGAGCACCATGCCTGATCCATTGAACACCAAACTTGATCCCTAAAACACCATGCCCGATTGTTAAAAAAACACGCCTCAGCCTTTAAAAAATTTTGGTCAACATAAACATGCAAAGCAAACCATCACGTTCTCTTTGAATATTTTTGGGAAAAAAAATCTCAGATCTAATGTCTGACTAAAAAAGGGTTATTTTAGTTAAGGTTTTGGATAGAGGGCTATTTTGGTATTTGGTCATTTTATGAGTCATCAACTAAAGGGTTACATTCATTAGTTCAAAGGGTATATATAAATCAACCAAAGACATGTGGTCATCACTTCATAGTCTTATATACATAAGCCCAAATGCTCATATTCATCAACTTAAATGCTTATATTCATCAAATCAAATTCTTAAACTCAAAGGATTATATTTATTAGTTTATTGATGACTATGATTTGAAATAAGTATTAACTAAAGGTTTAAGGAGATTGATGGTGAGAGTTGGGAGAGATGAAGGAGATTGATGTATATAAAGTAAGAAGAAACCAAATATGCTATTTATGTATATGAAATATATGTAACAATTATTTATTCTTATACTATTTTATTGAAAATAATGAAATTAACAATGCATAATGAAAATAACTATAAAAATATTACACCAAATATTAAGTGCAAAATACAAGTAAGAAAAATACAAATTTATTCATCAACTTATAGTTTATAGTCATCACTATAAGAAAAAAAAGAAAGAAAAAGGATTCTCATGTACCTTTTCTATTTTCATGTTTTCCATATACAAGAATCTTTTTATATGCCTATTGTCATGTTATTCACATTAATTTTTGTTTCTCTGATTGTTGTTGTGATGGGGAATTTTGATCCATTAAGGCAATGAGTGTGGGCTTTCCATGGTTTAAAAAAGTAAAACTATATGGGCTAGTGGGATTAATGGTAATCAGTGAATTGTTGAAGATGTAATGAGAAGTTAGGGTTTCGAGAACTTTGGAGTTGTTGGTTATCAACAATATCTTTTAATGTATATTTTTTTCTTTCATTATCTATTTTTTCACTCTTTAGAAATGTTTAACTTTAACATAAGTGATTTTTTTGTCTTTTCTTTTTAACCTTTATTATGATAGACTAATCATAATGATATTTTTGTATAGTAGTGCATGATGAATATGTAACTTATAGTTATGGAACATTGGCTTCATAATTACTGAGTATTGAGTTCACGTGTAATGAATATAATTATGTACATGGGTCATCTAATTAATGTTGAATAATCATAAGTGATGAATATTGTATTTGATGATTATATAAATTATAGTTTTTTCTTTTATTGTGCACATGGGTGTATCTTGTTACATGCTCTCATATGCATTATATAAGAATTACCACACACAAGCCCTTATATTCCCTTTGTTTTAAAACTATCATGAAAACTCAATATAGTCAAATTGATGTTCCCTAATTGCTACAAACCATGGAGGTTGACACCTCTTACTTTCCCTTCCCTTCCATTTTGAAAAACTTAATCTGAATCCTACATTCTTATTCTCTCTTTTCACACATTATTCTTTAGTTTTTACTTTGTATCTAATATTATTAGATGAGGTGTATTTAACTTTAATTATTAGATAGGGTAGTAATACCCTCAAGTTTTGAATTTTAACGTAAGCTTCTACATATGTTTTTCATAGCAATTAGGTTTTGTTATGATATTTAGGGTTTTAAAAACTAAGGACCTTATTGTTTTAATAATAATAATAATAATAATTTAGCTTCAAGAAAAATGTGCATAAATTTTTAGTTATTAAATTGAGTCACGTGCATATTATTTTTCATAATAATCATAATATAATTTTTGACACTATTTGTGATGTAGTCGGTTGTACATGAAAGCAACATTGATGACAACAAACAAACAAAGTTGGAAGAAGAATACTTTCAGCTTCTATTAAAAACATTTTTTGTAGTACCATGGAGCTTAATCAGTTTAAAATATTATTTTTGTACAATAAAAACTAGTATAACTTTTTATGATTCTATAAATGTAACTAAAATTTTATCAATAATAAAACTATTGGTGGAATTGTAACTTTTTACAAGTTTGACCCACGGTCCGACCTTAAAAACACTTGAATCTATGCATGAGTTATGTATAGTAAGGAAGTTCTTTTATAATAGTATGTCGCTCTTTTTGTTTCTACACAAAATCTTTATAGTAATTTATATAATATTTTAAAATATAACAAACATATTTTAATATAATAATTATATTCTTTATTAAAAAATAATATGTCAATTAATATTTAGAATAAGAAAGAAAAAACATAAATAAAAATAGAAAGTCAGCATTAACCGTTTCAAAATTCCTTTCATTTTAAAATAAAAATTTAACATTAACAAAATTTATTTTCAAAAACAAAGGGAATATTTTTTTTATATTTATAATAAAACATGATTCTATTCACTACTACGTAGAAGGAAATACATGATGCTAAATATAAAGCGGTTTGAAAAAAAAAAACTACCTTATACCAGGTTATCATAGTAAAAATATACGAATGAAGCAAAATACAGAATATTGGAAAAGGGCATGCACAATAGTTATTTACCAAAATCGCCATATAATTCTTACCTAAGAAAATGCCTGTTTACCCTTTCCCCCTTTTTTTCTATTGATTTCTTTACTTTATCCTAGGATAGACAAAATTTTACACAGTTACTTCGCAATACAGAGTGTAGCAGCAATGAAGAGTGAAACTTCATCCTTGACATCGTCGTTCTTCTCCTCCATTGTCGCATTGTTGCCTCCATTCTTCCTCATTTTTTGCTATCACCATTTCCATCGATCATATATATTCCTTTAGGTGTGCTTAATTGTACATGTTTCTTGCTCTATTACATGTGTTTCATGGCTTTGAGTATGTTTTTGATATCAAGTTTCACTTGCTAAATTTCGATGTGTAACATATCATTCGAAGTTATCTGACATTATTTTTTTGTATAAGTTATGTTGGTGCATAATGTATAAATTGTGATGGTAGATTTGCTTTGATTATGTGTGCATAATGTTTAAAAAAAAAATTAGAGTTTATAAATAGTTTCTAATAACTTCCCTAACAATATATTCTAGAAAATACTTGTATCAAGTCTTTCTATAAGGGCATAAAATTACACCCAAGTAGGGTTCTATATGGCCAAGTTTTTCTATAATAGTCATGTATTATATATATATATATAAGACGTTTTTTATTCAGCAAACCATGATTATAATAATTTACTACGATCAATTTGAGTCCTCTAATTAATAATACATCCAACCACTTAGCTTTAAATTAAGTGGGAAAAAGTGTAGTTATCAATAGCTTTCTTTTTTTTCCCCTTTTCACAGCATAAGGTTCGCGGAGGAGTTGTCCATCTGAGCCATGAAAGACAAGTCTTCAGTTTTGTTACTCTTCCTCTCTCTCCCTTTGGTATTTAAGACAATGGCGTCGATGCTCTGAATTCCTGCTTGATATGTGTTGCTTCTTTTTTTGTAAGATTCATTCACAAGTAGAACAATCCTTATAAGAGGACCTAGCTAGCTAATTCCTAGTAAGAGGTTGATCTTCTTAAATTTCCTTAAATACGCAACTCAATGCCCATTAATTCATATATATATACACACACATACTTTAACACAATAAGAGAAAAGCACTCTGTTTATTTATTTTAGTTTTCATATGAAATACAGTACATACAACACTACTTACAAGGAGGGGACATAAATAAATAGGGAGAACTTGCAGCTCAAGATAGACGAAAAACATTAAGGATCCAGTTCTCATTTTCCTCTTCTTTTTCCTTTTTTCTTTTTGGATAAACACAGGACATATTATTAGCCCACAAAGCACAAAATGCAATCTAATCATATCCTCCATCATATATTTTGATATTAGGAATGTGTTGGATGACGACCTTGGAGGAATCTGCAAGCCCTTGATCCTCTGCTTCACTAGCTGCTCCCTTACCATCCCCATCATCCCCTTCTATGGTCGACTCCTTCCATTCCCTTACTTTGTCACATAAATGTTTAGGAATATAATCTATCACTAATTCTTTGAGATTGTCTTCATATTGATGCAATCCTTGATTTTTAATCTCAGAAGACTTGGCATGTCTCCTGCTTCAATTGTCCACTCTTCTAAGTCTCACAGCCACGATAGAGTGAGAGAAGTAAGTTTAGGAAACCACCCATGTGAGCATTTCATGTCCTTTACTTTGAAAGAGTTCATATGTAGTTCCAATATATTCAAGTTAGGTAATTTTCCTAGGATTCACAAGGCGTCGCTATTCCCAATATAGGTGTCTCTCAACATTAAAGAAGTTAGGCAGTCGGAAGCCTTATTTCGGGCCCCCAGGAACAAGTAGCTAATGATGCTGACATCAACATTCTTCCACGTATCTCCAGCTTCATATTATTGAGGTGCAAGAAGCCTCGTAAAACATCTGGTTCTTCAGTTAACAATTCCGCTCTGAGTCGAAAGGAGAATTTTTTAAGATACCTCAAAAGGATCGGACAATTTTTGATAAGCTCAACCTCATCTTTTCTCAAGCCATAGTTTACTGATAATTTTCTTAAATTGGTGAGCCTAGTCACATCTTTCACTCCATGACGTCCCCTAAAGTTACACAAGACCTCCAGATAACTATTCGAACCACCTTCCACCTCAATTGACTTACATGACTCAATTTTATATCGAATCCTTTCTACGATTGAGGGCTTTTTGATATAACGTGGCATATATACATGCCTTAGCTTTCTCATTCTCCATATCATATCAAGCGACCATTCCACGCAAGCGTTTTTACTTCGTAAATCAAGCGTCTGTAGGCTCTCTAACTTCTCTATTGAATATGGAACAGACATAATTCTGCTGCCTCTTATGCTTAGAAACCTCAAGTGGACCAAGTCTCCCACTCCCTTGGGTAAAGATCTTGCATAAATATCATTAAGATCCAACACTCGAAGAAATCTAATTTGCTTGAATCCTTTTCTCAATATATAAGATCCAATGGCCCTCCTATCAATTACAACGGAATCCAAAATATTCACATCCCCATAACAAAGTAGTGACTTGACATATACTGGTGCATTAATCTTTTTGTTTCGGTCAGTAAGACTAGTTATTACTTTCTCCAGACCATCTTCACCATGAATAGCTAATCATCGATATCTTTTTCTGGTATTCATTGTGAAAGCTGGTGTTGATGACATACCAATTGATCATGATGATGCTACATCTCTTATTGCTAACACCCTGAGAAAGTTTTCTTCTTCTGCTTTGGATATACATATTTCTCTCACAAGGTCATGGAGGTAACATGATTTTATCCTTCCATTTCCCTTAGTTGACCCCACTTGTAGCATCGATCTCTTCACCAACTCTACTAAATATGCTTGGCCCACCTCCTCCAAAGACACTTGTTGTTCGACGTCATCATTATTGTTATCCAAGCCATTGGTTGAAAGAAGACCCTTGACCATCCATAAGTGAATTAGTTTCATCACAGAAATTTTAGTATCTTCTGGAAAGATTCCTAGGTAAAGGAAACAAGGTTTGAGATAAAATGGTAAATCATAGTAGCTTAGTCCCAATACTTCTTTACAGGATAGGCCACCATGTTTTGCATTCAGCAATAATGATTTGATATTATTGTGTGTAGATTCTCACTCTTCAAATGACTTTTTCATCACTAAGATCTCTCCAAGTGCAACAACTGCCAATGGCAGGCCTCCACAATGTTTCAACATTTCCTTTGCCAACCTATTCGCTGCACAACCTGCAATAACTTTAATTAAATTTTATAGCCATGTTTAAGTGATTAAGTACTTCTTCCAAACACACTTAAAAATAACCATATTTTTTTGTTATCTTATAATACTAACTATTTAGTAGGAGAAAATTATTGATTAAATACATTCATAATACCTTTTTCATTGTTTATCAACTTCATTTCCCAATATCGTCTTAAAAAAAGGAATTTTTTTATTTACTTCCCCTTATCTATATACAAGGGGAAAAAAATTAGTACTTGCTCTTTTCAAGCAAACAATATAAGAGCCTACAGTACATATTTTTAAAAAGGCGGCAAAACTAGATGTGCTAACATAATCACATAAATAAAATAACATAAAATAAATATGTGCACTTTAATTGTTTTATGGAGAATAATGAGTTCCAAATATACTAAACAATTTGGTGGATAGAAAAATTATTACTTTTGTAACACATAGTACATATATGTGAGAGAGACCTCAGGAGAAAATATCGCTTACTATGTTAGTTTACTAATTAATTAGATAATTACATATTTTCTTTGAAATTGTTTACCTTATTCTTTAGAATTTAACTTTTTAATAAAAATAATAATATAATTATAATGATAATGGGGAATTTAATGACATATCAACGCAAAAATTATGATAACCTAATAATATGATGAATTATATTGAAAATTTGAATAACAATGAAAACAGAGTATAAATTGGTCACTACAAATTAATCGAGACTCTATTGATTTCCGTAGTGTTAGCTTCTGTAGGAGAGGCCTGTGCATGAGCTCGATTAATCCTGTCCTAGGGGTGTGATTGATCAACTAGGCTGAGGGACAAACGCTACTGTAAATTAAATTAGATAATATGGTAAATTCCATTTAGATATTCCAACATTTAATTTAATATTTTTCAGATACACTGTATTTTTAATAACTCTTAACATTTTAAACTAGTTTTTTATGTACATACCTATCCATTAACTCTGGCTTTTATTTCAAATGAAAACATTTTTACCTGATCTTTACTTGTACTTTTACTTCTATTATTTATTTAAGGTTTATTATTACTTTATAGTAACTAAATTACTGTCAGCCCCATTCTTTGATTCGCAGCAAGACATACTAGTCCTGCTAGGACTTCGAGCTCACCCATACTACCATACAGTTCTTTGCTCGCTTGCTCATCGCCACTATCGTGGACTTGCTGTCATCCACTTTTGATCGTCGTTGTCAACAACATACCGTTGCGAGTCACACTTCGTTTCTGGTCCCGTGAAATCCACTCCGCTGCCACCATCATCGACTTACTGTTTACGGTTTGATTTATCTTTTGATTTCTCATTTTAACTGATAATTTATGATGAGGGTTAGTTTATGGGATGATTGCTGATTTCTCCCCAAACACCTCATGCAAATATAGATGTACTAGCTTCTATGTAAATTTGTTATAGATTTTTCTGTTTGCTGGTTTAGGGTTGGTTAAAAATACTTTTGAAATTTAAAGGCCTTGAAAGAAGTGTTGGGGTCCCCCCTTAATTAAGGGGGTTTCCCAAAGCAATAATAATAATAATAATAATAATAATAATGGGGATGATGCATGTATAGTAGAGTTCCAAAGATAATTAATACTTTAGATCTCTTGGGAATTTGGAGAAGACAAGTGCATTTCACTATATGCTAGTAACTAAGGTTTATTGGCTCAAATTAATGGGAGAGCATTCTAAGAGTCATCCTATGACTTATGGGTTACCCCCTTCTACTCCTATAAATAGGGGTCTTTGGGAAGGCTTAGATCATCACAAGCAAAGTTAGCAATCATCTATATAAAGAGAGAAAGTAAAAGCCACTACAAAAGTGAGGTGCTTGAGAAAAGTTCTCATATTTTCTCAAGCGAAGTTTGAGTGATCCACCACTTTATTGGTGAGAAAGTCCATCCTTTGTAATGTATACTCTTTTGGGCAAAGAAGTTGAGTGAGCCTCTAGTTCATACTAGAGAAGAATTACTTGTAATCCTACTATTATTATAGTGGAAGGTTCGTGGTTTTTCCCTTCAACTTTATGGGGTTTCCACGTAAAAATTTGGTGTCTTCTATTTTTGCTATTTTTATTTTGCCCATTTTTAATCACACTATCAACCAGTCCTTTTTTCCCAACAAGAAGAAATACTAATCACCCAAAGAAACGAGAGGAAAATGAGCTAGAGAATATATACAGTACTTTTCTCCAAAGCAATTTGATGGCTCACATCATAACTTCTTTCCAAGTAGTAATCAGGCATATTCTTCATTCATAAACAGTTTCGTATGAATGTGTGCTTCAGCGTAGTTGGCAACACCCTCTATGCGAGTGGTGAGCATCATTTTCCCACCTCTTGAGCTTTCTTGATCGATCAGAAAGGCTGGTTTAAGTGAGTCCCAAGCTTCAGTCTTCCAAATATTGTCGAGGACGACCAAACACCTCTACTTTTTCTGCACTTCACAGAGTTTCTGCATTAGTTGTGCTAATGTCTTGTTATTGTTTACGTTAGGCGTGTTCATTAGACCCTCTTTTTCCGGACCATTAGTTGCTTTCTTGGGATTCACTGAGGTAAGGTCCTATAAGATTTCTGTCACCACGCTTTCGTTGTGACATTGCTGAGAAACAGAGGCCCATTCAAAGGCATCAAAATACTACCTAATATCTCTATGATGGTAAATTTTCTTGGCAAGGGTGGTCTTGCCCAAACCGTCGCCACCGCACAAGGCGACAATTTTGACGTCATCTGCCGTTAGCTTGTTCACCACAACCTTCACATCCTTCTCCATCCTAACGGTGTCACCCTGCTCATAATGCGCGTAACTCCTCCTCAATTGATCTTCATTTCTGACTGACAAGCTACTGCCTTGGTCGGTTGTTCTAATTCCATATGTATGTAGCCTAGACATTAGCATAGATATCTTTAGCTTTAAAGCATCAATATCGTTGCGTAACTCATGGAGGGTCTTGGCTTCTCTCATGATGCAAGAGTACCTTTTCAGCATTTTTTTTCGATAAGTAAGAAATTTTATTACTTACGAAAAGGAGAAAGATTACAATCCAGATATCAACCTACCATACAATCAACATGACCAGCCCACTTTTGAAATTTAACCTTATAGTGTGGGTGCATTAAACATCTAGCTACAGTTAAGACAATAGGTTGACTGATACTATCAACATCCCTACTTCGGTTTTCAAAAACCCTTAAGTTTCTTTCATACCATACATTTGCAATATAAGATGAAAAAAGAGCTCCTAGGATCTGTTTTTTCTATCTATTTTGTCTAGATCTTTTCAACAATGATTGCACCTCCTGTTGCCACCCTTGATTAGGGTCCCTTCTATCAGCACGTCTTCAAATTTTCCTCCATATAGCCGTTGTAATAGGGTAGTGGGCAAACAAATGGTCTCGGGTTTCTAGACCTTGTTGGCAGAACACACACTGCTCCGATACATCCATACCAATCTCCAAAAGTTTAGCTTTAGTCATCAATCTATCCCTAAAATCCAGCCAAAGAAGGAAACTGTACCTTGGCAAGTTAAGGGAGTTCCACACCAGCTGGGGCCAGTTTTGGTTTTCTTGCATGAGACGCACAACATCATAAGTAGCTTTGATGCTATAATCAGTATAACCATTTAAGCACCGCGAACGGAGAAAACTTTGTAGTTGAGAGCGTACAAGCAGGATTCTCTGAAACAGCCAAGAAGTATAAGTTGTGGGATTATACTCCCACACACTTATATTCTTAAGGTAAACAGCATGAATCCACTTCACCCACAGCGAATCCTTCTTAGTAGCGATATTCTAAAGAAGCTTACCCAATGTACACTGATTCCAAATTTCCAGGTTGAGGAAACCAAGCCCACCCTCGGCCTTGGGGGTACAAATCCATTCCCATGAAACTAGGGCTCGTCTTCTAACATGTATCTTTCCTGACCAAAGAAAGTTTTGACAGAGACTCATGAACTGATGGAGGATCTTTCTTGGTAGAAGGATCACCTGGCTGAAGTATAGTTGTATACTAAATAAAACATACTTGATAAGCTGTAGTCTCCTCGCATAAGATAGATAGATAGTACTCCGGTGTCTAAGCCGAGCTGTAGCCTTTTCCAACATAGGCTGGAGTAGACTAGCCGAGATTCTCGAAGAGGTTAGAGGAAGGCCAAGGTAGGTAATCGGAAGAGTACCTTCCTGGAACCCTAGAAGATCGATAATTGCTCTTTTAGCATCAGACGACACGCCACCAAAATAGATAGTACATTTCTGAGGGTTTAGGATCAACCCCGAGATCCTAGAGAAATGATTAAGGACAACCTTAAGGCACTTTACACTAAGTAAATCACCATGGTAGAATCAAATGATATCATCCGCGAAACTCAGATTGGTTATCTTCAAAGCTCTGCATCTAGGATGGCCTTTGAAAGAATCATTTGTCCATAATTGTTTAAGACATCTGGTTAGGTAATCCATGACAATGACAAATAAGTAATGGGAGAGGGGATCTCCCTGCCTCAAACCTCTTTTTGCCTGAAAAGGCAGAGATAGCACACCATTAAAGTATAGGGAGAAGGCCATAGTATCCAAGAAAGCGGGAACCAGCTTTACAAACTGATAAGGAAAGCCATACAGAAGCAGAAGATTCCTCACAAAGCTCCAGTTGACCATGTCATAAGCTTTTTGGAGGTCCAACTTTAACATGCATCTAGGGGAGACTCCTTTTCGAGCATATTTCCTCACCAACTCATGAGCCAATAACACATTTTCACTGATACTTCTCCCCTTCAAGAAAGCAGATTGAGTAAGATCAATGATTGAGGGCAAGATACCTTGAAGTCTCTGTGTAAGAATCTTCGATATGATCTTATAAATCATGGTGCAACAAGCTATAGGTCTAAAATCAGTGACCTTTTGCGGGTTTGGCTTTTTTGGGACCAGGGTAAGAGATGTAATATTTACCTTCCTAGGTAGGAAGCCGGTAGTGAAGAAATCTCTAATAGCCATGAATAACTCATCTCCAATAATATCTCAAGTCTTTTTGAAGAAACCCGCTGAGTAACCATCTACACTCGGAGCCTTAGTGTCACCAACAGAGAAAATAGCTGCTCGGAACTCCTCTTTGGAAATAGGAGCATTTAGAGCCAACTGCTGCTCATAAGATTAAGATTTATCCACAATAGATCGGTCAAGAACTCCGAAAGAAGGAGTATCTATGCGTAAAAGCTGCTTATAATAGTAATTGAAGGCCTTCTGAATCTCCTGAGCACCCCTTATCTCCTTACCATTCTCTCCTATAAGAAAAGCAATAGTTTTTCGCTTTTGTCTCTCCTTCACCCTTGCATATAAGAATTTGTGATTTGAATCCCCACAGTGGAGCCATTGAATACAGGCTTTTTGTTTGAGGAACATCTCCTCACAGTGAAGCAGATGAGCATACCTGCTCTCAAGGCTATTCAACTGGTCTCTGAGATGGGGGACGGGAGGGTTACAGAGAAGTTTAATCTAAAGAATAGACACCTTCTCACACACCACATCAACCTTCTGAGAGATACAACCATGTTTTACCTTATTCAACTGTTTGAGGTCCATCTTGAGCATCTGGAGTCTTGAGCACACTCTGAGCAGGGGATTCCCTTGCAAAGGTTGATGCCAAGCAGAGCACACTAGGGGTAAAAAGGCCTCATCTTCTGTCCAGAATTGGAAAAACCAGAACGGCTTCTTACCTTGAAAGGTAGAGACCTGAAGATTAACCACTACCAGGCTATGATCAGATACCAGGGGACTGAGGAACTCCGCCACAAAAGAGGGGAAAGATGCCATCCATTTCATATTAACCAGAGCCCTGTCCAATTTGCACATGACTTCCTCAGTACCCCCTCGTTTACTGGACCAAGTATAGAACGTTCATTGCCCTTGCAATTTAGATAATCCCAACTCTAAACAACATTCTTGGAAATCTTTCATATTGATGGAATTCGGCAGGTCACCTTGAAACTTCTCACTGTAAGAAAGGACCACATTGAAGTCCCCCATAAGAATCCAAGGGGAGCCAAGAATTATGTGCTGTTTTAACCAATTCCATAGCCTCCTCCTTTCAATACCACTATTTAGAGCATAAACGAATCCCACATGGAAGGAATAATTCCCCATTAAGTGATTGACTTCACAAAATATGGCTTGATCACACATGCTAATGGCTATAACCTTCCACACACAAGGGTCCCAAGTGACCCAAATCCTCCTATTTTGGTGCTGGGAATAATTATGGATGAGATTCCAACCACTCCTTACTTTATTAAATACCCTACTACATTTATTTTCTTTTACTCTAGTCTCAAGGAAACTAACTAAGGATAACGTATTACTTCTATAAAGGAGGCTAACTTCCTTGTGCTTGGAAGCCTTATTCAACCCACGGATGTTCCACGAACTAATCATGACCACCCGGATCAGATTGTTGGGCACCTTTCCTAGCATATTATTTCTGCACGGATCCCGATACGCCAGCTGGGCAACTTGGAGCTTTCGTTTCAGGTCTGTTCCTTGAGATGACTCTTAGCTCAGGGGGGAGAATAAGGTCAAAAGAGACCCTAGGGGGGATAGGTTCCTGCAAACTCTGTTGTATACCGAAGCTTGAACCATTATGAGAGCCTGGGTCTCGAGGGTTAGCCCTGGTTGCAGGGGTAGGAAAATTTGAGGGATGCCCACCAACCACATCATCTCCACCGCCTGCCCTGCTAACATCATTTACAGGAGCACTCTCTTTACCTTTCCTGTGGTCTCTAACAATCACCCACTCCTTACCAGAATCCTTGGGGTTTTTGTTGATAGCCCTGTGATACTTACAATTGGAAGTAGCATGACCAAACCTATCACAAAAATGGTAATAGATAGGTTTCTAATCATAATCAACTTTCTAAACTAGTTCTCCTCCCTCAGGATGAACAATCACCATAGAGTCCAGGAGTGGTATTTTAATATCAATCACCATAGAGAGGCTTCCCCACTGCATTGGCTATACGGCTGAATGAAGATTTGCCCCAATACTCTAGAGGCAGGTTGGGGAATTTAATCCAAAGAGGAACAACCTGCATCTCATTCTTATCAATCTTCATCCTCCTATACCAAAGCTTCAAGACAAGGGGTTTGTTGAAGAACGTCCAATGCTGCCCAAGGATGAAATTTGCATCTTCCATAGATTTGAATTTAAATAAAAAAAAATCCCGAAGCATGGAGGATTATTTGTGGCAAAGGAACCTCTTTCCATTATGCTTGAACATACCCACAAATTTGGCTATAAGATGGAGCATCACCAAAAACATAACCAACCAGGGTGTTTGCCCATAATTCAGCTTCAGAATCCACCTCCTTCTTATCTAGTTTAACCCTCAGTGAATCATTTCCCATGGCAGGTGGAACACAGGAGAGCTTTTCTCCTTGGCTAGGGTTTCGATTCCCTACCAAAATATCCCTCCAGGGAGGAGTAGGGGAAGGGGAGATCTCTTCTAGCTGATCCCAAACAGATTTCCTGTCATTCATGGCAGCAAGCAGGGTTTTCAGTATGCGTACCCCTTCCTCTGCTCAGATTTGCTTGGTTCGAACACCCCTTGTGCCCTGTAGATGGAGTCGCCATTGGCTCATGGGTGGGGGAGGCAATGTTTGGGTTTAGATTTCTCAGCAGAGGGTCCTCCATTCCAACAGAGGAAATATCTACGTCAAACAGTTCATTCTCCAAGTTCTCTGGCAACAGATCTGCATGAAGAGTAGGGAGATTTGGAGCCATTGAGCCCTACGAAGCCTGCTGTGGGGTCGTTGTCTCAATCGCAAGGGCTGGTGCCTTCGAGACCTGCTTACCTGACATGGACGAAGGAGACTTCTTCTTCCTGGCCATGGCATGCCTCACTTGGAAACCCTAGGAGAGAGGGGGGAGGAGACAAGCCGCGCTGGAAGTTGCCGGACCGACAGTGTCGAACTTCTGCTCGCTGCTACGACCTTGTCACATTTTCGCTACCACACCACGCCGCTGCAGCTCAACTTTGAGGATGAAGGATTCGATTATATCCTCATATTGATAAGCCAGCCAGCTGATCTACTTGATCCACTCGCTCATTCTTGCATCACGGTCTCATCTAGAATCAACGTCTTGTAGAAAGCACATCATCCATTTCAGTTCGTCTTGGAGCTCTTCCAGCTTTGCTTCCACCTTATATAGATACTTTGCTTCTTCCACTACCATATCTCCAAGATACATTACAGTTGATGCGACGCCTGCTAGCGCCACATGCAAGTTTCACAGGAAAATGTACAAAAAAAATTTGCTTTTTTGTTTCCCCTTCGAACAAAAAGTGTCGAACAAATAATATTGCGTCTGAGAGACGTGCTTTGCCTGCTATGCATAGAACTATATATAGAATACATTAGTAGGACTCCATTCCAGAGTTTTTCAAAATTATGTTCGGAAAAGAGTGCACCGTACACATTAACAAGAATTACTCATATGTTTTATTAGAAAGTGCCCCTTAATAATTTTTTAGAAAAGAGTAAAAGATGCGAGAGGAAATGGGAGCAGGTAACTTTTGACCACAAATCCCTTAATAATATCTTGGAAAAGACGTGTGAGGAAACAAAAGCAAGAAACTTTTGCCCACAAAATGTAAAGTGCCGTAAGAATTTCCCCATTTATAGGACAAAATTTGATCCAAAGAAAATTTAAACAATTTATTAATTTGATATAAGTTGAGTCCGATTAAAAATTAATCCCATCTGATATTAATTAAAATTTAATTAATTTGATCCTCTCAATTTGTGATCTAAGTTAGCTTAAAGTTTGATATCAACCTAATTCGCTATTAACTAGCCATTAACCCAATATAATATCAATTTAATTAGATAATGTCAAATTTAATATTAATTAACTAGCCATTAACCCAATATAATATCAAATTTAATTAGATAAAGTTAAATTTAATACTTATTTACAAGTTTAATAAGTTTGATTAATTTTAGTAGTCAATGTCCAGTTTGATCGAAATCTGAAATGATCGGATCCAAAATTAGCTCGAACCAAAGCTAATCTGATTTGTCAAATTAAACCAAATACAAACTAATTTGACCCAAATCTTACCCGACCCCAGTCAAGTTAATCCAAAATAACCCAAACTCGGACCAACCTGACAAATTAATCCAATACAATTCGAATTTATAATGATCATAATCCGATCTGACTAATAAAATAACTCAAAATAATTCGAATCCAAAATGACTCATCCTATCCCACAGGCAACTTGCTAAGGAAAATGACTCAAGTAAGCTTCGACCTACTATAAACTTATTCAGTCCAATCCAGTTGACTCACTCGACAAAGTAGCATTATAAAAAAATATTATGGCCTCAATGTAAGTGTGACCAATTAAAAAATCGATTGCCCTCCACTCCATTTGAACGTGATCCAATCCCCCAAATTTTTAGCACCAACCGGTTCTAACGATAGCCTTATCATACTTCGTATGAGGAAGCATTAGAAGTCATGACATCTATAAATAGTGAAGACACAAGTCCTTAAAAGAGAGTAATGAATCAATCAACCTAAGCAATCGCAATTTATCATTCGTACTAAGCAATCTTTTGCCATCTCTCTTAGCTCTCACCTATTTTCATTTGCTACTGCTTTAATGACCCTCTTATAAATGTCTTCGGTTGGAGACCTTGGACCCTTCACTATTGCTAGCCATAACCTAAAGGTGACGAACGGATCGTTTAGGTTAGGTTTGAGATGGGTCAATTTAATTGGGTTAGATTTAGGTTTGGGTTAAGTGTCTTTTGGGTTTGAGTTCAATTCAAGTAACAATGATTTGGATCAAATCCATATTGTGTTGGGTTAGAAGAATATAGGGTAGGGTTTGGATCTAATACATCGGGTTTTTTCATATGCGAGTTTAATTCGGGTCTGCAAACTTCGGGCCATATTGGGTTTGAGTCGGGTTAATTCTGTGCCAAATTTGTATTAGCGTTGATTATTATTAATTTAATATAATAAGTAAATTAAATGTAGTGATTTATTCTTATTGTTATGCTTATTATAGTATTTTTTAATTATAATATACGTGATGATATAACTAATTATTGTCACAAAATATGTAATAATAATGTTCTTTTATTATTATTATTATCATCATCATACATTAAGGAAGAAGATGACGTGAAAGAAAGAAAACGGAGAACCTTTAATTATCACTCTTTGGAGATAATGAGTGTGATTCCAGAGTCTTTTGATCAAGGTTGAATCAATTACTTCTTGAAAAAGTAAGGAGCAACGTTTAAACAAGTTGGAGTATTATACTACCCAATTTTGGGGGATTTTCAATCAGACATTTGATAAATATGCAGAAATGAGGGCTCATATATATTATTTAGGTTTTTCTCTATTAATTTCCTTTCATTCCTATTAAATCATTCATTCCTTGATTATAATAATGTCCTACGTAAATTGGAATCCTCTAATTAATAATTCATTCACCCAATTAGCTTTAAATTATGAAAGAAAGAAAGAAAAAAAAAGTTTGTTTTTTTTTTCCTTTTCATAGCCATGAGGTGCAGAGGAATTGGCCATCTACGCCATGAGAGACATGTCCTCAGTTTTGTATGTGTACGTGGATCACTGCAATCAATTCCCATCACGTATGTGTACATCACAATACAGGCCTTTGTTGTTCCATTTAATTTTTTATTTTTTATTTACATGAAATGCTGTATATACACTGCTGCTTACAAGTAGGGTACATAAAATACAATGCATGCAGATGAAACAAATTAAGGATCCAGTTTCCATTTTCCTTCTCTCTCTCTCTTTCTCTCTCTCTTTCTCTGGATAAGCACATGACATATGATCAGGGACGAAGCCAGGATATAAATTTTATGAGGTCCTAATAAATAATAAGCATATATCTAAATATAAAATAATAACAAAAATTATACTAATAATATTATATTTAATATTATCCATAATCATACATAGATATTCGTTTACAATTGTACTTGTCGAGGTTTCATAATTTGAAAGCGAGCTATAATAGTCTCATTACTAATGGTATCGGATACATCTTTTTCTATGTATGACATTAGACAATTATGTACCCATTCATCACACATACGATTTCGCAACTTGTTTTTGATAAAACTCATTGTTGAAAAAGCTCTTTCAACAGTTGCAGTATTACCGGCAAAATCAAAGCCAGCTTCACAAGCATATAAACCAAAGGATATGTGGTGTGCTTTTTTGTTTCCACTAACTTCCTTGAGAGATCACCAAGTCCTTTTAATTCATAAAATCTATCATCACATCGAACATCCAAAATATAATTCTCAAGCTGATTATCTAGTATCATAGGATCAACATCAGAAAAATCATCAGGATAAAACTTTGTTAACCTAATCAATGAAGCTTTGTCAAAAGCAGAAAATAACTCTAATGGATTCAAGCATGCTACACATGACAACAACATAGTGCCTATCACATCAAAACATGATTCAAGCTCCTCTAATTGCAAGTCTAATATATTGTAGAAGCAATCAAACTTGTAATGATGCATATTTGTAAGAAATGGAGCCAACCGTTGTGATTTGTTTTCCTTAACATACCGATCATCCATATTTGCAATCACAATATTCTTATTGTGGCAAAATAAAAAAACTTCAACAGTAAAATCTTTCCATCCTTCATCCCTCATCGTTTAGAGGCGTTGTTTAGCAAGTCGAACAAGTCTCATGGTATTTACAATGTCTTGATCACGCTTCTGCAACATCTGAGATAAATCATTAGTGATACCTAGAACCCTTTTCATCAAATGTAACATGAAAACACACTCAAAGGACATTAGTAGATCTTTGAAAGCTCTAGCCTCACCTTTCTATCTACTTTTTGAATCTTTTTTCAAAAAATCAAGTACTTCCATAACCAGAGAAAATAACTTAACCAAACTTGAAAGAGACTTAAGATGTGAAAGGGCTGATTCTTGATTGAATCCACACCCACGTTCTATCTTGCCTAGATCAAATGCTTCTTCTAATTCAATAGCACGTTTATCTCAAAGCATATCTCGATGTTTGTTAGATGATCCAATTACATTAACAACACCAGTAATGATAAAAAACAACCAATCAACATCTTCATGAGACCTTGCAACTGCAACGAGTGACAACTAAAGCTAATGAGCAAAACAATGAATATAATCTGCTGAATTATTTTCATTATGAATCAAAGTTTTTAAACCACCATATTCTCCTCTCATATTGCTTGCTCCATCATAGCCCTATCCTCGTATTCTTGATATGCATAATTTATATTTCACTAATATTATCTCAAATGTTGATTTGAGTGACACGGCAGTTGTATCAGCTAAATTTACAATACCAATGAATCTTTCCATCACAAAACCCCTACGATCCACACAACATACAATAACAACCATTTGTTCTTTCCCAGATATATCACCAGATTCATCAATTAATATGCCAAAAACATCATCCCCTAGCTCCTTAATAATCTCATTACTTATTTCAATTGCACAAGCATAAGCAATATCTTTTTGAACATCAGGAGAAGTCATCTGGCTATTTCTCGAAGCATTTTTCAACATAAAACTAGCCATAGATGGATTAAATTCTTGTAATATTTTTAGGAGTTCATAAAAATTACCTCAGTTTTTTGAACCACCAGATTCATCATTCCCCCAAAATTCTAGTCCTTTTCAAAGAAGATATTTAATAGTAATGACTGATGCTTTTAGATGAATATGATACTCAAATTTTACTATTTTAGATTATTTTAACAAAGCAGCTTGAATGCCATACTTTTAATTCATCAAATTATCACATTTTTTCACAACCCTGTTATGAGGACTATCATAATTACCAACATGAAATTCAAGCCTACCCCTTTTATTCCAACCCCCAAAACCTTGATCCACAAAATAATCACTACCGGCTTCAAATTCATGTTTGAACATGTAACATGGTAGGCAGAAAGCAACATCTTTTGCTATACTATATTCTAACCAGTCATACTCATCAAACTAAGATGCAACAAATCTTCAATTTTTTTTTTGGCAATAAGTTTAATTGGAAAATTGTGTGCACGAGGTTGGAAAGGAATAAGACAAATATAAGCTCTCATTACCTCGTCTTGCTGATTTCGATGGAAATCTTTTTTTTTTCCTTAGACCTAGATCAAGTTCTAGAGAATTTAAATCCACCAAATTGCGTTGTGTAGCTTGAACTTGATGAATATATGAAGAAACTTGTTCATGAATTACAGGACTTGGAACTGGATTAAAATTGTTCCCATTAGCTCATTCTTTGTTTTTAAGCTGCTTTTGAAGATATTTCTATATGCTAATTTGACAAAATCAAATATGCAATTATCAATACAACAATACAATTATACAAGATATAGTGAAAAAATAGTCAACTAAATCAAAATTAAATAATAATAAACTAATACTTATAGTCAAACTAATTCATACCATACTAATTCAAAATTAACATAACCTAATTAAAAAATATACAATAATCAACTAATTCATAAAAATTAACATAGTCTATGCCAAAAATATCATCCACCCTAATTTAAGATTATTTTAGAATTGACATAAAAATAACAAGAAATTTCCAAATTCATATATTCATAATAAAATTAGAAATAAAAATAAAAACTATTTCAATTAACAAAAATACTCGAACTCAACTAAATCAAAATTACACAATAATAAACTAATTCTTATAGCCAAACTAATTCATACCATACTAATTCAAAATTAACATAACCTAATTCAAAGATATACAATAATCAACTAATTAACAAATAACATACAAACTATTCCAAATTCACATATTCACAATAAAATTAGAAATAAAAATACAAACTATTTCAATTAACAAAAATACTCAAACTCAACTAAATCAAAATTACACAATAATAAACTAATTCTTATAGCCAAACTAATTCATACCATACTATTTCAAAATTAACATAACCTAATTCAAAAATATACAATAATCAACTAATTAACAAATAACATACAAACTATTCCAAATTCACATATTCACAATAAAAATAAAAATATAAATATAAACTAATTCAATAAACAAAAAAGGAAATTAGATTTCATCTTTAAAATAAAAACCTCCCCCTCTCAATCTCTTTGGCTCTCGGGCCTTGGTTGTTGGCTACTTGGCTTGCTTACTGCCTCTTGAGACAGACAGCAGACAGGGATGGCCGGCGGGTGGTAGATGGGCTGCACCGTGTAGGGCGTCGAATAGCGTCGTGGGCGTCGAACGGCCAGCGAGACTGCAAGAGACTTCCGACTTCTGAGTTCTGAACTTCTAAAGGCAACAGACAACATTGCAGTAGCCAACAACAGGGCGTCGTGGCCTCGTAGGCGACTGGGTGGTTGGCCTTGTGGCGAGAAGCGGCGGTGAGTGCCTGGCGGAGAATAGCCCTGAGCGGGCGCAGCGGCCGGTGGGGTAGGGTTAGCGCCTGTTTGCTGGAAGCCTAGGGTCGAGACTCGAGCAAGAGCAGGGATGAAACAAAGATGAACCAATGATAGGAAGATAGGGAAGATTCAGACGAAGCATACTGCACACACTTTTACTATTTCACAAATTAGAAAAAAAAAATAGATGGAAAAAATAGCGTGAAATTTCTTGGCAAAACTGGGGTTCGAACCCAGGACCCCAGACTTTACTTAAAGTCATTTACAACTCTTTAACCACTGGTCCAGAAACATTTTCCATCACTTTTATTGTATATAAAATATATATGTAGGAAAAAAATCCATGGGGTCAGGCAACCCCATGTGCTCTGAATTGGCTCCGTCCCTACATATGATTATAGTATTGTAATGGTAGGAATGTGCTAGAAGACATCGACTTTGTTGTAGGAATCCCCATTTACGGCCGACTCCTTCCATTTGCTCACTTTATACCGGAAATCGCCAGGCATTCCTCCCATCTCTAATTCTTTAAGCTTAGGGATGGACTTTGCTCCGTCGGAGAATGTCTTCAATTGTAGGCAATACCAAATATGTAATTGCAAAAGACTTGGCATTGCTCCTCTTTCAAAGATACACTCTTCTAAGTCTCTTAGACCATATAGATATAGGAAAAAAAAGTTTAGGAAACCATCCATCCAAGCATGTCATGTCCTTTCCCATATAAGAATGCTTAAGGAAAAATAGTTTTCTCAAGTTGGGTAGCTCCTCTAGGAGTTACATTGCATCAGAATTCTTGATTTTGGTGGAACGTAAAGTTAAAGCAGTTAGGTTATGAGGAAGCATGTTAGATCCCAAGAAACAACCACCTAATGATGATGATGATGATCTCGATGATATCTTTCTCCATATCTCCAGCTTCACCTTGTTTGGCCACTTAAAGTCCCATAAAGCACCCGGTTCATCTATTAAGGATTTCCCTCCCAATTTAAAGAATACATGTTTAAGACACCCATTCGAAAGGCTTTTAGAATTTTTGATATGCTCTAAGTCTTCGTTTTTCTCGATTTCTTGAGCTATTGATAATTTTCTCGAGTTAGTGAGCTTGGCCGCATCTTTCAACCAATGAAATCCATCAAAGTTACACAGGACCTCCATATTATGATTTAATAATCCACCTTCTCCCTCCTGATGTAACATAGACAACATAATTTTACATGCACTCTTTTTTTCCATTGAGGGCTTTCTAATATTATACGGTATATGTACATACCTCAGCTACCTCCTTCTTCATATCATATCAGGCACAAATTCTATGGAGCTATTTCATAAATCAAGTGTCTGAAGGCTCTTCAACTTTACGATTGAAGATGGAACCTCCCGAATCTCAGAGCATCTTATGCTTAGATACTTCAAGTGGACCAATTCTCCAACTTCCTTGGGCAAACTAACCATGTGAATGACAAGAAGATACAACACTCGAAGCAATCTATATTGCTTGATGACTTCTTTTATCAATATAGAAGATTTGAGAGGGATAAAATTACCACACAATAATAGTGACTTGACAGGTACAGGTGCGTTACTCTTTTTGTTGGGGTTTGAAACAATACTAGTTATCAATTTCTAAAAATCATCTTTTTAACCGTGAACAACTAATCGTCGATATCTTTTTCTTGTATTCAATGTGAAACCTGGTGGTGGTGGTGACATTCGGCTAATTTATGATGATGAGGTTGTCGAATCTCCTACAGTAAGCACCTTGAGAAATTTTTCTTCTCTGCTTTAGATATACATAATTCTAGCACTAGATCATGGACGCGGCATGTCTCTATCCTTCCATTTCATCGAGTTGACCCCACTTGTACCATCGATCTATCCACCAACTTTGCTAAATATTATTCGCCCAACTCCTTCAAGCTGGATCCTTGCTGATGAATATAATCCTCGTTATCTAAACTGTTGGTTGCGAGAAATCCTTCCGCCATCCATAACTCAATCAATTTTTTTGCCGGAATCTCAGAGTCTTCTGGAAAGATTCCCAAGTAAAGGAATCATGGTTTGAGATGAAATGGAAAATCATAGTAGCTTAGTGACAATAATTTATTATAATATTGGCCATCCTCTTTTGCATCGCGCAATACTAATTTGATATTCTTACACACATTTTTCCTTTGCTCAAGTGACTTTTCATTGCTAAGATTCCTCCAAGTGCAGCAATTGCCAAAGGCAAACCTCCACAATATTCCAACATTTCCTTTGCTAACTTTTCTAATTCGTCACCTGCAATAACTTTAATTTGACAACTATCATGATATAAATTTAACTAGTTTCTCTAGTCTAGAGAGTAATTAATAGTCGATACTTAAAGAGAGCAGTAATAGTAACAAAAAAATTATATATATATGAACAATTTAGTAGTAGAAAATTATTTATTAATTAATACCGCACATATATTTCTACCTTTTTCATTGTTTATCAACCTCATTTCTCCTTCTCGTCATAAAAATAAAATTATTTCCCTTTTAATATATCAAAAAATAGAGTGGTTACTTAATAAAGTATCATTATTTATTTTCATATTTTCAAGAAAAAAAATATAAAAACCCATAGTAAATACTTTTTAAAAAATAGAGAAACTAGATAATTAACATAATTATATAAACCAAATAAAAAAAATATGTGCACTTTCATTGAACTATATATTCACACATGGGTATTATCACTATTTATCTATAGTAACGAGACATTAGTGGTACTTTTGAGAAGTAAAACTAAACACCCATTTCATTTGCACATTCATAGCTCATGATATAAGGACATTTTTTGTATAATACATTAGTTTAATTATACATTTATTAAAGTATGTCCTATACTTATACTGATATGAATGCATATTAATCAATATTTAAACTATTAATAATAAGGTATTGACCATCAAATTTTGTTTAGCTTCCACTAATAATACTACCTCTGGTTTTATATAAGTGCTATTTTAGTATTTGACATAAGAGTCAAGAAAATGATCCATATGAATAAAATATCCCCATTAAAATACCATTAGAAATGATAATAATTGTTGGAAAGAGAAAGTAGATTGTGGATTAATTAATATTAAAGGTAAATGAGGAAAAATAATTCAAAATTTACCTCGTAAATATACTATGACACTTATTTGTAACTAAAAAATTTTTTAAAACGACACGTGTTTATAATCAAATAGACTATTTGTTTTAAAATATATTTTAAGTTAATTTTTAGTTAGAATTATCATAATTGATAGTTTATTAATGTATTTTAGTTGGATTCTTATTTATTACCTTTGACTATATCTCATATATACGTTGTATTACAAAATTATTAGCATATGGGAGATAAAAAGTAACTAATGACAATCAATATGTATTTATTTATAAATATGATAATAGTGAATATGGAAACAATCAATTATTTATGCTAATGAAGTACTCATAATTCATCATTAATAAATATGAAGCATTACAAATACCATTAAAAATTCATATAGAAAACAGGCAATGTTGCACCCACTTTTTTCAAAAATATTTTGGTATCTTAAATTTCAATGAATTAAATGTACTGTCAATATTATAAATATATTTAATGTAAAATAAACAATTTTTTAATAAAATGTAAATATACTCATGCATTGCACGGTATCACATACTAATTAATACAAATGTCGCAAGCACTATCCTAATGAACCATAAATACTAGCACCCGCAATTCAGACAACCAAGAAAAGTGCAAGTAAAAAGGCAAAATCAACTCCTCACCTTGAAACTTTAATTGCTTTCAAGATTATATAGTTGTCAAATTTTGAACCAAATATTGAAATAGTTCAATTTAATTTTAAAAATAATGAAATATTTTTCTACCTAAAAAGCTAACCAAAATAGTCCTTTTTGGTCTAACATTGGATATTAGCTTCTTTTTGAAATAAAAAATTATTTAGAGAGAATGCGCTACTTTATCAGAGTGTTTAACTTTAATAAAATTTGTAAGAGAGCACCCTACTTCAATTGGCATGTTTAGTTAACCTAAAAATTGAGCTACTCCTTTTATGTTGACAAGTCCATCTTATTCTTCTTCTCTTATTTGCATCGCCGTTTGAAGCCTTCAAACACTTTCAAAAAATCTTCCTCGCCTCCTTCTTCTATCCCTCTTCAATCTCTAATTTCAAATAGTTTTCTTGCACAAAATACTTGACTAGTTTAGATCTACATTATCATACTTGAATCTCACCTCTCCATTCAATTAATTTAAGGTATGTTTTGGATTAAGGGAATATTTTGATATCTAGTCTTATGGTTTATTAAAATTTCATAATAACTTTGTATATAGATTATATATTACTTATTTGTTGTTGTGGATGTTATATTTATACTATTTACGAACCTTATTATTATTATTATTATTATTATTATTATTATTATTATTATTATTATTATTATTATTATTATTATTATTATTATTATTACTTGCTTCAATCTCACGATTATTGCATATATGTTGCAATATGTATTAGATTTTACTAATTTTTTTTTGTTGTTGTGTAAGCTATATTTATAATTCTTGTAAATTTTTTAATTTTTTCCTATGTGTTGCAATATTTTTCATTTAGAGTAATTTCTAGTATTTAAAAAAATTAACGCATAAAATATCTCTAAGTACAAGGACATTTGAGCATAAATTTATTTTTAAATTCTATAAATATTTCATTAAAATTGTAAAATATGTCTTGTCTATATATGTTGCGTGTAGGTGTTGTATATGGAGTATTTTGGCTCATAGGTAATATGTATATGGAGAAAAAACTTTTTGAATTTAAGAATTCTCTTTTTTGTATATAATAGTGTTGAGAGTATAATTGAAGTGTAAATAAGAGAGATTTTATGTTAATTGGTTAAAACTTATATATCAATATTATACATGTAAAATTGAATGAGGGTAATAAAATAAAAGGAGGTTGATAGTAAAAATTAATTCACTCACATTTAGGCCAATTTTGATGTATTTATGATTTGGTGAATTTATATTAAATGTGGTGAATTTATGCATCAATCCTATTGAGGTTAGTGTGCCACTATTTAATGTTTCATATATGATTTGTTTAGATGAACAATTGGCCTATAGAGCTTGGTATAGGAATATGACTCCCCGAATTATTGGATTACCTTCTTTACTAGGTGATTATGTGATTTGTCCATCTCAATATCAACCTTATTCAGGTTTAATTCAAAAACTAGTATGTTATATATATGTTCATTTTAAGTTATAGTATTTGTTTTTATAATTGTTGAAGAATGAATGTATAACTAATTCACTATAATTGTCACACTTTGTTATATACTATAAGATCAATTGTTGAGAATGCCAAATGTATAGCTAAAAGTATTTTTTGGAGCTTTAAAAGGAGAAAGTTTTAGCAATGGCGAGAACACATTTTGATGTGGACTATTGAATGAAATTAAAGGTATAGGAGTTAATTATCTCTAAGAAGTTACATAGGAAATAGAAAAAAGGGAAGAAGTTGTGGAACCAATGCAGCTTAGAAAAAGAGGAGAAAAAGTAGAAGGAGGAGGCACCCAAACTTAAGATGTCAATGTCACTCAATTGCAAGTGATGCACCAAGCGCTTTCAATTGTCAAACATCAAAGAGATATAAGCATTAGTTTTAGATGGCAATTAGTTTAAACTTTGTTGGTTCTTGAAAACCTTTAAGCTCGCAAATAACCTCATTATTTGAACATCATACTCAATCCCTACAACAACATGCTAGATCATTTGAAGAGCATGCCCAATCGTTTGAACATCATGTTTGAATACTATGCCCAATCCCTAAAATATCAAACTCGATCATTTGAACACTATACTCAATCATTTGAACACCATGCTTGTTCCTTAGAACACCATGCCCAATTTTTTGACCATCATGCCTAATCCCCAGAACACCATACCCGATTGTTTTAACACTATGTTAGATCCCTATAACACCATGCTCGATCCCTATAACACCATACTTACTCCCTAGAACACCATATATAATCATTTAAACACCATGCCTAATCCATAGAACATCATACCGTGTCTAATTCCTAGAACACCATGCTTGATTATTTTAACACTATGCCAGATCCCTAGAATACCATGCCTGATCATTTGAACACCATGCCCGATTATTTGAACATCCTGCCCAATCATTTGGACATCAAGCCGATACCATACCCAGTACTTAGAACACCACACCTAATCATTTGGATACCATACTGGATCTCTAGAACTCCATGCCCAATTGTTTGAACACTATGCCCAATCATTTGAGCACCATTCCTAATCCATTGAACACCAAACTTGATCCCTAAAACACCATGCCCGATTCTTAAAACAACACGCCCCAACCTTTAAAAAATTTTGGTCAACATAAACATGCAAAGCAAACCATCACGTTCTCTTTGAATATTTTTGGGAAAAAAAAAATCTCTGATCTAACGTCTGACTAGAAAAGAGTTATTTTAGTTAAGGTTTTGGATAGAGGGATATTTTGGTATTTGGTCATTTTATGAGTCATCAACTAAAGGGTTACATTCATTAGTTCAAAGGGTATATATAAATCAACCAAAGACATGTGATCATCATTTCATAGTCTTATATACATAAGCCCAAATGCTCATATTCATCAACTTAAATGCTTATATTCATCAAATCAAATTCTTAAACTCAAAGGATTATATTTATTAGTTTATTGATGACTATGATTTGAAATAAGTATTAACTAAAGGTTTAAGGAGATTGATGGCGAGAGTTGGGAGAGATGAAGGAGATTGATGTATACAAATTAAGAAGAAACCAAATATGCTATTTATGTATATGAAAGTTCTGTAACAATTATTTATTCTTATACTATTTTGTTGAAAATAATGAAATTAACAATGCATAATGAAAATAACTATAAAAATATTACACCAAATATTAAGTGCAAAATACAAGTAAGAAAAATACAAACTTATTCATCAACTTATAGTTTATAGTCATCACTATAAAAAAATAAAAAATAAAAAAAAAGGATTCACATGTACCTTTTCTATTTTCATGTTTTCCATCTACAATAATCTTTTTATATGCATATTGTCATGTTATTCACATTCATTTTTGTTTCTCTAATTGTTGTTGCGATGGGGAATTTTGATCCATTAAGGCAATGAGTGTGGGCTTTTCAAGGTTCAAAAAAGTATAACTATGTGGGCTAGTGGAATAAATGGTAATCAGTGAATTGTTGAAGATGTAATGAGAAGTTAGGGTTTCGAGAATTTTGGAGTTGTTGGTTATCAACAATATCTTTTAATGTATGTTTTTTTTCTTTCATTATCTATTTTTTCACTCTTTAGAAATGTTTAACTTTAACATAAGTGATTTTTTTTGTCTTTTTTTACCTTTATTATGCTAGACTAATCATAATGATATTTTTGTATAGTAGTGCATGATGAATATGTAACTTATAGTTATGGAACATTAGCTTCATAATTACTGAGTATTGAGTTCACTTGTAATGAATATTGTGTACATGGGTCATCTAATGAATGTTGAATAATTATAAGTGATGAATATTGTATTTGATGATTATATAAATTATAGTTTTTTCCTTTATTGTGAACATGGGTGTATCTTGTTACATACTCTTATATGCATTATATAAGAATTACCTCACACAAGCCCTTATATCCCTTTTGTTTTAAAACTATCATGAAAACACAATATAGTCAAATTGATGTTCCCCAATTGCTACACACCATGGAGGTTGACACCTCTTACTTTCCCTTCCCTTCCATTTCGAAAAACTTAATCTAAATCCTACATTCTTATTTTCTATTTTCACACATTAGTCTTTAGTTTTTACTTTGTATCTAATATTATTAGATGAGGTGTATTTAACTTTAATTATTAGATAGGGTAGTAATACCCTCAAGTTTTGAATTTTAACTTAAGCTTCTACATATGTTTTTCATAGCAATTAGGTTTTACTATGATATTTAGGGTTTTAAGAACTAAGGATCTTACTGTTATAATAATAATCATAATCATAATAATCATAATAATAATAATAATAATAATAATAATAATAATAATAATTTAGCTTTAGGAAAAAGTATATAAAGTTTTAGTTATTAAATTGAGTCACGTGCATATTATTTTTCAAAATAATAATAATATAATTTTTGACACTATTTGTGATGTAGTCGGTTGTACTTGAAAGCAACATTGATGACAACAAATAAACAAAGTTGGAAGAAGAATGCAGTCGGCTTCTATTAAAAAAGTTATTTGCAGTACCATGTAGCTTAATCAGTTTAAAATATTATTTTTGTACAATCAAAACTAGTATAACTTTTTATGATTTTATAAATGTAACTAAAATATTATCAATAATAAAACTATTGGTTGAATTGTAACTTTTTACAAGTTTGACCCACAGTCCGACCTTAAAAACACTTGAATCAATGCATGAGTTATGTATAGTAATGAAGTTCTTTCATAACAGTACACTCTCTTTGTTTCTACACAAAATCTTTGTAGTAATTTATATAATATTTTAAAATATAACAAATTTATTTTAATATAATAATTATATTCTTTATTACAAAAATAATATGTCAATTAATGCTTAGAATAAGAAAGAAAAAAACATAAATAAAAATAGAAAGTAAGCATTAACCATTTCAAAATACCTTTCATTTTAAAATAAAATTTTAACATTAACAAAATTTATTTTCAAAAACTAAGGGGTATTTTTTTATATTTATAATAAAACATGATTCTATTCACTACTACGTAGAAGGAAATACATGATACTAAATATAAAGATGTTTGAAAAGAAAAACTACCGTATACCAGGTTATCACAGAAAATATACGAACGAATCAAAATACCGAATATTGGAAAAGGGCATGCACAATAGTTATTTACCAAAATCGCCATATAATTCTTACCTAAGAAAATGCTTGTTTACCCTTTCCCCTTTTTTGTCTATTGATTTCTTTACTTTATCCTAGGATAAACAAAATTTTACACATTTACTTCGCAATATAGAGTGTAGCAGCAATGAAGAGTGAAACTCCATCCCTGACACTGTCGTTCTTCTCCTCCATTGTCGCATTGTTGCCTCCATTCTTCCTCATTTTTTGCTATCACCATTTCCATCGATCATATATATTGCTTTAGGTGTGCTTAATTGTACATGTTTCTTGCTCTATTACATGTGTTTCTTGGCTTTGAGTATGTTTTTGATATCAAGTTTCACTTGCTGAATTTCGATGTGTAACGTTTCATTCAAAGTTATCTGACTTTATTGTTTTGTATAAGTTATGTTGGTGCAAAATGTATAAACTGTGATGGTAGATTTGCTTTGATTATGTGTGCACAATGTTAAAAACAAAGTAAATTAGAGTTTAGAAATAGTTTCTAATAACTTCCATAATATATTCTAGAAAATACCTATATCAAGTCTTTCTATAAGGGCATAAAGTTACACCCGAGTAGGGTTCTATATGGCCGATTTTTTCTATAATAGTCATGTATTATATATATATATATAAGACGTTTTTTATTGAACAAACCATCACTTGGTGTCTCCCACAATATTCTGGCATCAAATCTAATATTCAGAATGCGGTTGCATACGGGAGTTTTACGAGAGTAGATATAAACTCTAGGTGATGTGATATTTAACATTTTGTCGAAATTGAAGGACACACAAGACATAGTGTACATACATGTGCTGAATTCATCATGTCTGGTTTCCAATAATAAATACATTATTCACGTTCATATATTACTATTCCTTACTACCATATAATCTATTCCATTACATATTAATGTTATTCATTTTATTATCATTTTTCTATTATTGGCGCTTAAATATACTTATCATCCAAATTTATGATATAAACATGCACCCAAAAAGATGTGAGGAAAAGGAGAGATTGTGTACCTTGCTCTTGACCAATGATATTTGATAGACGACTTCCTTACTTCCCCTCGAGTAGTAGTTGGCTTTTCCCATCATCCATTAGTTTTTAGTCATGAATATCTGGTTCATCATCTACATGATATGCAACGTTCGTATTGCGAATAGTGAGCATCAGTTTTCTACCACTCGAGCTTGCTCGATCAATTGGAAAGGCTGCTTTAAGAGAATCCCAAGTTTCTTTCATCCAAATATTATCGAGGATGACTAAACACCTCTTCTCTCGCTACAATGTACATAGCATCTGCATTAGACATTCGTCTGTCATATTATTATCTACATTTTTTGAGGTATGGCATCGAAAGAGTTCTGTTAAGATGCTTCTAATCTAACAATGTTGAGAAATGGAGGCCTATGCAAATGCGTCAAAGTGTTGTCTAACATCTTTATGATGGTAAACTTTCTTGGCAAGGGTCGTCTTGCCCAAACCACCAATGCCACATAAGGCAATAACTCTGTTGCCATCTGCCTTTAGCTTGCGCACCACTACATCCACATCTTTCTCCAATCCAATGATGTTCCTGTCGCCCTGCACATAATGCGTGTAACTCTTTCTCTGTTCTTCTTTGCTTTTTACCTATGAGCTGCTTTTCCTTCTTCGATTGTTTTAATTCCATACGCCTGCTGCCAAGAGGTAAGCTTTGATATCTTTAGTGTTAAAGCACCAATATCACTGCCCAACTCATGGAGTGCCATGACTTCCCTTATGATGCAAAAGTACCTTTTCAACTTGTTCAATAGGCCATCGCGACGGCGCTGGAACTCAACTTTGAGGATGAAGGTTTCGATTATATCCTCAGATTGGTAGGCAAGCCAGCTGATTTGCCTGATCCACTCACACATCCTTGCGTCACGGTCTCATTTGGCGTCTACATCATGCAAGAAGCACGCCATCCATTTGAGCTCATCTTGGAGCTCTTCCACTTTTTCTTCCACTGCGTACAGACACTTTGCTTCTTCCACCAACAAATTTCCCAAAACATTTACGGCTGATCCGACCCCTGCAAGCACCATAATTAAGGTTCACAAGGAAGAAGACACGGATAATTTATTTTAGTTGGATGTGTATGAATGCTTTTCACGGCAGATTCAAACAATAATGATGGGGGTGGTGGCACATTTTCCTGGTGTGGGTATGAAGCCATGTATATAGATAACATTATGCTTTGCTTCTTCCACTTTTCTTTTCCTTTTTTTTTTCCTTTTTTCTATTGTTGTACACCATACAGAGATGCTTTGCTTCTTGTAGCTTTTCCACTTCTCCACCCTAACCCATATAGATACTTCACGTCTTCAGCTAGCTACTTACCAATCTATTATATATACGACCGCACCTATGCTTGCCGCCATTCGAGCTTTAATTACCGGGAAAGAAAAACAAGGTTATTTGTTTTTATGATGCATCAATATATGGATGTTTTAATGGAAAATTAAAAGAGTCGGAAAAAAATTGATGGAGCAGGAGGCACATTTTACTGTTGTGGGTACGAAAATACATATATACATATTTCATTTTACTTTGCTTCTTGCATGTCCTACTCCATGCATGATACTTTGCTTCTTCCGCTTGCAGATTACCAACGCTTGCCGACATTCAAGCTTTACAAGGAAAGAATAACAAGGCTGGTTATTTATTTTAATGAGGGAAGTTTTTGTGGCAGAAAGAGTCAGACAAAAATTGATGATGAAGAGCGGTGGCATTTTCCTTGTTTGGATGGCCATTTGTAGAAGGCCAGCTAGAGTCCATCAACTGGGGCCTTCGTTTAGTATCAATAATATTATAACAATAATCACACAATTAAATTACTTATCATGGAGCTAGTTCATGATAGAGAAAATGAATATAAATGAAATAAACAAACACTACCCATAAGCACTTCAAAAAAGAGGAGCACTACATATAAGTAGTGAGCAACTAAGCACTTAACATGGCCGTTTAAGCTGGAAGAAATGACGCCGGCATTCATCTACACGTCTTCGTGTATCACTTCATATAAAATTGGTTGTATATAATATGATCCCTCTATCTTCTTTGCATTCACTTCCCCAAACGTACATACGCAATTAAAATTAATCATCAAATGCGAAAAACACTCATCTTTACGTTGATCCGTTCCGACTTCTGCTCTCTTTACACTCTATCCCTCCCTCAGCCTTTTTGGACTTTTAAAAGAATGGCTGATGCTCAGAACAACTTAAAAAATGAAATGGAGGTGGGAAAGTCATGAGGTTGATGATTGATTCGTGGAATGGTAATTTCTAAGGAGTAAGTCGACAACGACAAAATTTGACATTAAGTATATATTCTACTCTTTATGCTTGTTTTGCCGTTCACTACTACGAAAACGGAAAATAATAACAGGACATTAATAACGGTAGTTCGAAAACCGTTGTCAAACGCGTGAAAATTATTAGGTGGGAGAGTTTTGATAACGGTTCTAGTTAAAAACCGTTATTAAAAAGGCAACGTTAATATTTGGACGGATGTTTTAATAACGGTTTTATGTAAACCGTTATCAAAAGAGGATTTAATAACAGTTCATATTAGAACCGTTGTCAAAAGTCAGAAGCTTTTAATGACGGTTCCTGGAAGAACCGTTATTAAATCCTCTTTTAATAACGGTTCTCTCAGGAACCGTTATTAAATCCTCTTTTTAATAACGGTTCTATCAGGAACCGTTATTAAAACCCCAAAATCCAACTTTTATTTTGCTCAGTTCTGTTTCAAGCCAAAGTTTTCAGACTCTCTGCACCTTCGTTCTCTTGCTCTCCTTCTCCTTGCAAACCCTCGCACCACCACACCTCGCACCACCACACCGGCTCCTCTCAAGTAAAGGAAACCCTCGCACCGCCAACTCTTCACCACGCCTCTGCCATTGTCGGCTCTGCATGTGCGTGCTGTCATTGTTCCGAAGCTAGCTAGCACTTGCACCTTTATCCTCCGTCGTGTTTGAAGCCCTTGACTCTCTCAACATTCTCTCAACTTGTACTTTATGTATGTGTTTGTTCTTCCTCTCGTAACTTTTTATATATCTACTTATATATGTATATATATATATATAAATGCATGCATGTTGCTACAGGGTTTCGTTTGTTTGTTATTGAAAGATTGTAGTTTGTCGTTCGAAAATGTGTTGTTGAATGTGTTGGCTGAAAATTTTGCTGTTTGTTGTTGAATTTGTTGCATTATTGTTATATATTAACAAATGCATGTGTTGGCCTTTACATATATATATAATATGAATGTGAGTGTAGAATTATATACATTTTCACTTGCATGTGTTGGCTACAAGGTTTTTTTTTGTGGTTTAGGGTTAGGTTTTATTATAATAAATTATGGTTAATTAGCTAGGGTTAGGGTTAGGGTTAGGGTTAGTATTAATATCGTTTTGGAAACATGTTAGCATGATTCATATATATATATATATAGACACTACTACAAACACGGGAAATAATAACGGGACATTAATAACGGTAGTTTGAAAACCGTTGTCAAACGCGTGAAAATTAATCAGCGGGAAGTTTTGATAACGGTTCTAGTTAAAAACCGTTATTAAAAGGGCAACGTTAAAATTTGGACGGATGTTTTAATAACGGTTTTATATAAACCGTTATTAAAAGAGGATTTAATAACGGTTCATATTAGAACCGTTGTCAAAAGTCAGAAGCTTTTAATGACGGTTCCTGGAAGAACCGTTATTAAAAGATGTTTTAATAACGGTTCTCTCAGGAACCGTTATTAAAACCCCAAAATCAAACTTTTATTTCGCTCGGTTCTGTTTCGTGCCAAAATTTTCAGACTCTCTGCACTTTCGTTCTCTTGCTCTCCTTCCTTCTCCTTGTAAACCCTCGCACCGCCACACCGTGCACCACCAACTCGCACCACCAGGCTCCTCTCAAGTAAAGGAAACCCTCGCACCGCCACGCCTCTGCCATTGTTCCGAAGCTAGCTGGCACTTGCACCTTCATCCTCCGTCGTGTTTGAAGCCCTTGCCTTTCAACATTCTCACCGTCGTGTTTGTAGCTAGCTCACTTTATGTATGTGTTTGTTCTTCCTCTCGTAACTTTTTATCTACTTATATAAATGCATGTCGCCAGGGTTTCGTTCGAAAATGTGTTGTTGAATGTGTTGGCTGAAAATGTTGTTGTTTGTTGTTGAATTTGTTGCGTTATTGTTATATATTAACAAATGCATGTGTTGCCCCGAGACCTTTACATATTATTGTTGTATTTGTTTGTATGGAGAATATAGATTCAACATTATTTAGAGCTACAACCATAATAAACAAAAGAGAAGACATTATTGAGGTTATTTAGAGCTAGATTCAACTGTAAACTTTGGAGGGTCATAACTTTTTCATGCGACCTCGGATTTAGGTGATCTAGGAGGCTATTTTGGGTATTTTTTTCGAGATCTACGAAGTGGCAAACGGAAAAGCCGGTTTGGGCAATATTGGAGCCCAAAAAAGGCCGTTTTGGCCTCTAAATTGAGGTTTTTTTGTGATACAACCTTTTTAGGGCCTTTTTTACAAATTGAACCTTTAATTTAGACTATCCTGAAAACCTTTTTCATATTCTAGGGTATTATGGTGTTATATAACCTCTTGATTATAGTGGTAACATATGTTTCCTACCTTTGTATTATTTTGTATGTAGGGTAATACATGTTTTCATTTATTTTAGTTTTTACTTTTATCAGAATTGTTTTTCCTCTATTGTTTATCTCTTTATCCTCTATTGTAATTATGGATGAGATAAGAGCTTTAGGTACCTCCAAAATTGAAGATCTTCGAGACAAAGGAACTTAGATGATGATGATGAAATTGAAGCTTTTAAGGGTCCAAGCCATGTATGTTTGCTTTTCCATTTTTTCTATTAATGAATCATGCTATACCTAATGGCTAACTGTATATTAATTGAAACAAGGGTGTTGTAGTTTTTCACCGATGACTATGCATGAGGCCAGCAATATAATGTTGATGAAATTGATGAAGTTAGAGGCCAAGCACGTGCACTCATTCATTCGGTAGCGATCTATATATTCTACATGAATTTTTAGGTTTTTATTTCGTCTACCAGCCTAGATCTGTGAACTCTTTACTTTGGGGTGTAGAGCTACCAAGTTGTGGTATGCCCACTAAGTATAGTTGGTTTATTGAGACATGCATACCAATTATAGATTGATTGAAATTATGGTGTGATTGCAGATTTGGTATGAATTGATGTTGTTTTACATTGCAGATTTGGTAATTGTTTTAACATACAGATTTGGTAACTGTGTATGTGGGCAGGAACAAAACTGCAAAAAAAAAAAAAAAAGAAAAAAAAAGTGGAGTTTTAATAACAGTTCTTATAAAAACCGTTATTAAAACCTTGTTTTAATAACGGTTCTTCTAAAACCGTTATTAAAACTCCAGTTTTTAATAACGGTTTTCATAAGAACCGTTATTAAAACCTACGTTTTAATAACGGTTTTCATCAGAACCGTTATTAAAAACTGGAGTTTTAATAACGGTTTTTAAGTAAAAACCGTTATTAAATATGAAGTTTACGCACATATTCGTGGGTTTTTGTGTATTTTTCATGACGGTTATGAACCGTTATTAAAGATTTAATAACGGGCAATTCAATAACGGCTGAAAACCGTTATTAAAACTATAAAATAACCGTTATTAAAACCCCTTTCCGTGGTAGTGAGAATAGCATGATACATTTGAGATTAATTCTTTCTAAGCATGATTCGTATCGATAATATAATGATACATTATTATGCTCAATACATAACATTCTAACATAATTTATTTATTTATTTTTTGTAGAGATATGGCCAAAAAAAACATTGATAGGGATAGCAGTGATGAAGAAGGGAAGAGAGGACCTACAATTATGAGAATTATCATAGACATGAGGAATAGAGGAGAAGTAGTCGAGTTGGGATGGAATACTTACAATCTTCCCATCGGCCCTTACGTAGATATGTTCTTGACCTACATTTCACTTGTGACCCGTAACCGTGTTCCTATCTCCTATAATAATTGGAAGCAGGTTCCACAGGGTCATAAGGAGCATATTTGGCAGGAAATCACGGTAAATATGCTATTTTATATAATCATTTTTGTATGTCAAATGTTATTAATTTTATTACATTAACATCGGTATACATCTACATGTCTTATTTTGTAGAGAGTGTTCAATGTCCCAGAGAGTAGGAAGAAATGGCTTCTTAGACATTGTGGGGAGCGTCTAAGAACCTTTAGGTCATATTTAGCTCGTAGCAAAATGTATAGAAAGAGGGATGGTTCTCTACGATAGAACCCACCCAAACGATACGGTTTCATCGATCAAGAAAGTTGGAACCAATTCATTGCTTATCGTCTTACGGGGGATTTTAAGGTACTTGTTAGATAACAATTAAACTTTTTGTATCAATCCCAGTATTATGCTTAATATTGAAATAACCATGTCATTATGTTTTGGCTTGTCACATAGGAAAAAAGTACCCAAAATAAAGATATTGCCAAGCAAAATAAATACCGACATAATATGGCTCGCAAAGGCTATGCGGGCCTTGAAGAGGAGTTGGTATGCATTTTTTGATTATCTATTTACATGTAAATGTTGAATTTTATAATAATATTCTTAATTAAGAATATTTTTTGATTTGTAGCTCCTAGCCCAAGACTTGGACCCATGTACCTCGTCCATCAATATTTGTACATTATGGAAGAAGGTTAGAGCAACAAGAGATGGATATGTTAATGAATATGTTGATGTTGCAGCCACAAAAATTGTAAGTTTGTAGATATGAGTTACCCTACTTAGTTTTCTTTTTGAAAACTATTATATTATGCTTATTCCTATATGTTAAATTTACAGGATGAACTTGAAACGTCAGAAGGTGAGGAGGTGGACCAATATAGCATTGTGTCCCAGGCTACAGGAATTGTAGAACACCCTGGAAGACACAGGGGCCTTGGATTGGGTGTTACGAGGACGAGCATATGTGGTCGATCTCGTGGTTCTGTAGCACTAATGAGCAAGTCGCCATCCTCACCCAAAAATTGAACGTGGCAATTGAACGGATGGCAACAATGGAGCAAGAGTTGTCATTTATTAAATCTCAAGGGTATAAGCCATCCGATTCAGTAGACCATGATCAGCTTCATATACCTAATGTAAATAGTGTCAGAGATAGTTGTGAAGCTGATGCATTTCTTTCTACTCTTCCCGAGGTAAGCATTACAAACTATGAATTGTTATTAAATGTATTCGGTGTAATAAATTATTAATAATGTGTAATATTTTTGTTTAGGGTTTGCATAAATGTGACTTATTAGCAAATGACCTTTCAACACTTTTGGCAAAAGGAAGGGTCTGCATCAGTCACAGTACCGAAACGCAGACAATCCATGGGTACAATTTAGCTCTAAATACAAGGCCGGTGAGTATTGACACTCCAATCATTGGCAGTGCACACTTGCCTTGTTATAAAGAGGGCGATGAGGCAACCACAGTATTAGAAGCTCATGGAAGCTTCATGGCTTGGCCTACGGATCAAATACGTCTCACTAATGAAGAGGTATTGACATTTGACATCTTCATTAGACCTTGTTTGGTAGTTATACTATATATACCTTGTTCATATATATATTTATATGCTCAATATATATTTTGTTTAATATTATCAATTATGGAATCAAAAAAGGAATCAAAAAAGAAGACTGCTTCTGCTAGTAAAACCAAGAGAGGTACTAGCAGAACGAGCAACACAAAACAGGGCGCTGCTAAAGGAAAGAGAGCTAAATCTGAAAAATCAGTTGCCCCACAAAAGATTCCTTCTTCAGATCAGCAAAGCCAACCTCCACCAACATTAGTGTTATTATATTTTTATGCCCAAAACTACCTCAGTAACAATTATATTTTCATTGATTGTCGTCCTGAGTATGTTGGGAGGGACGATGCTACTTACATGGTATCGACGGCTGACATAAGCGACATTTATAATCAAGAATGGATGTCAACCATAAGTGTCATCATCTATGTCACGTAAGTATTATTTCATTTTGAGATTTTAGTACTCTTAACTTATACAATTGGAATTTTTATGAACTCTTATGTGAGTTATTAGTTATTAACAAATATGCATTGTTTTTGTCATCCATAGGTTGGTAGCTACTCGAGCTGCGATGGAGGGAATGCTGTCCTCTATTGTGTTTGTGTGCCCATACTACATAGCTGACAGTAGTACAATAAGAGAGGGTAGGCACATAAACTATTTAGCGGATCGCATTTTGATTGAGGGACACAACAAGCTCTATCTCATTCCTCACCTCGCAACTGACATTGGGTTTTGTACGCCGTCCAACCTGATCTTAATAAAGTATATGTGTTTGATTCCCTTCGAACCTATGACGTGCCTTTTGAAGTTGCTCGTCGTGGTGGGAAGGAATTTATCGACATGTTAGTATACTTTTCACTTCTTACTTCATTAGCTTATTTATGCATATATTCGCCTAGCTTTCATTATTTGAGGTATATATGCGTACTTACAATATTGTGTATCCAACTCTATTTATTAGGGCACTACGGACAGCGTATCAAAGGAGAGGTGGGAATGGTGTCCCAGACCCAAAGAATGTTCAATACGAGCCTGTCATACTAAGTAGGAAGGCAACTATTTCGTATTTTATTTTAATTAAAATTAATATGTAATAGTTAGAGAGCTAACTAAATTCATTTGACAGTGTCCACAACAGCAAAACGACAAAGATTGTGGATACTATGTATGTAGAGCAATGGATCTGATAGTCCAAAATAGATCGGTCAACATAGATCCAAGCCATGTATGTTTTCTTTTCAATATTTTCCATTAATGAATCATGACATATATGTTTGGTACTTGACGTAAGTGCTAACTGTATATTAATCAAAACTTGGGAATTGTAGTTTTTCACCAATGATTATGCACAAGGCCAGCAATACAATGTTGAAGAAATTGATGAAGTGAGAGAGCAATGGGCCAAGCATGTGCACTCATTCATTCGGTATTAGGTAGAGATCTAGCTATATAATCTACATACATGTTCAGGTTTGTATTTTGTCTATGTCTTTAAGTCTTCTAAGCTAGATTTATGAACATTTTGCTTTGGGGTGTAGAGCTATCAAGTTGTGGTATGCTTACTAATTTTGATTCTTGAGCATATATGTCCGGTGTATTAATAAGGGATTGATTGAAATTTTGGTGTGATTGCAGATTTGTTATCAATTGATGTTGTTTTACAATGCAGATTTGGTAATTATTTGAACATACAACTGTGTATGTGGGTAGGAACAACACTGCAAAAACTATAAAAAAAAACTGGAGTTTTAATAACGGTTCTTATGAAAACCGTTATTAAAACTGGAGTTTTAATCTCAAATTTATGCTCGTTTAACACGTATTAGGGTTTAATAAATGCCTAAATAATGTCAGCAAGTGTTGTTGGATGATGTTTTAACAACGGTTTTCTTATAACCGTTATTAAAACCCTCTTTTTTAACAACGGTTTTTCTATAAAACCGTTATTAAAAATGCATTTTATGCTCAAATTGGCGGGTTTTTTATATTTTTGATAACGGTTATGAACCGTTATTAAAGATTTAATAACGGGCGTTTTAATAACGGTTGAAAACCGTTATTAAAACTGCTTTTTGGGGTAGTGGTTGTTAATGGCCAACTTATTTCACGCTCTGTATGTATAAGATTGTAGTAAATGGGAATGTATGTATAATGTTCGATCAGTTTGCAACATAAGGTTGAGTTGCAAATGGCACAATGGTAGCTATGGATTGGAATCAGATCAACACGCAAGCATTTTTCCATGTCATTAATCTTATTTAGATGTGTTTTCTGATTGGGAAAAATGAAGTTTTGGTTGGTTGTTTCTATCTTTCATGCTGCTAGTGCTAGCTAAAGTTTTTAAACCTTCACCCTACACCAGTCTAAAATATTAAATATCGATCCTCATAGCTAATTTGAGTTTTCCCATATAATATTATAATCCAAAATAATTAAAAACAGCTGGTAGCCATTTGAAGTATATATCAATGTGTGTGTGTGTGTGTGTGTGTGTGTGTGTGTGTGTGTTTGTGTGTGTGTATAAGGCAAGAGGACCTAGCTAGCTAGTTCTTCTTTAATTTTCTTAATTATACACCTAACTTCCATACACAACTCAAATTCCTATTTTTATTCAAATATATGCGCACTTGGTATATATAATAAATGGTACCAATATATTTGTCTTAATTAATGCAAATATATTCCATCAAATATGCACAAATACATATATGTATTAAACTTAGATGTATTTGGCTTAATTAATGCAAAACCTTCCTTATTAATCCAAAACCTTCCATTTATATATATATATGAAAGGCATTATATACAACACTACTTTCACACAGGGAACAAAGGCTAAACAACTAGAATAACGAAACCAACAGAGACAAGCTACAGGGGACATATATAAAGAGGGAAAACATACAGCTCAACACCAGAAGCCAAAAAAAAAAATTAATTTTTTCACATAAAATCAAATCGCCTTCCAGTTCTTGATTTCCTAAAAATTTTTTCCTGGATAAACAAAAGGGCATAAATAGTCCACAAAAAACAAAACGGAACCTAATTTGGTGCTGGACGACAACCTTGGAGGAATCTGCAAGCCCGTGATCCTCTACTTCACTTGAATGCTCCATTACCTTCCCCGTTATCCCCTTCTATGGCTGACTCCTTCCAATCCCTCACTTTGTCGCAGAAATCTATAGGCATCCCTTATATATTCCGTCGGGGAATGTCTTCAATTTGGTGCAATAATCTCTGAAGACTTGGCATTGCTCCTGTTTCAATGGTTATAGACCATCTAATATGTCCTCCTTTCCCAGTCATTTGACAATATGTCCTCCTTTTCTGAAAAAAAAAAACAGAGAAGAACCTAATGTCATCAGAAGAGAGAGAAATTGAGTTGCTCTACAAATCACCCTGTGAATCTACTATCTGATCGCCTTCGGAATCTATTGCGTTGCTCTGTGAATTGAGAAGCACTAACTCTGTGAACCGAGAAGAGAAATACGTTCTTGCAATCAAGTTTTGTATACTTTGAGAATCAGCTCAATTCCTTCTTGAAAAGTGAGGAGCATATATTATTTAGGTTTTCCTCTACTAATTTCCTTTTCATTCCTATGAAATCATTCTTTCCATGATTATAATAATGTACTACGTAAACTTGAATCCTCTAATTAATAATACATCCAACCACTTAGCTTTAAATTAAGGGGGTAAAAGTGTAGCTATCAGCAGTTTTTTTTCTATTTCCTTTTCACAGCATAAGGTGTGCGGAGGAGTTGGCCGCCTAAGCCATGAAAGACAGGTCTTCAGTTTTGTTACTCTTCCTCTCTCTCCCTTTCGTATTTAAGACAATGGCGTCGATGCTCTGAATTCCTACTTGATATGCTTTGCTTGTTTTTTCAGTAACATTCATTGACAGGTAGAACAATCCTTACAAGAGGACCTAGCTAGCTAATTCCTAGTAAGAGCTTGATCTTTCCTAAATTTCCTTATATACGCAACTCAACGCCCATTAATTCATAAAGCACACCGTTTATTTATTTTAATTTTCATATGAAATGCAGTACATACAGCATTGCTTACAAGCAGAGGACATATATAAATAGGGAGGACTTGCAGCTCAAGATAGACGAAACAAATTAACGATCCAGTTCCCATTTTCCTCTTCTTTTTCCTTTTTTTCTTTTTGGATAAACACAGGACATATTATTAGCCCAGAAAGCACAAAATGCAATCTAATCATCTATTTCCCCATATATTTTGATATTCGATATGTGTTGGATGACGACCTTGGAGGAATCTGCAAGCCCCTGATCCTCTGCTTCACTTGTTGCTCCCTTACCGTCCCTGTCATCCCCTTCTATGGCCGACTCCTTCCATTCCCTTACTTTGCCGCAGAAATATTTAGGCATACCAGATATCACTAATTCTTTGAGATTGGGGATGGACTTTATTCCATCGGGGAATGTCTTCAATTTGACGCAACAACGGATTTTTAATCTCAGAAGACTTGGCATTGCTCCTGCTTCAATTGTCCACTCTTCTAAGTTTTGCAGCCACGATAGAGTGAGAGAAGTAAGTTTAGGAAACCACCCATATGAGCATGTCATGTCCTTTACTACGAAAGAGTCTGTCTCTAGATTCAATTTGTGCAAGTTAGGTAATTTCCCTAAGATTTGCAGGGCGACGCTATTCCCAATTTTGGTGGTCCACAAAGCTAAAGAAGTTAGGCAGTCAGGAAGCATTGTTTCAGGTCCCCAGGAATAAGTAGCTGATGATGCCGACGGCGGCATGCTTCCAGTTCCAGTTATCTCCAGCTTCATATTATTGAGGTGCGAGATGCCTTGTAAAACATCTGGTTCTTCTGTTAACAATTCCGCTCTGAGTTGAAAGGAAAATTTTTTAAGACGCCTGCACAAAAGGATCGGACAATTTCTGATAAGCTCAACCTCATCTTTTCCCAATAAATAGTTTACTGATAATTTTCTTAAATTGGTGAGCCTGGTCACATCTTTCAATCGATGACGTCCCCGAAAGTTACACAAGACCTCCAGATTACTATTCAAACTACCTTCCTCCTCATTTGACTTACATGACTCGAATTTATATCGAATCCTTTCTATAATTGAGGGCTTTTCGAAATAATGTGGCATATATACATGTCTCAGCTTTCTCATTCTCCATATCATATCAGACGACCATCCCACACTAAAGGAAACACTTCGTAAATCAAGTGTCTGTAGGCTCTCCAACTTCTCGATTGAAGATGGCACGGACTTAATACTGCTGCCTCTTATGCTTAGAAACCTCAAGTGGACCAAGTCTCCCACTCCCTTGGGTAAAGCTCTCGCGGAAATGCCATTAAGATCCAACACTCGAAGCAATCTAAATTGCTTGACTCCTTTTCTCAATATAGAAGATCCAATGACACTCGTATCAAAAATCTTCACATCCCCATAACAAAGTAGTGACTTGACATGTACTGGTGCGTTAATCTTTTTGTTTCGGTTAGTAAGACTAGTTATTACTTTCTCTAGACCATCTCCACTGTGAATAGCCAATCGTCGATATCTTTTTTGGGTATTCATCGTGAAAGCTGGTGGTGACGGCATACCAAATGATGATGATGATGCTACATCTCTTACCGCTAACACCCTCAGAAAGTTTTCTTCTTCTGCTTTGGATATACATATTTCTCTCACAAGGTCATGGAGATAACATGATTTTATCCTTCCATTTCCCTTAGTTGACCCCACTTGTAGCATCGATCTTTTCACCAACTCTACCAAATATGCTTGGCCCACCTCCTCCAAAGACACTTGTTGTTCGACGTCATCATTATCGTTATCCAAGCCACTGGTTGAAAGAAAACCCTCAGCCATCCATAAGTGAATTAGTTTCGTCACAGAAATTTCAGCATCTTCTGGAAAGATTCCCAGATAAAGGAAACAAGGTTTGAGATAAAATGGTAAATCATAGTAGCTTAGTCCCAATACTTGTTTACAAGATAGGCCACCATGTTTTGCATTCAGCAATAATGATCTGATATTATCGTGTGTAGATCGCCACTCTTCAACCGACTTTTTCATCACTAAGATCCCTCCAAGTGCTACAATTGCCAATGGGAGGCCTCCACAATGTTTCAACATTTCCTTTGCCAACCATTCCGCATCACAACCTGCAATAACTTTAATTAAATTTTATAGCCACGTTTAAGTGATTAAGTACTTCTTCCAAACACACTTAAAGATAACCATATTTTTTTGTTATCTTATAATACTAACTGTTTAGTAGGAGAAAATTATTGATTAAATACTGTCGCGTGTACATTCATAGTACCTCTTTCATTGTTTATCAACTTCATTTCCCAATATCATCTTAAAAAAGGGGAATTTTTTTATTTACTTCCCCTTATTTATATATAGGGGGAAAAAATTAGTACTTGCTCTTTTCAAGCAAGCAATATAAGAGCCTACAGTACATATTTTTAAAAAGGCGGCGAAACAAGATGTGCTAACATAATCACATAAATAAAATAACATAAAATAAATATGTGCACTTTAATTGTTTTATGGAGAATAATGAGTTCCAAATATACTAAACAATTTGGTGGATAGAAAAATTATTACTTTTGTAACACATAGTACATATATGTGAGAGAGACCTCGGGAGAGAATATCGCTTACTATGTTAGTTTACTAATTAATTAGATAATTATATATTTTCTTTGAAATTGTTTACCTTATTCTTTAGAATTTAACTTTTTAATAAAAATAATAATATAATTATAATGATAATGGTGAATTTTAGGGCTGTTCACGGATCAAATATCCGATATTTCGGATATTTGATTGTCGGATATTTGAAATTTCGGATATCTAAAAATGATATTTGATATTTGATTTGAAACTTCGGATATCCGGAAGATCGGATATTTGAATTTTCGGATCGGATATCATCGGATATCAAATATATCCGATATTATTCGAATACAATTTCAAATATAAAAAAATTACCAAATGACAAATATATTTTATATTATCCGATTTGTTGAGCGAATACTGAGCAAATATCCGATTCGCTTAGCAAATATCCGATGTACTCAACAAATATCCAATGTTAAAACTAAAATAAGAAAGGAGTAGATGAAGTATATCGGTATGCAGAGTATTTTTATTTTTATTTTTATAAATATCTAAAAAGGGATTATATTAAAAATATAATTTCAATTAAATTAAATTTTGCCTCAAATAATAAATAAAGTAAGTAAAAATTATACACAGACACATCTAAATTTATTTATATACAATTATATATAAAATACAATATTATAAAAAATATATAAATATTTTTTCTTCGGATCGGATATTATTTGTATTTGTCGGATCGGATATTTGATTTGTTTGACTTTTCGTTGACCGGATCGGATATTTGATTTGAAAAAAAAATCGGATCGGATATTTGTTTTTTCGGATCGGATCGCTTCGGATATCGGATCGGATAAGCAGATATCGGATAACATGAACAGCCCTAGTGAATTTAATGACATATCACCGCAAAAATTATGATAAACTAATACGACAGATATTGATCATTAATAGATCAAACATGATAATTACATGATGAATTATATTGAAAATTTGAATAACAATGAAAACAGAGTATAAATTGGTCACCACAAATTAATCGAGTCTCTATTGATTTCCGTAGTCTTAGCTTCTGTAGGAGAGGCCTGTGCTTGAGCTCGATTAATCCTGTCCTAGGGGTGTGATTGATCAACTAGGCTGAGGGACAAACACTACTGTAAATTAAATTAGATAATATGGTAAATTCCATTTAGATATTCCAACATTTAACTTAATATTTTTCAGATACACTGTATTTTTAATAACTCTTAACATTTTAAACTAGTTTTTTAAGTACATACCTATCCATTAACTCTGGCTTTTCTTTCAAATGAAAACATTTTTACCTGATCTTTACTTGTACTTTTACTTCTATTATTTATTTAAGGTTTATTATTACTTTATAGTAACTAAATTACCGTCAGCCCCATTCTTTGATTCGCAGCAAGACATACTAGTCCTGCTAGGACTTCGAGCTCACCCATAAAGTTCGTCGCTCGCCAGCTCTGCGCCAATGTCGTGGACTCGCCGTCATCCACTCTTCATCGTCGTTGTCAGCAATATACCATATACGCGAGTCACACTTCGAGTCCGGTCCCGTGAAATCCACTCCGCTGCCACCATCATCGACTTATTGTTTACGGTTAGATTTCTCTATCGATTTCTCATTTTAACTGATAATTGATGATGAGGGTTAGCTTATGGGATGATTGCTGATTTCTCCTCTGACACCTCATGCAAATATAGATGTGCTAGCTTTTATGTAAATATGTTACAGATTTTTCTGGTTGCTGGTTTAGGGTTGCTTAAAAATACGTTTGAAATTTAAAGGGCCTTGAAAGAAGAAATACTAATCACCCAAAGAAATGAGAGGAAAAGGAGCTAGAGAATACGTACTGTGCTTTTCTCCAAAGAAAATTGATGGCTCACATCGTAACTTCTTTCCAAGTAGTAGCCAGGCATCTTCTTCATTCATAACCAGTTGCTTATGAATGCGTGCTTCAACGTAGTTGGCGACACGCTCAATGCGAGTGGTGAGCATTATTTTCCCACCTCTTGAGATTTCTTTATCGTTCGGAAAGGCTGGTTTAAGAGACTCCCAAGCTTCTACCTTCCAAATATCGTCGAGGACGACCAAACATCTATGCGTTTTCTGCACTTCACAGAGTTCCTGCACTAGTTGTGGTAACGTCTTTTTATTGTTTGCGTTGGACGTGTTCTTTAGATCCTCTTTTGCCGGACCATTACTTGCTTTCTCCGGATTCACCAAGGTAAGGCCCTGCAAGAGTTCTGTCACCACGTTTTCGACGTGACATTGCTGAGAAACGGAGGCCCATGCAACGGCATCAAAATACTGCCTAATATCTCTGTGATGGTAATTTTTCTTGGCAAGGGTGGTCTTGCCCAAACCGCCGCCACCGCACAAGGCGACAATTTTGATGTCGTCTGCCGTTAGATAGTTCACCACATCCTTCACATCATTCTCCAATCCGACGGTGTCGCCCTCCTCATAATGCGCGTAACTCCTTCTCAATTGATCTTCATTTCTGACCGACGAGCTACTGCCTTGGTCGGTTGGTCTAATTCCATATGTATGTAGCCTAGACGTTAGCGTAGATATCTTTAGCTTTAAAGCATCAATATCGCTGCCTACCTCATGGAGGGCCTTGGCTTCCCTCATGATGCAAGAGTACCTTTTCAGGTTTTTTATTATGCCACCACGCCGCTGCAGCTCAACTTTGAGGATGAAAGATTCGATTATATCCTCAGATTGATAAGCCAGCCAGCTGATCTGCCTGATCCACTCGCGCATTCTTGCATCACGGTCTCGTCTAGCATCGACGTCTTGCAGGAAGCACATCATCCATTTCAGTTCGTCTTGGAGCTCTTCCACCTTTGCTTCCACCTCATATAGATACTTTGCTTCTTCCACTACCATATTTCCAAGATCACTTACGGCTGATCCGACACCTGCTAGTGCCATATTCAAGTTTCACAGGAAAATGTACAAAATAAGCTTGTTTTTGGGGTTTCCCCTTGGAACAATAACTGTCGAACAATAAATAGTGCGTTTGAGAGGCGTGCTTTGCCTGCTGTGCATATAGAACTATATATAGAAAACATCATAGAACTATTTGTTTTGCAACTACTATGAACTCAATTAAGTCAAGTAGGGTCTTTGTGTAGGACATCGTTCTCGAGTTTTTCAAAATTTTGTTTGGAGAAGGGAAATAATGGAAACGAGTGTGAACGAGCAGCGTACGCATTAATTTCACGTACTGACATGGAGTAGTACGCGTCACATGTTTTATCAGAAATGTCAGCCCCTCAATAATTTATTAGAAAAGACATCTGAAGAAAGCGGAAGGGTGCCTAATTCATGATAAGAATCTCATTGGCCCCATGATTGTATACTTTCAACAATGTAAGATGCGGATAGTGGTGTATAATATATCCTTCGAAAATTAAAAGAATAAATTCTACTTGAGTATTTGTATAATATTTTGTCTAATTCTAATATCAAAAAAAATTCGTTTCAATACTATGTATTTTAGTTTTATTTTCCCTTAATATTTTCCTATTATTTTTTTCATTTTTAAATTACTAAAATGAGAAGAATCTCATTAGCACATATTTTTATAAATTAAATTTGAAATTTTGATGTAAAAATTAAATTTAAGATAAATAAATAGAATTAGAAAAGATGAAAAAATGATCGAATATTGTAATTGTACGTCTCAAATTTAAGGAAGGACTGTGGAGACCGACCGAGGAGTAATAGTGTAATACTATACGGTAAAGGCCAAGTGGGGTGGGGTCACTGGGGTGTTTGTGTCGGTACTCGGTACTCCATTCTAATAAAAAGAAAAAAAAAAAGAAAAAATCAAAGACACGTTTGGAAAAGAGCGTGACCGAGGACGGTACGCAGCGCATTAATTTCACCTACTGACAGGTACTACTATGGATCACGTGGTCTATCAGAAATGTCAGTATCCCTCAATAATTTCCTACAAAATTCCGCTACTTCATCTTCTAGAAAAGACAATCACCTTGTGTTAGAGGTGTCCGCTAATTTTATCCTCGATCAATACTGCTGAAGTAAATCTCGAAATCTACCTTAAAAATATAAGTGATATGTGTACGTAATTATGGATGTTCGTGATTTTTATTATGGATGGACATCGAATTTATATATTATATTAATCCGAATTATTTTAATCATTTTTTTTAAATACTTACATGTTCTCTCGATATCTAAGATATATTTTGGGATAAATGATGGGAATAGAATCCAATTCCGTTGTCTCCTGCGCTACAAAATTTATGATTTATGCCAACAAAAATTTAGTCAAAGATTTTTTTTTTTTTGATAAAACTTACTAATACTAACAGATATTTTTTTATGGGTAATGAAGAAAGTTTTTCCTACAGAAAATTTTTATCTATTGGTAATAGTATGTTATACCAATAGATCTTTTGTCTACTTTTATATCTGTGGATATTAGTAATATTGTACCAACAAAACTAATAATCACTCATATATCTGTTTGTATTAGTATATAAGGAAGACAAATGTTTTTCAATTTTTTTAATTATTATTTTGATATTTTATTTCTTTTTCCACAAGCTATATGATTTTTATTTAAAATATATTTCTATTTTCATTGTGTGTTTTTATTTTAATATTTTAAATTTATTTCCAATTATAACTTCGCTGTGTGATTACGACTTTATTACGGAGTTATATTTCATTAGCAAAAATAAATTATTTTTTATTATAAAATCTCTTTAAAGTAGTAAAATCATTTTAACGATTTATTTGTAACAAATACTTCCTTATTTGAATTTATTTATTTTACACTACAATAAACTGGTGCATTAACGACCAATTTAGCGACCAATTTTGTTTGGTCGTTATTGATATATTATTAACGATCACTATTAAAAGTCTTCGTTATTGGTATATCTATTGCGACTAATATAATTTTGATCATTAATTATTAATTTATTAGTCACTAAAAATATTTAAGTTCCATACACACACACACACGTGTATATATATATATATATATATAATAATTTTTTTTCAAATCTCTAAAATCTAAAAAAATAAAATATAATAAAAAAAATACTTAAACCCCTCAATCCCTTAAAATAAAATAAAAAACAAATTTAGCTCCCGCGCGCCTACTACCCCGCCCTTATACCTTTCTAATTTTTGCTGAGCCCCGTCCCTCGTCCCTGCATGCCCCGACCCTCGACCCCGGCCTCCTCCTTCTCTGCACCTTCAACCCAGGTCGCACCACCACACCAGCCATCCCCCCTCGAGCACACCACCACACCTGCTCTAGCTCGTCGTCGTCTTCCATTACAACAGCAGCAAGCAGCAACAGTAGCAGTCGAGCAGCAACGCACGAGGACAGCCGCGTGGTGCCACCGCTCGTCCGCCTCTAGCGCCGCTCGTCACCAGTGAGTGTTCCTTGACCACCGGCAACGCTCCAGCACCCCTCACTCCCTCCAATTTCACAGCAATTCGCTTGGTATAAATACTTAAACCCTAACTTCTGTTTTGATTAATTTTAAATGATTTAGCTTATGATAAGATAATTTAGTTGTTTAATTATATATATGTGTGTGTTGTATGAGTGATTTGGGATAGTTAATTGTATTGGTTATGGTTGGTTTGTGAAAATTGGATTTGTGACCCGGCTATATCCGGATTTGTCGGTTTTATCCGATTAAGCTATTTTAGATAAATTGAATTTACATTATGCTTTAAAATGTATCTAATTTCATGTTAGAAGTATCAATTTAAAAATTTTGTGTGAATGGATTCTTAGATCAAAATTCTTGCGGGTTTTATCCGGATTTGTGAATTAGCTTATGATAAGATAAATTGGTTGTTAGATTATGTATATATGAGTTAGATGATTGATTTGGATGGGTTGATTATGTTGTATATGGTTGATTTATGAAATTTGAATTTATAACCAGGATTTATCGGTATAGCTCTGCTTCGTCCGATTTTAAGCAATTTTTACCAATTGATTCTGTAAGATGCTTTGAAATGTATTTAATTGCAGGTTGAAAGTGTCAATTTGAAAAATTTGTCCAGAATCAATAAAAATCAAGATTCTTGGTCAAAACTCTTGCGGTTTTGAAATTTGATTGATTATTGGCTTATTTTCTTAAATTGATTATACAATATGTCTAATTGCATTTCTAAACTTTGAATTTGAAGAAATTAATAAGATTTGACAAAATTATGTTTTGGACCTAAAACCCTAGTTTCGAAAGTAATTATCTAGAATTGGTCAACATTGTGATTCTTTTTGCTAAAATTGATTGTTCGGATTTGTTTAGAAGAGGTTGTGGCCTTGATCTTTAAACCCTGTTTTCGAGCAACCTTGATGTAGTCACTATGAAGAGGTTGTGGCCTTTCATGAATTGCCAATCATAAGAGGGACTCATATGTGAGTGGGAGTGTTAAGAAGTTGAAACCTACATGTAATTTATCCTATATGAAAAAAAATGAAAAAAATAATAGGATGACTTTGTCATAAGTGTGTGGTTTTAGGATGAAAGTCCAGTGGAGCTTATAAGCTATTAGACTCTCTTTTCACTTGGACCTACATAAAAGCCATTAATTGTCAGTATGCTCATGTATTATCGGACAATTAGAGACTTATGTGGAAACTAGTTAATGCTCGTAATCAAAGAAGCTACTTCATAGGCAATACTTTTGCATGCTTTGTCTACACATCAATGCTTCCTATGGTTACGTTCTCTTCATCTCATTTTTGTTGAATTGATTTGATTTGAAAAAAATTCAATGCGCTATTATTATTCTTTTACTAATGTTAGTGTCATAATTGATAGTTTTTTTTTATTGCTACCATTACTATTGTTATCATTACTATCATTATTATAATTATTATTAATTAACTTTGAGTGTCTTGATCACATGGATGATCATATTCATTTAATTGATTAAATGGCCATAGAGGTTCCATTCTTAAAGTAATTCCAACATTGTTGTCATAATGATCTGTATACTATGATTAATTATTACTGTGATATCATTTGACCTACTTCTATATTTTTGTTCATTGAATGATATAAAGTCTAATAAGTGGCTATGTTAAGACATTAAAAATAGAAAGAACATTGACATTAAATAATGTCAACTAGTGCATGTATGTACAATTAGTTATCTAATTATATCATTTAGGAAAATAAATTAAAGTCTTGACAAGTGCCTAAGGGAAATTGTTAGACAAACTATTATATCAATCATATTTAAGTTTAACTAGAGTACACCTAAAGGGAGGATTCATTTGGGATGTTTCTCTTTTTAGGTGATAAGTAGTCACATGCTGCCTTTCTTAGACTATGTATTTGAACTAATAAACCTAAAAGTATAAGTTGTTGGGTTTGGCTTAATTGATGATTTTATACTTTCAATATTCTTTTGTACGTGAATACTTTGTTTGGGTATAAGACATGGGCTTACTTATACCAGTTCTAGAAACCACACATATTGGAATAGTATAAATTGGAGCTCTGAAGATTTGAACTTATTGAATAGATCAACTTGTTGAATAGATCAACTCTACCATGTCAAAACCAAAAAGCTTAAATTGTAAGGCTTTTAAGCTATTCATTGCTGCTCATCCTAGAAGATATTATTTTGTAATTAATATTTCCAAGGCTAAAGTAACACTCGAATATTAATTTTGTAGATGTACATACCATTTAATTTTTAGTTTTCCTTTTTATTTTACCATTTTGCGATAAAGTTCTAAAACTATTGAGAATGCTTTTATAGAATAATACTGATTAGAGAACCATTTTAAGTTTTCTTCCAAATACTTGATTTTGCTCGCACTTGCTCTCCTCTTAATTATGGACTATTATTATTTTTGAGAAAATTTTAAAACTTCCTTTATTTAGCTTTTGGGTATGAATTTATATTAATCTAATTAAGTTACTAGCATATTTTCTTAGGGAATACATCTTGATGATTATCAAAGAGAATGTTGAAGGCGTTAGAGATGCTAAAGAGGATGAGAATGAAGATGATGGTGTTTGATGTGTTAATAAAGATGTCTTGTATGTCAGCGTATGTTACAAGTTGTATTTATAGTATTGTACCTATAAGACTATATTATCACTTTGACAAATAAACTAAACACTGATGATTATGTATGGTGTACTTAATTGTATATAAGGATAAGTTATTATTACAGGTAAAATATTACAACAATAAGTATTATGGACATCATTATCGTTTTACAAACAGATAATATATATTTGTTGGTAATAGTTTTCGTAGTATATATTGTTTTGTGGATAATAATTTTAGTCACAGATATCGTTTTGTGGACAATAGTTTTAGTCACAGATATCGTTTTGTTGTTAATACTTTTACCTACAGATATAATTGTGGGTATAAGTTTTACCAACAGATAAATATCTGTGGGCATTATTAATTATTCCTAACAGATCATATTTATCTGTGGGCAAAACTTTTAAGCACAGAGTTTTTACCCACAGTTTTGTCACAAACAAATATCTGTTGGTAAAACTTTTGCCAACAGAAAAATGACTTTTGCCAACAGATAATGCCCTGTTGGTATAAGTGAATCATTTTGTAGTGTACTAAGACCGTCTTCCAACTAAATCTTTCTATGCGATAAGAACGGAGTCTTTTTCGGCATATTTTTCTTTTAATATACGATAATAAAAGTAAAAAAAATTATTTTATATTTTATATATTTTATATAAATTAATTTAAAATTAAATTTTTGAATGAATAACTATTTTAAATTTTAATTTAATCTAAAATATATATTTTATTATTAAATAGTTAATATCAAAATATTAAATAAGAAAAAAATCGACCCATAATAGGCCTTAAAAAGTCTTTTCGTTAAAAAAAAACTCTAATAAAAGAGGAAAAGCCATGTCTAAGGATAGTAGGGATGGCAACAGATCGGGTACTCCTTATCCATACCCGAACCTGATAAGAAATTTGATAACCATATCCGTACCCGCATGGATATCCGTTACTTTACCCATGTTCGTATCCGATGGATACCCATTACCCAACGGATAATCCGTTACACAACGGATAATCCGTCGGGTACATCAAACTCGTTATCCGACGGATTGAAATTACCTGTTTATCCGTTACCATTACCCGTTTATCCATTTTTGTATCCGTTTACTTGTCATAATATATATAATTTACCTACAGAATTATTTTTTGATATTAAAATATATATAAAAAATCCAATAATTCATCAACTTAGTAGCTAAAGTTGATAATGTATCTGTAGCATAATAGAAAAAACATAGTAAAATATGCCAACAACAATATTGTTTAAACATAGTAGATAATGTCCAAAAAAAATAAAAAACTAGTAGAACACAAATGACATTCATAAATCATGATAGGATGAACTTTTCAATCTACATTCTTCAATCTTCAACCTTCAGACTTTAATCATCATGATTCATACCTCATTTTCACCATTGTCGGAGTCCTCATCCTCAAAAGAAGCACGACAAGCGCCACGATAATGTGATACTTGATAGTCATTATTATCTAGAAAAGAATTGAAATAATAAAATTAATTGATAAAAGAATACATATTTCATAATTAAACTAAATTTTAATAATATAAATAAAATATTACCATTGTTACTCATCATTGCTGCCCAAAGCCAATCTCGACCACACATCAATGCTTCTAAAGTCTTTGGATGTAGCCGATTGCGGTGAGGAGTGATAAACCGACCGCTCGTGCTAAAAGCAAATTCTGAAGAAACTGTGGAAACAGAAATAGTAAGAATATCTCTAGCCATATTTTGTAAAATTGGAAACTTAGTGTTTGTCTTCCACCAGGATAAAACATCAAAATTCTCCATCCTTGGCATAACAACCTCCTCCAAGTAATAGTCTAGCTCGTTCTTTTGCGATGAATTAGTGACGACATGGTTAGCTAACCACTTTTCATATATGTCTGCTCCTCTAGAATCCAAACTAGCACTACCACCATAGGAAGTATGACTAGAAGTAGTTAAACCACAATATGTACTTTTATTTCTCTCTATACGCTTCAATTTCTCCTCATACTCACGAAATAATTCATAACATATTCTACGAACTTTCTCTATCTCATCATAAGTGGAGTCCGGATAAATTAAAGAATAATAACATTCCACCAACTTCATTTTATATCGGGGATCCAAAATGGTTGCTACTGCCATAATCCCATGAATAACACTCCAATATTTATCAAATTTCTCTAACATTTTTTCAACCATATTCTTAATATCTTCATCTTCCTCTAATGCCCATTCAGTCAAAGCCAATCTAATCTGACATACCTTAGGGAAATATAAGTTAGAAGTAGGATACCTATTTCCCGAAAACAACAAAGTAACCTCATAAAACAACGATAATTTTGAACAAATAATCCGAGCCAATTTCCACTCCTTGGAACTAGGACAACATTTAAAGTTAGGCTCCAACCATGATAGCCTCTCAAACACATCTTCATACAACAATGCAACATCAAGCATTAAGAAAGTGAAGTTCCATCTTGTCTTACAATCTTGTACTAAGGCCTTAGTATATGGAACTTATTTTTGTTGACAAACCTCTACAAACCTTTCTATTCTTTTTGGTGTTGCCCTCCAAAACACCACACTCTCACGAATATTTTCAATTGTCTTTTGGATTACATCCATTCCATCTCTAACAATCAAATTAAGAATATGTGCAACACAATGCATGTGAAAATATATTCCATGCAATAAAAAACACTTCGCTTGTAATCTCCTTTTCATCTCATCAATCATAGCATCATTGGTAGTACAATTGTCAACAGTTAGCGTTGTGAGCTTTGTATCAATATTCCAATCCACCAAAACAGTTAACAAAACATCACAAAGAACTTCAGCTGTGTGGGGAGCAGGAACATATATGAACCTTAACAAAGATAAAAGGAAACAAAACAACAAATGAGAATGAGAACAACACATTATCATATAGCATTAACATTGAAACTTAGAACTTGATGTAGATAAAATATTAAAAGTACCTGAGTATCCGACTTTGTAAATTCCATTGAGTATCAATCCAATGAGCTGTTATAGCCATAAAACCCTTCTTTTGATTTTGATCGGTCCACATGTCAGTAGTGATTGAAACCCTACTCTTATTACAATGTAATAGGGACATTGTTTTGTTTTTCTCAAACTAAAACATCTTAAGAATATCACTCTTTAAGGTATTCCTCGAAATCAACTTAAAAGATGGTTGAAGACCGGACACGAACTTTTTAAATCCTTCATGTTCCACTATAGAAAGTGGATACTCATGCATGACCACCATATTACACAAGTCTTGCCTTGAAACTTCTTGATTGAATTCAATGATCATTATCTTTCCCTTTCCTTCCCCCTTTTGAGTAAATTGCAACTTGTTTTGGCCTACTCCTCGTATAACCTTAAAACCTACACACTTTTATATATGTGCATGCAAATGAGAATTGCCATTTTTGGGATCCCCACTTAGACTTCTATTACAATCTTTACAAATGGCCTGCTTCTTCCCATTAGTTCCAGTGCATTAAAATGTTCCCATACAACAGAAGTTTTCTTTCTTTTTTTTCCCTAGAGTAAGTTGTTGCACTTCTACATCTTCCTCTTCCTCATTTGTAGATGGCTCCATGGTATTGGGGTTACTAGCTGCAGCAGATGAATATGGAGGTACTTCACTTGGTGAATCGGTAGTACTAGCTCTCGTTGCCATCCTTAAACCTAAAGAGAAGTATATACCAAGTTATCAGCAATACTTGACTTGACGAGTCTTAGTCGGACATTTCAAATTTTCAAGATACAAACAACAATGAATTCATGTGCGTTACAACAACAACAAAAAAAGAACATATGTATGCCAACAACACCACTGTAGTTTTTCTTCCAAACATCATCGATGAGTGACAACATCACAACAGCAAACCTTAAATTATAATAGTTGACTCTATGTACGATATGCTGTCATTAAAAGTATATTTATTCATCTTATTGATTAAAACTAAGTTTTTGATATTTTTTTTTGAATGATTTGGATTGTCAAAGTTCTAGATTCAATCGAATAGCAGTCAAAGATTAACAAAAACCACACATGACACATGACATTAGAATATCAGCCACTTAGAAACAAAGATAGAAAAAAATTAACTTGCAATTACTTATTAAGTTGTAGCTTAAATGACGATAAAGATCTAAGCTACTTGAAGCCCAAATCTAACAATTTTTTTCCACAATTTGGGATTCAGCTACCAGAGTTACAAGTGATATATCAAAGCAGAAAATAAGGGGAAAGAAACATTTAATAATTTAAATGAAGTTATCGGCATCTTGGATGGCTATGGAAGGGATTCACTTATTTATCAAATGTTTATATCAACATGACATACGCCTCTTACAAAATCAAGATCAAAATCTCCCTCAAGTTACGGTGGTGTTTTCAAGAATTCGGGCATATATCAAGAACATGCATACATATGAAATTGCTCAAAATAGGATATAGTTTATGTAACACCCCCAAATTTACTACTGAAAAATTTCGTTAAATTTAAAAGAAGTTTAGCGGAAGCAGGCAAATAAAATTGTAAATCCGGGGGTATTACCGCCACACTTAATACCAGATCGATTCATACCTACCGACCCGATACTAAGTGCTAAGGCTAAAAAGAATAAAGTTAGAACAAATCATTCATAAGGCATAAGTTTTACAAAATCAGAGTGCGAAGGTCAAAAGTTGTATTCCGAAATACAACCTAAAAAGTCCATACATCAGGGTACTTAAAATAACGGAATAACAAGTACGATAAAACCCTTGAAAATTTAAGTACAGCACTTATGACTTCCAAGACGAATACGATTACACAAAACAAATTCCGAAGGGTAATTATCCGGACCACTTACTCACTCAAGTCAAACCTTCCACCCCAATTTAGCAACCGATCAAAACCTGCATCAAAGGTCTGCTCCCCACCATTGGTGGATCATCACAGGACCCATTCAACCAGTGTAGTATCAGTACGGGTCCAGTACTGAGTAAGGGCGTAGGGCTAGGGCCAAGCATACAATCATACCACGTAGTCTACATCACACAATCATATAAGTAACATGTAATAACACACAAGATAAGGCCTGAGTACTTTTCGGTGACTTATTCTTTATCCTCGTTAATAATAATATGTCAATTTCATACACGGTATTTATTAATCCATGCGAGTACGGGAGCCCCACTATTATAGCCGGTGGAACGGTCGCGAGGGCTATGCCCTGCCACTATTATAGCCGGTGGAACGGTCGCGAGGGTAACATACCCTGCCACTATTATTTGCCGGTGGACCGGTCTGGCCCCGACTCACAAGGTATTCCACTATAAAAATCAGAATCTTTCCATGACTTATCACTTTTACGCTTGATTTGTTGAGCACGAAATCCCCCACTATTATAGCCGGTGGAACGGTTGCGAGGGCGTATGCCCTGCCACTATTATAGCCGGTGGAACGGTCGCGAGGGTAAGATACCCTGCCACTATTATAGCCGGTGGACCGGTCTGGGTTCGGCTCAACATTCTTCTCTGTAAGTCGTTAGTGTCTTAATGTATCTTATTCGAGGGCATATCTTTTGTCATGCATGGCCAGAGATCTCAACACATCACATCAAAACGGAAGGTATATGCGTACTATCACATACAAATGAGGGCACAAGCATACGTCCAGATTCCAAACCACGTTACACATGGAACAGATGAGATGATGACATTTCAAAACACAACACATAAATCATATAGAGCACCCACGGCACATAGGATACATGTCACACATTCAGTCTTAGCTATACCCTTACTCGGTTTCGGTTACCGAGCCATCTCCCGCACTTATTTTAGGCCACTAAATACCCTTTACGATTTATCAGACTTAACATATTTCTCGCATTGGAAACCGGATCATGACCCTTAGACTCAACTCTCCCTCATGCCTTACTCCTCCTCGTTTCTTTTTATTATTTTCTTTTTCTTTTTCCACCTTCTCAAATTAGGGTTTCTTTCCCAAACCCTAGATACCCTTATATGACCCTACGTACTATTTTTCATCTCGAGCCTCCAAACTCCCAAACAGACCTTCCATTAGTCTCCCCACGTCCCAAAGTAACTTTTCATACGTAAGGTTCGCCCCCATGCGGACCTTAACCTCCCCATGCAAACCCTATCATTTCCACCATGCCAACTCTATCGTTCCCATGCAAACCCTAGTTTTCCCATGCAACCTTAGTTTCTCCCCCTCTTCCATTTTATTCAATTCCCCCTTTTTCCTCATCATCTCACAATTATGAATTCCTTAGGTCGTCCATACCTATGTTAACCAGCGTACTTCCCTTTGGTTATCTTAGTTGCTTATTTTTCTCTTTCAAGCCCCTATTCCACAACTCCTCATCAAAACACCTAGCATGCATGTCACATCACACCACCTCCTCTTTGTACCATACCATATTAGTACATATAGACAAGAGCACGGGACGTACCTCGGTTTCATGTTGCGCTACACAGTAGAACAGATAACATACACATAATACAACATATAAACCGTACGAGGCATCCAAGGCAAATAAAACATGTAATACACATAGGCGGCCTTAGTTACGTCCTTACCTAAACCGGCGCCGGGCTTGGAGCACGCTCCTACACCTCCTGGGGTTTGACCCGGTTCACCTATAAGAGGGAAATACTTAGGGTTAATCTCCCTCTACCGGACTTATCAAAATTCCTATCTTACCCCTTTCATGGCCTAATACCAAGGCTAATATCAAAGATGGGGTTGATAAATAAAGGGGGTAGGTTATTACTACTCTTACGATAGCTTAAACGGATTATCACTAATTAAGGTAGGCTTTAGCAAAATTCAGCATATTAGGGTGAGGGTTTCGATATTATTAATAATGAATGCTAATAATACTAACAATAGTAAGAAGACTACTTATAATAATAATAATACTCATAATAAGAATAATAAAGGCTATAATGATAATAACGATGATAATAATAATTGAAATCATAGTGGCATTGGTGATAGTAATATTATCGATAATAATAAAATACTAACACAACCATAATCATTCAAATGACAATATCAATAATAATGATAGTAATAATAATAATAATAATAATAATAATAATAATAATAATAATAATAATAATAATAATAATAATAATAATAATAATAATAATAATAATAACAATAAAAGTAGAAGGAGTAGTAGTAATGAAACAATAATAATAATAATAGCAATAATAATAATAATGATAAGGATAATAACAATAATAATACTATTAATAATAATAATAATAACAATAACAATAACTACAACAATAATAACAATATTAATAATAACAACAACAATAATAATAGTAGTAATAATACAAATGATAGTAAGAGTACTAGAAATAATACTAATAGAAATAACAGCGATAACAATAATAGTACTAATGATAATAATAATAATAATATTAACAACAATAATAACACTAATAGTAAAATAATGACATTGATAGTATAACAATAGTAATAATAGTAACAATAATAGTAATAATAACCATAATAATAATAATCATAATAATAATAACTTACCCATAAGGATAGCAACAGTAACGATAATGATAATAATAATAATAATAATAAAGATGATAATAGTAGTAATAATGATATTAATGCTCATAATAATATTAATAATAATAATAATAATAATAATAACACTAACAATAATAATAATAGTAATAATAGTAATAATAATAATAATAGTAATAATAATAACACTAATGGTAATAATAGTAATAATAATGCTAATAATAATAATAAGGATAATAATAATAATAGTAATAGTAGCAATAATAATAATAATAATAATAATAATAATAATAATAATAATAATAATAATAATAATAGTAGCTCAACAAGGCCCTATAGTTAATTAACACCATTACTTAAAAGTCCTTAGGGTAATGTTGAGTCCTAGTATTATTAATAAGTGTGGTAGTATTAATAATAATAACAATATTAGTAATAATAATGGTAATGTTAATATTAATCATAATACTAATAATGGTAGTTAATAAGATTAAATCATTAATCAATTTTATTTACTTATATTTATTTATTTATTTTTAAGCTTTAGGGTTCAGGGTGTTGGGCAACCTGACTGAGGTGGTGGCGGCGGCGGCGGCGCGGCAGTGGAGGAAGGGAGAGAGGGGAAAAATGGTGGTGGAGGCTAGGGGAGGGGAAACTAGGAGAAATGGGAGGTATAGGGTGGTAGAGCAGGGGCTGCCGATCGTTTTGGGGGGTGACGGTGGCGCTGCAAGCGGCGGTGGAGGCGGCGCCGGCGGCACGAAGGTGGCGCCAGGGGGGTCGAGGGCTGTTCGGGAGGGTAATTTCGCACGGCCAAGGCGGCGCGTGCAGGGCAAGGCAGGGAGGCTGAGGTGGTTGGTTGTGTAGAGGGCGGTGCACGGAGGATTGTGGTAGTGCGGGCAGGCGGCAACGGTGGCCGAAGGCGGAGGAACGGGCGGCTAAAGGTGGGGCGGTGTGTGGCGCTGATTTTCTGGGTTCCAAATTTCGAACCCGATTCAGGCTATCTTCGGGGCTATTTATAGGCCGAACGGAACGGGAAAAAGACAAGGGTGCGAGAGTGGGTCGGAGGTTAGGTGGATGCGTGTCCGGCGAGGCTGACCGGTGCAGGTCTGCAGTTGCAGACTGAGACTCGCCGGGGAGAGAGAGACAGAGAGAGAGAGGTTTCGTGCGGGAAAAATAAACGGATCGATTAGTCCAATCCATAGGGGAGACAACGAGGATGAACAGGGCGAAATGACGGAAGAAATGGCTGTCGTTGCAGGCTTTCCTTCCCAGCCATGGCTTTCGTGTTACAGGGGGCGAAGGAAGAAGACGACGCGGGGTGGGAGAGGAAGAAGGCTGGACCGGCGGTCCAGCGGAAAAGAAAAGAAGAAGGGAATGCGCGGGCCGAACCGGCCGGGGGAAAAGAAAGAGGGGCGCGGGAGAGGAACGGGCCGCGAGGGGGGGAGAAAGGGTGCTGGGCCTGGCAGGCCGGCCCAGGCCGGGAAAAAATAAGGGAGAGAAGGGGAAGAAAGAAAAAGGAAAAAAAGGAGGGAGAAAAAGGAAAAAGGGAAAAAGGAAAACGAGGGAAAATTAGGGGTTGGCTTAATTAGTATAATTTGGGTAATTTGGGGTATTTAATATAATTATCAAAACAATAATTAAATCCTATTTTTAGGTTAATTTAGGGGTTTATGGAAAAATCTTCTTAAATTCCATTTTAATTAACAAAACACTTAAATTTTTCTCTAATTAAATTATTTGTAAATTTTATATTAATTTGAACTATTTTATCCTTCCTATTTTTAATAAATTAATGTATTTAATAAATTTCTAAAATAAAAACCTTAATTAACTTAAAATACCACAATTCCTCCTATTTACACACTTATAAATTCCTTCTTGATTTATTCTAATTAATTCCCATTTATTTCACTAAAAGTAGTTTATTTTAATTAATTTCCTAATAATTCCCTATTCGGCTAGGATTTCCTAAATTAGGGTTTTTGGGGTATTTCAGTTTATCAATTGTGAAATAATGAGAATATGCCAAGTAAAGACAACATTACATGAATAATGAGAATTCATGTGCATTACTAATGTCAACAATAGCAACGCGACGTATTTTTAACAACAACAACAACAAACGGGATATGCAGCATTAGCATTACAACAAGTCAACAACAATAAAAAAACTTCTGTATGTCAACAACACAACACCACGGCAAGTCGGCATTACCATTTTGCATGGTAGTTTTTCTTCCAAACATCACAACAGCAAACCAAACCTTAAATTACAACAATTTGTGATTAACCAATTTAATTAACCAACTTACAGGCGGCAGGCGACAAGCGGAGCCAGTGAGGAATTGCAGGCAGCAGGCGGCAGGTGAGGCGGCCTCTCAATTTGACAGACAGAAGAGGAAGACGAACCGAGCCAGAGACTCGAAGAGGAAGACAACGAATGGAGACAGGGACGGCGACCGACGGGCGAGTGGGCGATGGCCAAGGGGCAATGCATCGTGCACCTCTAACCTGTTGTGTTTAAACTGCTCGATTCATAGTCAATTTGAAATCAAGATTCAAGAGAATAGTCGAAGAATGAAGACTCTGAAGAGTGAAACTCAACGGCAGCAAGTGGCAACGAGACGAGATAAACAGAGTTACAGAATTTCTAGATTTAATTTTAAGTAGGGTTGTAGGTAAAATGACAATTTAATTTCTAATTATAACCTATTCATGTATAAAAAGTTAAGGGTAAAATGGTAAATAAATAACGGGTAAAAAGGTACGGATATGGGTACAGACATGGGTACGGATACGGATATGGATATCCCGTACCCGTATCCGTACCTGAATCCGCCGGGTATTTTTAACACTTACCCATATCCGTATCCATATCTGTTTATCATTATCCATATCCATATCCATCGGATTTCGGGTATTATCCGCCCCATTTACATCCCTAAAGGATAGGGTAACGGAAAAGGCTTTGCAATAGACGAATATGATCCCAAACAAAACAAAACCAAACAGAATACCATATGGAAGAGAGATGTGACTTGACACTCCATCTTCACGTGAAACTGACATATATTCTGCATACCTGTTTGTCAAACTTCAGTGAGGCAGATGCTAGATAGACCAGGCAAGGAAAGAGTAGCAATGATAGAACCCATTTTTAAAATTATATGTCAATCAATTAGGGCACGATTTTTAAAATTATGAGTCAAACAATTTTATCCATGTTTTATTTACCTTTTTTTAATTCTATTTCCAATGTTTTTTTTATCCATAGTGCAGGTGGAGGGAATTCTGTTCGTTGCTCTTGCAATGAAAGTGATGTTAGGAATAATAGACAAGTTATGTGTAATCTGTTGCATCTACGGATCAGGTGTTATAGCGAATTTTTATTAATGAACTGAATTTTTATTTCTTATCCTCCAAGTAGTTTTGAGATCTGTATCTGAATTAGGAAGGGAAGCCGACACCATCACATTTGAGTGAACTCTGTCAAAGCTACGATTTTGGAAAATAAGATTAATTGACAGCTGCCCAAATCTTCCCTAATGATTTCATAAAACCTCCGGATTTCAAACATGCATGATGTTTAAATTCAACGTAACCTAGAAAACATTTTATAAATTTAAGTAAAATTATATAACTTTTTTCAAATATGTAATCAAATTTTGACATAGGTAATTTTGTTTATTTAATAATACATACTAATAAATTAAAGTCTAAACCCTTAACTCCATTAACATTAGTCATGAACTCAAATCCTATAAAACCTCAACCCCTAACCAAAACCATTAACCTTAAACCCTAAACCATAGATCTTAAACCTAAAATCCTAAACTCTAAACCCTAACCCCAAACCATATAAACCATGAACCTTTAACCCCACCCCCTAACCTTAAACCCCAAACCATACACCCTAAAACTTATTCCTAACCTGTAAACCCTTAATTACAAATCCATACCTTCTAAACCTTAAGCCCTTAACTCCAAACCCTCTAAACTCCAAACCCTTAACTATAATTATTATCCTATATGATATGATTTATATTGTATGTTGTACATAAAGAGAATTCCAAAATCAAGCGAATGCCATCATTTCTCCATTGGAGCTTATCCTCTCCAATGCATCAGGTGTTGCATGTTTTCAGCAATAGGATATACAAAGGCATGCTCATACGACTTCGGATGAGTTACCAATTCCCTATACATTTCCCTTCTAATATTTGATCATCTTAGCTCACTGCCTAGGAGTTGTAGTGCAACTACTCTAAACCCACAATTTTCATTACCCACAATATCATGCCATGATTCCACCCATAAGAGCATAGTTGCCTCAATATCAAAAGACCACAGAAAAACATGAATGAGTCGATGAGTCCTCGTAGTATGATGCATCCCACCACTACTACTTCCTTGATGTGATCACCTAGGAGAAGACTTACCTCTTCCAAAAGATGCACAACCACATCCTTAACTCGTTGGTCCTCACTTCATAAGTGATTTTGAACAAGCACACTCTGTGTGCTATAACTCTGATGGTTCCCTCTATGTGTTACTACAAGGGTGCCCTTTACTTTGTTGAATGTTCTACCAAACTCATTTGTACGGGTTCGAGAATCTCATTGATAATATTATAGTAGTATCATAGACATGATGGCGAATAGTCAAGCATCATTTCACTTTGGATATAATGTCAAAAGCAAATGGACGTTCGTATAGATCACCCGTTGAACCATCAAAAGCAAACCTTTCTTCTTGTGGTCTAATAAAAGTTAAAGTATTTCGGAATTGATGCATTGACGACACAAGAATGGGTTGATGATCATATTTGTAATAAAATATCTTATGTGCACATGATTGACTGTGTGTCAACCTAAAGCAACACCCACATCCTAAGGATTCGGGACCAACCGTATTGGACATATTACTCTCCTCTTCAATAAAGTCCAAAGCTCTGTGATATACAATAGACATGAGCTCCTTGAATAATATGCCATCTATAGAGTAATGTAGATTAATAACCCACGATTACTCTAAATCTTTTTTTTACCTCATTAATTTGGCGTCTTATTAGCATGTCAATCTTTAGGCATAATGTGTCAAAACTCATCTATAATGATGATATATATTTCTTTAGCTTACCATGTTCACTTTCCACCATAATATTAGAAGTTCAAAATATAAGTAATGGTTAATGGTAATTTAGTAATAAGTTAAATGAAATTGAATATTTATAACAATACAAGTATACCTATTAGTCGTATGATGCCAAAGTGAAGAATTTTGTCAACCCACACAAAAACAAACATCTCCTTGTATGGATTCAACTATGTCTCATATACATATTGTAATAGATGTATAAATATGCCCTATATGTTATGCATAAGTAGAAGTTCGTTCTCAAATGTCTCAATTGTAATCGATTGTACAATCTCCCTTCGTCAGCCTAGGAAATGTCCCCCCGCTACTATACTTTGTAGCTTTTTATAGTATCAGAGAGAACATTATTACTAATGTGTTATCTATATAAGAAGGGTGTTGCATTAGGAAAAACTTTGGGCACAGTTTGTGTTAGTTCCAATTCCCTATTAGTGATCACCACATTTGGTTCATAGAGTTCCATCAATCTATTTACCTTATCAAGCCTCCGTTCATAGTTATCTTCCTTTTCCTTCATCATAAATGCCAAGGCAATGGTAAAAAGTTTACTACTGGACACACAACCAATGACCTCCATGAAAGGAAGGTTGTACTAATAGGTTTTTGATGTGCAATCCAAATAAATAACATATGAAAACTCATGTAACAAAATAATAAGATCTGCACTATAAGAAAGAGGATTAACATGAATGATAATTTATTGTCAGTGTTAAGCCATAGCACTGATGATTACTCATCGGTATTATATTAGAGAACAGACACATTTTTGTTTAAAAAAATGGCAATAAAAGACCTAACACTAACGATAAATATTATTGGTATTAAGTGGCGCTAAAATTTTCTTGCAAATTTTTAATTAAAATATTAGGAAAATAAATACAAACGAATTATTTCTTAATACCTACGATAAGATCGTCCGTAATAAGAAATATATTTTATTGAGATACCATGGAGGAAAAGTTACTACGAAGGGAAGGGAATGTAAATAAAGATCTTAATGCCGATGATATGTGCCTTAATACTGACAATCGATCATCGGTAATAAGTGTGATATTTGGTCAAAATAATTAGGAGGGAAAATGTCTGCCAAGGAGCGGGGAGTAATAATGAAATACTTAATACCAACGATAGATCATTGGGGAGTAATAATAAATCATCAGTATCAAAGGTATTTTATTTTATTTTTAACTATCATTTTACATCGTTAGAAATAAGATTAAATTCGATGAATTTATTGTCGGTGTTACACCTTATTTCCTATGATGCTCAAATAGTCTGTAATAAACTTATTTCTAACTCACTTGTACCGATAATTTACTACTAACAAACAATTTCTTATTACCGATGATATTTATTGCTGTTATTTGCCCTAATTCCTGTAGTGCTGGGTGCACAAATACAATATAACTAACCACATAAAAGTTAGGCAACCAACGATGCCATGAAGGATATTTATTGGTTTTTATTAAGTGTAATAATTGTTGCATGATTGTACATCCCATCTAACTCTGTACATTGAAATTATGTCTAGCATTGTAGATTGTCCTAGCATTGTAGTATTATCCCCATCACCCCGTTTTAACTTGTTAAAAACCTCCCTTGGTGTGACATTATTTAGGTTAGTTCATGCAAGAACTTACGATCTTTAGGAGATAATCGACAAACAAACGAATGCCCCTACAAATACTTACCTAATTTATGATTATACATTCCACACTCTACCAGTAGTCTCCAACCACCGCAAGCATCTTTCCTTTCACATATCCTAAATTCAAAACCACACTATTTGGTCCCGGTACACTACTACGGAATCGAAACTTAATAATGGCACATAAATGATGGTTTCACTACAGAAAACTAGGATTTTAACGACAAAACAATTTCATTATTAATGGCCAAAATTTGGTCGCTAATGTCAATAATGACCAAACAAATTGTTGGTCATCGGTGGTCGTTATTGCTCCCTCGCTAAAGGCTTTAACGACCCACATAAACTTTTTGGTCGCTAAAGCAATAACGACGACATATAATATTGGTCGCTAAAGCAATAGTGATAACTTATAATGTTGGTCGCTATAAGCAATAGCGATAATGTATAATGTTGGTCCTTATAAACAATAGCGACAAAAAAATACATCATCATAAATAACATTAGCAATCAACTATTTTTTGTAATTAAATAAATAAAAAATCATCACACTAATACCGACTAATTTTTCCTTCACTACTAAAACCCATTTATTATTAGCGACATAATTTATTAGTCGCAAATGCCATAATTATATATTCAAGAATATAATTGGCATTTCAAAAAAATTTTCAAACCCTGCACCTATATATATATCCATTACAATCTTCTCAATCCCTGTACTTGCATCTATATATATCCCTTTTAACACATGGATATAATTTTCTAAATACCTGCCTACAAATATTCAACTAAATATTCATACAAATAGTTTGTATTAAATGTCTGGTACAACAAAATATTTGATCAAATTTAATTATGTTACAAAGGAACTACAGGATGCCATTTTATTACACAAATATCATGATAAGCAGCCACCTAAAAATCAATCGTTCTATTCACCGAACCTAATAGACTTAGTCAGCTTGTCAAAATGAATTGGATTTGCAACAATAGAAATATAAAAATAATATTTAATATAAGTATCAAATAAACAATGACATATCATATTAAAAGGAAAAAAATATCACACCAAACAATAAAGGTGAGCCCTTTCACTTGCATTTTTCATTGGTAAAATTGGCATCTATTATTTTATATAGTGTTGATATGATGATGTGTTTATATATCTTCATGGTTGAAAGTGTTATTGGAAAACTTGTGGCTATGAAACTCTTCAAAGCCAAAAAATGAGTTATTTGTTAACAAAGTTAATCAATCTTACATTGCAAGAAGTAATACATGTATAGGTATATTAATGACTTGATTATTTAATTTTATTTTATCCAATTGATTAAAAGGTTTAGATCGATATCCTACATTCATAAATTTTTTTTTTCTTATTACACATACTGGAATATGGGTTCTTATAATGCTTACTTTTGATATTAAGCATATTTTTTTAGTGATTTCTTCCAACAGTAAGTAGAGCTTTCATATAAGTTTATTTTTTAAATACATCCCATTAGACCAATCTACTACTATTATATTATTAAACTGCTTTAAGAAGTCAAAGGATTAGAAGGCCAAAACGACATTGATGGACAATTTTTCAGTAATTGTGTCATCAATGAAACATAAGCCATTGTTTAGGATGTTCAATAAGAGTCTTTGAGTTAAGAATGATTAGTATCGTCTTTTTATTTAGTTTATCTCTATCTAGTATTCTAGGTTTGGTGTCAATGTGAACAATTACTTGGATTTGTGGGTGTGTTATTCGTCTAATCTGGCATCTTGCCAAATAATATGTTTTATCTTAATATTTGGGAGAATCTTTGTGATGCTGGTTCATCTTTATCATTCTTTTTGGTTTAGTATTTTATTATAGTAGTTTTTTTAGGGGTTATAAAGTTGTGATCATGATATACAAAGTGGTAGCTAAGGTAATGTATTATCAAGGTTCTTATTATAGTAGTTTTTTTATTCCATTAGTTAATGTTTTTTGGCATATGATGATTACTTAAGTTATTTTTATATTTGATATCTTTAATTAATTGACTTTGTGCAATATAGTGATAGTTTTGACGTGTTTTCCCTCTAGCGAAAAAAACATGCTTTGATTACATTTTTTCGAGAGAAGAAATTATCACTATGTTATTTTTATCATTCCTTTGTAGTCATTAAAATTTTTATTGTAGTTTAATTTCTTTTAGTTAGTTTTTTGGTTGTAATTAATTTTTTGGTATATATATATATTGCATCGTAGATGTTGGTTAACTTTGTTTATGTGATCCTTAGGATTATATTATACAATAGTATTGTTGTTTAATGCTTAGGGCTTATAAGCTCATTAGCTTGAAATAGAAGATATGGTGATCTCAGCTAAATAAGTGTGTGTATCATGACAATTGTTACTAGAGAGATTATATCATCTTTGTTGAGGGCAATTTTTGGTGTGAGTGGTTTTCAAATTTGTTTTAAATTACTTCATTCTTTATAGTAGTTCCATAGCTATTCATTTTTTACTATTCTTATTATCATTTTTATTGTATGGTTATACAAAAATGGTTGTTATCATTTCTATTTTATATATTCTTTATTTTTTTTATTATAGTAGTTTAATATCCTTTATTCAAAAAAATTCACTACATTTTAGGCATATGATATAGTTGTATGCATACAACAGTCGTATATAGACATGATTTTAAAATTCATAGGAGTTTGGAGATAGGTATGTAGAATTTTTAAGAGAGATTGTAAGGTAATACTAGCTTCTAGGTTAATGAAAGCATAATATTCAAATGGTTACCGGAGAGACATCAAGCATACTAAATCCCTTCCCCATCCCCTAAAGAGAAAAGAAGACAATGAGCAGTTCCGTTGCATTTTTTTTAATAAAAAACTCTATATATCCTTTAAGGTTTAATAGTTAGGATCTTTATAGTGTTAATAAAAGCAAGAATGAATTTTAAGGATCATATGTGATGGAATTCATGATGACAACAACACCATAAGGGTGCTTTGGCAAAACTATGGCATTTGTTCTTTGCTAACTTAGCATTATAGTATTATTGGCCTTTCAAAATATTTATATTTTCATTCCAATATTTTCTGCCTTCTCCATTCCATAACTTTAAAATGGATATACAGCTGAAATATGTTACTAGGAAAAACAAAACCATATATACATAAGAAAGAACATAGTGCCTACTCCTTTAAACATACTCAACTCAAAATATGATCCTATTTTTCAGATTTGTCATGTATCTATATAATGCTCTTAGAGTACACTTGTATTACACCCGTACGATGCAAGGAATGCTAATATTAATGGTAAAGTGTGGAAGAGATAGCATGAAAACTTACAAATATATGACTCACATGTTAGAAATGGATGTAACGATATTACCATTAAAGAATATATGATTTTACTTGTTTAAAAAAACTGAGTTACAACATGATTAATGTAGTAAGATTCCAACGTTAACTTAACTTCACATTAATGGGAGAAGTGTACCAATTTGACATGTTATAGCATAGGAACTCAAAAGATGAGATCAAATTATTTATTAAGATCAAAGATGAGAAGCATACCAATTATCATATATATTGGAGATAGAAAAAGATTTTAAAAATAGTTAAAAAAAATCAATGATACATTAATTGTAAAACCTTTTATTTAAAATAAACACCAATCATTCATTGATGAAAAAATATTATAGGGAAAACAACTACTCATTAATATAAAACTAATGATCATATATAAGGTTTAACCACTCTAAAACATAGTTAACTATTCTCTACTATCACATAAGCTTAATGAAACATATTTCATGATCATCTACAAACTAATTTTCAATTACACCTAAAACCCACATGTAAGAATATATATATATATATATGTTACACCTAAAAATTACTTGAAGACAATAACCAAACAATAGTTAAATACAAATAATTTTTTTTTGATAAATTAGTAATTTTATTCAAAATAGGAAAAGATTTATCCTTCTCACCACAAACCATTTTCACCACATTCTTAGAAGATTTTGGAAATAATTTCCCTAGGAAAATCACTATAAAACTTTCATCCACCACAAACCATACAGGATAAAGGTCCAAGTCATGATCACTATAAAAGCAAAACACCAAGTTAAGCTCATAGCATATTAATTTCATAATATTAAGAAATATTTGGATGGTACATATTTATCTCTGGTTCTAGTAGAAAAATTCGGATGAAAACTTTCTAAATTTCATGGAAGAAAAGGCAGTTCAATAAAAGAGAGTCCAAAATCATTGGTAAATGGATCTAATAGCTTGATGATATTAGTTCTTTGCCACCAAAAACTAATAGTGTTTCTTCACTAAGAAATACTCCGAACAAACTGATAGTGTTTCTTCACCATAGATTTTTTTTCTAAAAAAAAAGATATGTGGCATGTAATGGAAAATAAATTTAAATGGTATCTATGCTCATCACCTGGATCTAGATGGAGGTTCTATTTCTAACTCGCTCCGAACCACACCCTTCTAATATTTGTGAGCTACACTAACTTATGAATTCATGTAGATAGTGCAGAATTTCTTAATTTGGGTGTCAAATTAGCTCAAGAAAAGTAGATTTAGCAAGAAAGAAAAATACCTAACTTTTTCTAAATTCCATACCCATTATATATATATGTCGAGAAAGGCCATTACCACATAATTAACACATCCAAATTTTGAACATTCCGAACAATCCTCACATAACCGAGTCAAAATTCCTAAATTTCAGAAATCAAGCATATGCTACATAATTAACCCATCTAAATCAATCATACAACACACACATATTCAATTTAGCAAATAATTTAGCATAATCAAAGCTAATTCAAAGAAATTTAATCAAAACAAAAGTTAGGGCTTAGGATAATTTATACTAAATAATATTAGCCAAAATAGGGCGGATAAAGGGCACGGGAGCTTCGTCAAAGGTCAAGGAACTTCCGCCGATGGTGGACGTCGCTGGAGGTGGCCAGCGGTGGCGTCATGGTGGTGTCGTAGGGTCGAGCGACCCATTCTGCTGCCCTGCTAGCGCTGCTCATCCGACCACAACTGCTGCTGCCTCACTCCCGTGCTGTCCTTGTCCAGTGGTTGTGTTGCAGTGGTGAGGTCGTGGCCGAAGAATGTGCGCTAAGGCAGGAAAGGGAAAGGAGAAGGGAAGCAGGGGGTCGGCCCTCAATGTAGTATAAAGCAATGGGAAAGGAAGAGAGAGTAAGAAAGAAAAGGAGGGCGGGGGTCGGTCGCTAATATTTTTTTAAGTATCTAAAATATGATAATGGATAATTTTATCTGAATTTTATTTAATAAAAACCATTATGTAAAGATCCGAGAAATGAATTTTCTTTTTATACAAATTTAAGTGAATAATAATAATAACTTAACATATTTATAAAAATGTCACCCGTAAATGAAAATGGGAAAAACATAAAAAAGAAATCATAAAGATGTTGCAGAAATTTTTTTAAAAAAAATTCAAAGATCTTATCGATCTCATAAAAATAAATAAATTCATAGATGTAAATATTTTCTACAGATAAAAATTATTAAATTTGTGCCACTATAAAAAAAATATAAATATATACCAGACTTAAATGCTTTTAGCGACCAAAAAAATTAACGATTAACTACTAAAAAGTATATTGGTCGCTATAGATATACCAATAACATCGACTTTTAATGGTGGTCGTTAATTATATATCAATAGCGACTAGAAAAAATTTAGGTCGTTAAATTGGTCGTTAATGCGCAAATTTCTTGTAGTGTTTGATCAAAACTATTGATAAAAATGTGAAAATTTAGGGCGGCAATGCGGAATAATTTTTAATAATGATTTCATACATTAATCGTTAATAAAATGAAAGGAGCTCTTGTTTTGATAACGGTTATCAATAAATCATTAACAAAACAAAAATTGCGCCATGTTTTAATAACAATTATTCTAGGAACTGTTATTAAAATGTGTTTTGATAACAGTTATATCTAGAACCGTTATCAAAACTAGTACATTAAACAACCCCTCCTTTAACTCTTCGCTCATTATGTCTGTTATAGAATATCAACTCTCTATTGCTCTTAGTCTTCTCCTTCATTTTGCTAGACTGTTGTCATCATTTCACCTGTCGACGGCCGTCGCGTCTTCCTCTTGCTCGTCGACGACCATTTTCCTTCTCTTCTCGTCGTTGTCGTCGTCATATTTCTATCCTTCTTGCCCAAGTTGCACACCCCGTCTATCCTTTCTCCCATAGTCCTTTCCCACCGTTCGTCCACCTCCGTCCTAGCCTCCTACCTCCTTACCACATTCCTTCCCCACCGTTTGTGGCCCCTACAACCACAAGAGCCAGCGTCCCTATAGCCTAGCTCCCTACCTCGAGAACCGTTTGCTTAGCCATAGGTATACTTTTTCTTTCTTTTTCTTTCATTATAAATAAATGCATGCCAATAGGTATTACATGTATTATTATTTGTATGATATATGTTTGTTCTTGTCTGTTCACCTTTATCATTGATTGTTGCTATGTTGTTATAAATTTTTGCTGCACGTTGTATTTGTCTTTCTATATGTTTATACATACATAATAATATTGAGGCATTTGATATTAATTAAAAAAAACTAATTTTCTTAGTGTACGTGATTTGACTGTAATTTATTAACTCAAATTTGTAATGAAATAATTCGATTCAAGTAATAAATTAATTTAAAATAATTCAAATTTAAAATGATTTGGCCCGTTTTAAAACTGACGATGGAAAAAAAATAAACTAGCAAACTATCCGACCTAAATTCCTTCATCAAAAAATAGCGAAACATCAAAAATAAAATATATATTTTTTTTTTTCGGTTTCCGCTTGGAACAAAAAGGGTCGAACAAAAATAATGCATTTGAGAGGCGTGATTTACTGACTCGGCCTGCTATGCATATGAAACTATATATTGAATGCAGCCTAGGACTACAAGTCTACAAGTCGTGCAAAAGCCAACTGACATGGGGTTTTGTTTCGCAACTAAATTAATAATTTATTTAGATTTATTTATTAAAAATAATTATTTAATTTAAAAATATTTTAAATTAAATTGGTTCCAAACAAGCACCGAGCCAAGTACGGTCCTTTGTGTAGGACTCCATTCTCGAGTTTTTCAAAATTATGTTTGGAGAAGGGAATATTGGAAACGAGTGTGAACGAGCAGTGTACGCATTAATTTCACGTACTGACATGGAGCAGTTGATCACACGTGAAGCACGGGGACGCTGAAGTGCGTCCGTTTTGCGTCCCCGGGACGTTTTCGGGGACGAAACACGAGGTGGAACGTTGATAAAAAATATAAAACCTTCAAAACAACGTCGTTTTGAAGGAATTTTGTTGTCTGACGCTCTTCGCTCGGTCGCGCCATCCCCTCGCACGACGCCCCACGGGCCACGGCCCCAGCCCACTGCCCCTCACTGACAATAGGCATCATCATTTACTATTTACCGAATAGTATTCAGCGGCAGGTTTATATATATATATATATATGTCCCAAAAACATTTAACTTCCTGAAAACTTTTATACATTAAAATTTATATTAAAATTATTTAATTAATATTTTTATTAAAAAATATTATTTAATCAATTTTTAATTAAAATATAATTATTAATAATTACATTTAACTAATATATGAATTAATTTTATTATTTTATTATTTTTTCTCTTAATTTTAATAAATTTAATAGATTTTTAAATAAATAAATAAATATATATATAGTTTTTTTAACGTTTTTTGCCATCCCCGTTTTCTAAACTTTTAAAAAATGACGTTTCCGCATTTCGTCCCGTCCCCGTTTCCGTGCAACACTGCCGATCACATGTTTTATCAGAAATGTGAGCCCCGCAATAATTTCCTAGAAAAGGCATATGAAGCGCGCCCTAATTCATGATAAGAATCTCACTGACGCTGTGATCGTATACTCTCAACAATGTAAGATGCAGATAATGGCGTATAATATATCCTTCGAAAAATTAAAAGGATAAATTCTAGTTGAGTATTCGTATAATATTTTGTCTAATTCTAATATCAAACATATTCGTTTCAATACTATGTATTTTAGTTTTATTTTTTACCTTAATATTTTCCTTTTATTTTTTATTTTTAAATTACTAAAATGAGAAGAATCTCATTACCACATATTTTTCTAAATTAAATTTGAAATTTTGATGTAAAAAATAAATTTAAGATAAATAAATAGAATTAAAAAAGATGAAAAAAATGATCGAATATTGTAATTGTACATCTCAAATTTAAGGAAGGACTGTGAGACCGACTGGGGACTGGGGACTGGGGAGTAATACTATACGGTAAAGGTCAAGTGGGGCGTTTGTGTCGTCGGTACTCCACTCTAATAAAAAGATAAATCAATAAATCAATCAAAGACACGTTTGGAAAAGAGCGTGTCCGAGGACAGTACGCAGTGCATTAATTTCACTTACTGACAAGTGACAAGTACTACTATGGATCACGTGGTCTATCAGAAATGTCAGTATCCCTCAATAATTTCCTACAAAATTCCGCTACCTACTTCATCTTGTAGAAAAGACAATAACCTCGTATTAGAGGTGGCCGTTAATTTTATCATAGATCAATACCACTTAAGGAAATCTCGAAATCTACCTTAAAAATAAAAGTGACATATGTATGTAATTATGGATGTTCGTGATATGGACATCGAATTTATATATTATATTTATCCGAATTATTTGAATATTTTTTTAAATACTTACATGTTTTCTTAATATCTGAGATATATTTTGGGATAGATGATGGGAATAGAATCCAAATCTGGTGTCTCCTACTACTAGACTTAGATCGTCTTCCCACTAAATAATCTTTCTATGCGTAAGAACGGTGTCTTTTTCAACATATTTTTCATTTGATATAGGATAATAAAAGAAGAAAAAATATTTTGTATAAACTAATTTTTTAATAAATAATTATTTTAAAATTTAATTTGATCTAAAATATATATTTTATTATTAAATATTTAATATCAAAATATTAAATAAGAAAAAAATCGACCCTTATTAGGCCTTAAAAACGCCAAAAACAAAAAAAAAACTCTAATAAAAGAAGAAAAGTCGTGCCTGCCGTGCCTAAGGATAGGGTAAAGAAAATAGCTTTGCAATAGACGAATATGCTCCCAAACAAAACAAAACCAAACAAAATACCATATGGAAGAGAGATGTGACTCGACACTCCATGTTCAGGTGAAACTGACATATATTCTGCATACCTGTTTGTCAGACTTCAGTGAGGCAGATGCTGCTAGATAGACCAGGCAGAGAAAGGGTAGCAATAAATAACAGAGCCCATTTTTAAAATTGTATGTCAATCAATTAGGGCACGATTTTTAAAATTACGAGTCAAACAATTAGGGTCTTTTTTTATGGAGCTGTACTATGCATAGTTTTAGTAATGGGATCGGTGAGATTATTGATTTATAAATTTATTCATCAGGTTAGTGGTTTAAAATAAAAAGACTAATAATTTAACTAATTTACTTAATTTAAGTAAAATTATATAACTTTTTTCAAATATGTAATCAAATTTCGACATAGACAATTTTGTTTATTCAATAATACATATTAATAAATTAAAGTCTAAACCCTTAACTCCAAAAGCATTGGCTATTATCCTATAAATAGTCAACCCCTAACCAAAAACCATTAACCTTTAACCCTATACCCTGGATCCTAAACCTAAAATCCTAAACTCTAAACCCTATAAACCATGAACCCTTAACCCCACCCACTTAACCATAAACCCCAAACCCTACACCCTAAACCTTATCCCTAGCCCGTAAACCCTTAATTACAAACCTGTACCCTCTAAATCCTAAACCCTTAACCCCAAATCCTCTAAACCCTAAATCCTTAACTCCAAACCCTTAACCATAAACCCCGAACCCTTAACGGCAAACCCAAACCCTAAACCATGAACCAAAAAAACCCTAACTCATCGATGAGTTAACACATATTATTTATTAATGATCTTTTTTTTTATTATAATTGGCAGATAACTGCAAGAGGAGTCGGGGGCAATGATATGAGGTAGGTTACTCCCGCTACCACTAGGGTAGAGAAGAGGACAACCACTGCTAGTGCAAGAGCACGAGCTGCGATGGAGTGTAGGAAAGCTCTTCGTACTACAAACACATATCATGTATTATTTGAGGAGTATGATAATCCCAACGCAGGAGTTTTCGTTGGCGCTGGCACTAACACATCTGCCCAATCAGCAAGATCTATCTTCTCATCAGTATCAAACGACGATAGGCGATTAGTTGGACCTATATGTGGGGGTTCACTCATTCCGGATATTTTGATCAATCTTAAGGGTCATGTAGCATACACCATATAGAATGATGATGAGGTAATTTTTATTATTATACAAATTTATACTAATTTTTTACCATGTAATTCATTATTCTAATATTCTTTTTGTTGTAGAAACCATGCATTATGCTAAGGGTTCAGCCAATGACAAAAAGCTTGAGGAAATTGTTGGTAGATGATGCTAGCATAGGTCTTGCCAATGATTACATTGAGAACACGGGCTTAAAGCATCTATGTAACACATATTTCCACAATCTCAATGCTCCTCTCATCTCAACTTTTGTTGATAGGTGGCACATAGAGACTACCATGGAGGAACAATTACCGCCAAGGGAAGGGAGTGGAAATGAAGATCTTAATGCCGATGATATGTGCCTTAATACTGACGATCAATCATCAGTAATAAGTGTGATATTTGGTCAAAATAATTAGGAGGGAAAATCTTTGCCAAGGAACGGGGAGTAACGATGAAATGCTTAATACCAACGATAGATCATTGGGGAGTAATAATAAATCGTCAGTATTAAGGGCATTTTATTTTTTTTTAACTTTCATTTTATATCGTCAATAGTAAGCTTAACTTTGATGAATTTATTGTCGGTGTTACACCTTATTTCCTATGATGCTCAAATCGTCTGTAATAAGCTTATTACTAACTCACTTGTACCGATAATTTACTACCAACAAATAATTTCTTATTACCGATGATATTTATCGTCGTTATTTGCCCTTATTTCTATAGTGCTGGGTGCACAAATACAATATCATTAACCACATCAAAGTTAGGCAACTGACGATGCCATGAACAATATTTGTTGGTTTCTATGAAGTGCAATAATTACTGCATGACTGTATGTCCCATCTAACTCTGTAACTTGAACTTATGTTTAGCAATGTAGATTGTCCTAGCATTGTAGTATTATCCCCATCACCCTGTTTCAGTTAGTCACAAATCTCCCTTGGTGTGATATTATTTAGGTTAGTTCGTGCACCAACCTACGATATTTAAGAAATAATCGACAAGCAAACGAATGCCCCTACAAATACTTACCTAATCTTTGATTATATATTCTACATTCTACCATTAGTCTCCAACCACTACAAGCATCTTTCCTTCCACATATCCTAAATTCACAACAACATTTTTTGGTCTCGGTACACTACTACGGAATCGACAATTAATAATGGCACATAAATGATGGTTTGATCAAAACCGTTGATAAAAATGTGAAAATTTAGGAGCTAGAATTAGGGATGGCAACGGGGCGGGTCGGGGACGGGGACCCCATCCCCATCCCCGAACCCGATAAGGAAAATAATCTCTGAACCCGACCCGATCCCCGATATTTTTTTATCGGGGATTCCCCGACCCGATCCCCGCGGGGATCAACTCCCCATACCCGACCCGATCCCCGATCTATTTTCCATCCCCGATTTATTCCCCGTTCTTAAAACCCGACCCGATTCCCGAAACCCGATTTTATCCCCGATCCCCGATCTCATCCCCGATCCTCAAACTATTTTTTTATATTATATTTTTAATTTATATTCTATAAAAAAATTATATATATATTATATATATAATTTTATAAAAATATATATAAAAAAAATTTCGGGGCGGGTTCGGGGATGGGGACCCCAAACCCGTCCCCGCCCCGTCGCCGAAAAAATCCCCGTTAAGAATCCCCGAACCCGAACCCGAACCCGATTCCCGAATTCTCTCCCCGAACCCAAACCCGAACGGGGAATCCCCGACGGGGCCCCGAACCCGCGGGGAAAATTGCCATCCCTAGCTAGAATGCGGAATAAGTTTTAATAACGGTTTCATACATTAATTGTTAATAAAATGGAAGGAGCTATTGTTTTGATAACGGTTATCAATAAATCGTTAACAAAACAAAAATTACACCATGTTTTAATAACGATTATTATAGGAACCGTTATTAAAATGCGTTTTGATAACGGTTATATCTAGAACTGTTATCAAGACTAGCACATTAAATAATCCCTCCTTCCTCTCTTCGCTCATTATGTCTGTTATAGAATATCAACTCTCTATTGCTCTCAGTCTTCCTCTTCATTTTCTCAGACTATTGTCATCATTTCACCGGTTGACGACTGTCATGCCTTCCTCTTGCTCGTCGACGACCATTTTCCTTCTCTTCTTATCGTCGTCATTGTCATTTTTCTATCTTTCTCGCCCAAGTTGCGTGCCACGTCTATCCTTTCTCCCACAGTCCTTTCCCACTGTTTGTCCACCTCCTTCCTAGCCTCCTACCTTCCTACCACATTCCTTCCCCACCGTTTGTGGCCCCTACAACCACAACAGCCAGCGTCCCTGCAGCCTAGCTCCCTGCCTCGAGAACCCTTTGTTTAGCTATAAGTATACTTTTTTTTTGCTTTCATTATAAATATATACATGCTAGTAGGTATTACATGTATTATTGTTTGTGTGATATATGATTGTTGTTGTTTGTTCACCTTTATTGTTGATTATTGATGTGTTGTTATGAATTTTGGTTGCACATTGTATTTGTCGTTCTATATATTTATGCATACATGACAGTATTGTGGCCTTTGATATTAATTAAAAAACTAATTTTGCTAGTGTACGTAATTTGATTATATCACATTAACTCGGATCAATAATAAAATAATCTGACTCAAATAATAAAATAATTTTAAATAATTTAAACTCAAAATAATTCGGTCCGTCTTACAACCGACTTGCAAACGCAAAGGAAAAAAACTAGCAAACTATCCAATCCAAAATCCTTCATAAAAAAATAACGAAACATCAAAAAATAAAATAGATAATTTTTTTTTTCCGGTTTTCGCTTGGAACAAAAAGGGTCGAACAAAAATAATGCGTTTGAGAGGCGTGATTTACTGACTCGCCTGCTATGCATCTGGAACTATATATTGAATACAGGACCTAGGACTAGGGGTGTGCAAAACCGGATATCCGTATCCATTCGGATATTTTTTTCGGATATCCGCTCCGCATTCTTTTAAACCGGATATCCGAGATGTGGATATCCGAAAAATATAGACTGGATTCGGATATATCCAATATCAGTATGAAAATACTATTTTATCAATTTTAATAACTTTTGCTATAATATTTTTAAAAATAAAGATCGTATATCAATTAATATTCATATCTATATTCATATAAATATCTTATTTTATCTAAAAGAAGTATTAAAATATTATTATAAATATTTAAAATATAAAAATAAATAAAAATTTAAAACTTAAAACTATAAAAACACAATAATATGGTGTATTGTTAAAATAATCAACAAAATATCGGATATTTTTTCGGATCGGATAATAAAAAAAAATCGGATATCCGATATATTTGGATATCCTTTTAGAATAAAATCGGTTCGGATATTTAAAATATCGGATCGAATTTTTAAATATCGAATCGAATTTTCAGATTCTGAATTTTTTGCACATACAAGTCGAGCAAAAAACAACTGACATGGGGTTTTGTTTCGCAACCACCATGTAGTAAATCAAGTCAAGTACGGTCTTTTGTGCAGGACTCCATTCTCGAGTTTTTCAAAATTTTGTTTGGAGAAGGGAGTATTGAAACGAGTTCAAACGAGCACCGTAGTACCGTACGCATTAATTTCACATACTGACATCGAGTAGTACCGATCACATGTTATATCAGAAATGTCAGCCCCTCAATAATTTCTTAGAAAAGACATCTGAAGAAACGGAAGGGTGCCCAATTCATGATAATTCACTGGCGCCATGATCGTATACTCTCAACAATGTAAGAAGCGGATAATGGTGTATAGTATATCCTTCGAAAAATTAAAAGGATAAATTCTACTTGAGTATTCGTATAATGTTTTGTCTAATTCTAATATAAAAAAAATTCGTTTCAATACTATGTATTTTAGTTTTATTTTTACCTTAATATTTTCCTATTATTTTTTTCATTTTTAAATTACTAAAATGAGAAGAATCTCATTACCACATATTTTTCTAAATTAAATTTGAAATTTTGATGTAAAAAATAAATTTAAGATAAATTAATAGAATTAAAAAAGATGAAAAAAATGATCGAATATTGTAATTGTACATCTCAAATTTAAGGAAGGACTGTGAAACCGACTGGGGAGTAATACTATACGTTAAAGGTCAAGTGGGGCGTTTGTGTCGGTACTCCATTCTAATAAAAAGATAAATAAATAAATAAATCAATCAAAGACACGTTTGGAAAAGAGCGGGTCCGAGGACAGTACGCAGCGCATTAATTTCACTTACTGACAAGTACTACTATGGATCACGTGGTCTATCAGAAATGTCAGCATCCCTCAATAATTTCCTACAAAATTCCGCTACCTACTTCATCTTGTAGAAAAGACAATAACCTCGTATTAGAGGTGGCCGTTAATTTTATGTCATAGATCAATACCACTTAAGGAAATCTCGAAAGCTACTTCAAAAATATAAGTGACATATGTCTGTAATTATGGATATTCGTGATTTTTATTAGGGATGGCCGGATGGACATCGAATTTATATATTATATTTATCCGAATTGTTTGAATTTTTTTTTAAAATATTTACAACTAGTTTGGTTGATGAAATTAAATTGGTGGGAGTGAGAATTTAGGGAGGAATTTAAATATGTTATTTTTTTTTTAGGGAATGAGAATTAAAATGGAATTAGGAATGGGATTTAGGGATGTCTATTCCCACCAATTTATTTCTTGGGGGGTGGTATTAAAATGGTGGAAATTGGGGTAGAAGATAAAAAGACTAAAATAACCTTATATTGTGTATAATATTGTAATAATAATAATGATGATGATGATGATGATGATGATTATCTTTATAATAATTATAACTATATTATAATTATCATTATAATTATTATCTTTATTATAATTCTAATTAGTATAATAATTAATTATAATTAAAAATATAACAAAGATGATAATTATAGTAATAATTATAGTTACAATAAAGATAATCATAATTATAATAATAATTATTATTGTAAATATTATTTGATATAATAATAATAATAATAATAATAATATTGTAAATAATTATTATTATTATTATCTGATCTAATTGTATTGGATCAGATCTAACCTAATCGGACCTGATATGATATTATATGATCTATTATAAGAAAAATAGAATTGAATAATAATAATAATAATAATAATAATAATAATAATAATAATAATAATAATAATAATAATAATAATAATTGGTTATATATGTATAACTATAAATATTATAAATATAAGAAGGATATTTTTATAAATTTAAGACTATATTTTCAATCTCATTCCCACGTACTAAATATAAGAAACTTTTATTCCCAAATTAATCCCATCAAATACCAAATATAAAAATGGGACTAAATAAACAAATTCCTACTTCTTAATTCTCATTCCTATTGTCATTCTTTAATTCTCAAACTCTCATTCCCATTTATCAAACAGGCCATTACATGTTCTCTTGATATATAAGATATATTTTGGGATAGATGATGGGAATAGAATCCAAATCTGTTGTCACCTATTACTAGACTAAGATCGTCTTCCCACTAAATAATCTTTCTATGCGTAAGAACGAAGTCTTTTTCGACATATTTTTCATTTGATATAGGATAATAAAAGTAAAAAAAAAATATTTTTATATTTTAAATATTTTGTATAAATAAATTTAAGATTATTTTTTAATGAATAATTATTTTAAATTTTAATTTAATCTAAAATATATATTTTATTATTAAATATTTAATATCAAAATATTAATAAGAAAAAAATCAACCCTTAATAGGCCTTAAAAAGTCTTTTTAGTAAAAAAAAAAAACTCTAACAAAAGAGGAAAAGCCGTGTCTAAGGATAGGGTCAAGGAAAAGGCTTTGCAATAGATGCTCCCAAACAAAACAAAACCAAACAAAATGCCATATGGAAGAGAGATGTGACTCGACACTCCATCTTCACGTGAAACTGACATATATTTTGCATACTTATATGTCAGACTTCAGTGAGCCAGATGCTAGATAGACCAGGCAAGGAAGGAGTAGCAAAACTAGAACCCATTTTTAAAATTATATGTCAATCAATTAGGGCACGATTTTTAAAATTACGAGTCAAACAGTTAGGGTCATGTTTTATGGAGTCGTACTGCGCATAGTTTTAGTAATGGGCTCGGTGAGATTATTGATTTATAAATTTATTCATCAGATTAGTGGTTTAAAATAAATAGACTAATAATTTAACTAATTGAATAAATTTAAGTAAAATTATATAACTTTTTTCAAATATGTAATTAAATTTTGACATAGGCAATTTTGTTTATTCAATAATACATACTAATAAATTAAAGTCTAAACCCTTAACTCAAAAAACATTAGTCATGAACTCAAATCCTATAAAACCTCAACCCCTAACCAAAAACCATTAAACTTAAACCATAAACCTTAGATCTTAAACCTAAAATCCTAAACTCTAAACCCTAATCCTAAACCATATAAACCATAAACCTTTAACCCCACCCCCTAACCTTAAACCCCAAACCATACACCCTAAAACTTATTCCTAACCTGTAAACCCTTAATTACAAATCCATACCTTCTAAACCTTAAGCCCTTAACCCCAAACCCTCTAAACTCCAAACCCTTAAATATAATTATTATCCTACATGATATGATTTATATTGTATGTTGTACATAAAGAGAATTCCAACATCATTTCTCCATTGGAGCTTATCCTCTCCGATGCATCAGGTGTTGCATGTTTTCAGCAATAGGATATACAAAGGCATGCTCATATGACTTTTGATGAGTTACCAATTCCCTATACGTTGCCCTTCTAATATTTGATCATCTTATCTCACTGCCTAGGAGTTGTAGTGCAACTACTCTAAACCCACAATTTTCATTACCCATAATATCATGCCATGATTCTACCACTACAAAATTTATGACTTATGCCAACAGAAATTTAGTCACAGATTTTTTTTTTCTGTTGTCAAAAGTTACTAATACCAACATATATTTTTTTGTGCGCAATGAATAAAGTTTCCCCCACAGAAAATTTTTATCTGTTGGTAATAGTATGTTATGCCAACAGATCTTTTATCTACTTTTATATCTGTGGGTATTAGTAACATTATACCAACAAAACTAATACTCACTCATATATCTGTTGGTATTAGTATATAAAGGAAGACAAATGTTTTTCAATTTTTTTTAATTATTATTTTGATATTTTATTTCTTTTTCCACAAGCTATATGATTTTTATTTAAAATATATTTCCATTTTCATTATGTGTTTTTATTTTAATATTTTAAATTTATTTCCAATTATAACTTCGTTGTGTGATTACGACTTTATTATGAAGTTGTATTTTATTAGCAAAGATAAATTATTTTTTATTATAAAATCTCTTTAAAGTAGTAAAATCATTTTAATGATTTATTTGTAACAAATATTTCCTTATTTGAATTTATTTATTTTACACTGCAATAAACTAGCGTATTAACGACCAATTTAGCGACTAATTTTTTTTTTATCGTTATTGATATATTATTAACGATTACTATTAAAAGTCGTCGTTATTAGTATATCTATTGCGACTAATATAATTTTTTATCATTAATTATTAATTTATTAGTCGCTAAAAATGTTTAAGTTCCATACACACACACACATATATATTTTTTTTTTCAAATCTCTAAAATCCAAAAAAATAAAATATAATAAAAAAAATTCTTAAACCCCTCAATTCCTTAAACTTAAAAAAAAAAACCAAATTTAGCTCCTGCGCGCCTGCTACCCCGCCCCCATACCATTCTAATTTTCGCCAGCCCCATCCCCCATCCCCTGTGCCCCGACCCCCGACCCTCGACCCCGGCGATCTCCTGCTCTGTACCTTCAACCCAGGTCGCACCACCACACTAGCCACCCCCGCTCGAGCACACCACCACACCTGCTCTGGCTCCTCGTCATCGTCTTCCATTGCAACAGCAGCGAGCAGCAGCCGAGCAGCAGCAGCAGCCGTCAGCAACGCATGAGGACAGCCGCGTGGTGCCACCGCCCATCCGCCTCTAGCGCCGCTCATCACCGACGAGTGTTCCTTGACCACCGGCGACGCTCCAACACCCCTCACTCCCTCCAATTTCACAGCAATTCACTTGGTATAAATACTTAAACCCTAACTTCTATTTTGATTAATTTCACAGCAATTCGCTCATTCCAGAGAAATAATTATCATTTCTATTATAACGATGGCCAGGGAAGAGGGCTTCGCTGTTTACCGGCGAATATATCAAGTTATTTGATGGCTTCAGGCTTCGACCTGCTTTTAGACCAGTTTTTGAGTATAGAGATGGATTCTGTTGGAAGATCCAAAGCTGAATCGATGCCTGTCGTCAAGATTACTGCTAGCCATATTGATATGCAATCGCATTGTGCAGTCTGTAAGGAGGCTTTCGAGCTTGATACAGAAGCTCGCGAATTACCCTGTAAGCATATTTACCATTCTGATTGTATTCTTCCTTGGTTATTGCTGCGTAATTCTTGTCCTGTTTGTCGATCTGAGTTGCCTGGCGATATGAATGGTAGGGAGAGAGACCCACTGATTTTGGGTTCTGAGGAAGAAAATATGGGCTTGAATATTTTGAGATTGGCTGGTGGTGGCCTTGCTGTTGGGAGGATTGATGTTGATGGTGGTAGAAGAATAAGGGCGTCCAGGACCGACTTGCCCCCTGTTTTTACCGAAATGGACAGCCAAGGCTGGTTTAAAATTAATAGTGGTGGATTTAGGAGGAGGTTATCATTGGCATTGAGTGGAAGTAGGTCTGCTAGTGAGAGTAGAGGATTGAGCCATGTAGTGCGAGGTTTCTTCTCATTTTTCGGAAGGGGTAGGAATTAAACTAGCTTGAATTCTGAGTTTGGATTCATGCATAGAAGCCAATCCCATTCCATCTTTGGAAGAAGGTAAAATCAAGGTAGGGCATTTGGGGTTTAGTTTATAGGATTTCACCTCAGAAGAATTTGTAATGTGAAGGATGCTGGTTTAAGTTGCAGTGCAAATAAGAGGAGGATAGTTCAGATATTACTAGTATGCTACTTTTATTTTGTCTCTTGCAAATAACAATACAATGAAGTTTACTTTTACAGATTAATTTTGATGATATTTTCTGCCTTTAAATAAGCAGTGTCCGAGATGGTTAATATCAAAGGTTTAGGATTCACATTTATCTTTAGATGCAAAAGGAATAAAAAGTCATTTGAATCGTTGTTGCAGAATACTTTTATGTTACTTTCATTTGTTTTCACTGTCAATAATGAACATATACTTATTCTTTGACATCTCAATTGCTTTCATTATAATATATTTGAGCCCCTGGTTTCTTTCCTTAATAATGTTCTTGTTTATATATTCCTTGATCTCCTTTTATGGTGGCTGATGGCTTTCATTTGTTTGATCATGCTACTTAAACTACCATAAAATACCTGGTATCGATATATCTTATTTTATGAGAGCTCCATTCTTTGGATGATGAACCTGATTATGCTAGGCCAGACATGTTGTGGTTGGAGAACTAGGTGTTAATATGCCGATATACTTGTTGGTAATTATAGACTCTTATTATTTTTGAGAAAATTTTAAAACTTCCTTTATTTAGCTTTTGGGTATGAATTTATATTAATCTAATTAAGTTACTTGCATATTTTCTTAGGGAATATATCTTGATGATTATTAAAGAGAATGTTGAAGGCTTTGAAGTCGTTGGAGATGCTGAACAAGATGAGAATGAAGATGATGGTGTTTAATGTGTCAATAAAGATGTCTTGTATGCTAGCGTATGTTACAAGTTGTATTTATAGTATTGTACCTATAAGACTATATGATCACTTTGACAAATAAACTAAACATTTATGATTATTTATGGTGTACTTAATTGTATATAAGGATAAGTTATTATTACAGGTAAATATATATTACAACAATAGGTATTATGTACATCATTATCGTTTTACAAATATATATATTTGTTGGTAATAGTTTTAGTAGCATATATCGTTTTGTGGGTAATAATTTTAGTCACAGATATCGTTTTGTGGGTAATACTTTTAGTCACAGATATCGTTTTGTGGACAATAGTTTTAGTCACAGATATTGTTTTGTTGTTAATACTTTTTGTAACACCCCCAAAATTCACTACCGAAAAATTTCGTTTTATTAAAAGATAATTGCGGAAGCGATTTAGCAAACCGTGAATTTTGGGAGTATTACCGCCACACTTAGTACCAGACCGGTTCACTCATACCATTCCAGTACTAAGTGCTAAGGCTAAAGAAGTTAAATAAAATTTTACGAGAACTTAAGCATTCGAAGATCAGAGTAGCACAGTAAATACTTTACAAGAGAAAACATTCCACCAAGGTGATTTCAAAATAACAAATACGTGGAATTTAAAGGAGACAAATAAAAACCCTAAAAATTTCCGGACAGTACCTTACGCTCTCCCCAAGGGCCCACTTGAATAGCACCTGAACGCAACCTGCAAGGGGTACTGCCCATTGAATAGGCAGGGGCCCCATGAAGGGAACCCTTCAGTACTACGGTACTGAGTAACCCTTTAAAAACGCACTTAAAATACAGGCACGCATATTACACATGATACTACCACATTCAGATATAACCATAGGTATAAGCATGGTATTCACATCCCATTATTTGTACACCCAATAACTCAATGATGCATTAATAGCGTATACGTAAAATTCACTTTCATGTATTCAAAAATCAATCAACCAATATCAATAGGACATGATCAGTAATCGAGATATTGTTCGGGCCTTGAGGCCATTAATCAATCGTCTCAATGACTAGTATTTTCCATAACTCATTCACATCCACAATAAATTTTTATTGAGCTCGGGACCTCCACTATTATTGCCGGTGGACCGGAATATATATACATAAAATCATCATCCAAGGCACAACGCTCCTGGCCACTATTATAACCGGTGGACCGGGATACATAAAATCATCATCCAGGGCACAACGCTCCTGGCCACTATTATAACCGGTGGACCGGGATATATAAAGAATCATCACCCAGGGCACAACGCTCCTGGCCACTATTATAACCGGTGGATCGGTACTCGTCACATAAATCAACTGGTCCCGGCTCATTAATCTCTCACTTTAACAATTAGTATTTTCCCTTTTTATTCGACCCAACAATTCCATTTTATTTGCCTCGATAGGGAGATCAAGAACCCGGGACACAAAGGTACACCGGTCGTATTGGCGCATAACAGCAACTCAGTACCCTTCAACTAGTAACCCAGGGACGCAAAGGTACCCTGGTCGTACTGGTGCATAAAGCTAACTCAGTACCCTACCGACAAGGACACCTAATCCTTAAGTATGCATACCCCCTAACTAGGTCCGTAGAGCTAGAAAGAGTAGATATAGGGCCTGGCTGGGGCACAAAGGCACACCAGCAAATACCAAATAATCATGGACTAAACCGCGTCCTTAGGGTAGCGACCCCTAAGGAGTCACCATTCCCGATCTCATGGTCTTTCACTTTAAGTATTAATGTCTTAATTAATGGTGATCACAAAAGCACAACAATAAGATAATTATCCTCTTTTAATCGTTCAGATATCATCAGAAATTTCTTATTCAGATGGTCATCCAAAGTAACATAGGAGAATCATTAAGGCCATCCTAAACTCATCTAATTCCGAATTAAAACTCATTCTCGTGATACTTACTAATCATCAAACATTCTTGCCTCATTAATCAACACTAATAGAGCCATGTCACGAATTCCACAATCATAATGATACACTAGATACGAACTACTTATTTACCACTTTACTTATAAAATCACTACGCCACCCTTCCTTATTTGATAAATTACCATGTTACCCTCCTTGTTACAAAATCACCAAGTTATCCCTTATTCGATTTAGGTTACTAAATTATCTATCATACTTATTAGGACATTAATTCCCCCTTAATAATTATTACACTTAATATACTTTCCATTTAATTGGTTAGATTACCACTTTGCCCCTTCCTCCTTTATCATAATTAATAAATTATCCTTGAGTTGGTCAAATTACCAAATTACCCTTCCTCCTTATCCTAATTACCAAGTTAACCCTTTATTTAGTTAATCACCAATTCACCGTCCTTTATTCTCAATTACCAAACTACCCTTCCTCATTATCCAAAATTACCAAATTGCCCTTTGGTTGGCGAAATTACCAAATTACCCTTGCATATGATCATAATTACAAATTTGCCCTTCTCCGTTATTAAATTTACTAAATTACCCTTCGGTTATTTAAGTTACCGAATTGTCCTTCTTAATCGTCATAATTACCAAACTACCCTACTCCATTATCCAAAATTACGAAAACACCCTCTAGTCAGTTAAATTACCAACTCACCCCTCACATTTATCATATTTACCATTTTACCCTTTTCTACTATTAATTATCAAATTACCCTTTAGTTATTTAACTTATTATCTTATCCTTCTCAATAATTATTATTTCCAATTTACTCCTTTCCAATGTTCACTTTTACCCCTTTGATTTACCCAATTACCGTTTTACCCCTTTACCTTCAAATTTACCATTTTACCCCCCTTAACTTCCAAAATTACCATATTGCCCTTTTACTTATAATATTTCCATTTATACTTAGTTATAAAATTACTATCTTACCTCCTTTAATTTCCAAATTACCATTCCGCCCCTCAATCGTAAAATTACCATCTCGTCCTTTAATCATAAAATTACTATTTTGCCCTTTAATTATAAAATTACAATTTTACCATTTTATTATAACATTACCAAATGGTCCTTTTATTACAATTTACCAAATTGCCATTCTCTTTAACAAGATTACCAAATTGCCCCTTTTTACTACAAAAATTACTCTTTCATCCTTTATTCACAAAATTACAATTTTACCCCCCTTACTTCCAAAATTACTATTTTCTCCTTTTATTAACAAATTCACCATTTTACTCTTTACACACCCTTATTATTAATTTATTATTAATACTACAAGAAGTATTAACCTTAAGGTCTCACCCATGACTCTTATAATTAATGTAATGCTTATTAGCACATATCCATGTATTAGGCCATACTCATATACAATATATATTAATAAAATCTCCTAATGCTAACAAGGTATTAAACATGTATTAAATACCACCATAGCATATAACCACATGGATAATGATTAACATTTTCCCTAACCACCCAATTATTACCTTAAATATTATCCCCATACATATCATCAATCTATCATGCTTCCTTTCAACAATAAACACAATAACCACATTAACCACATATAATATGCCAAGCAACACATATCAAGCATGATACACACTAATAATGCCTAATGTAATAATATGCGTTAATCCATGCATTTAAGCGGGATTTAACGGTTACCTTAATCTCGCAAAATTATCAAACCTTACCAAGCACAATTAGCAATTCAACACCTAAAATAACATCCATCATATACATGTTAGAAATAAAATCCAAGTATAAAACTTTATAAAATTTACTTAGTAAAACACTTAATATAAAACCCCATTATACCTTAAGAAAATTAGCCAAATAACCTTTTTTTTTTTACATAAAGGGGAGCTCACGCTGCATGAGCAGCGTGAGTGTCATGCATAAATGGGCAGGGAAATGGCTCGAAGAGGGGTAGAGGAAGCAAAATCAGCCATGTTCGGGTTGAGGTCTTTGGGCTAGAAAAGAGGGCGGTTGGGGGAGGTTTGGAGGCAAGTAAAGGATGCAGGAGTGAAGAGGGGGTGTTGGTTGTGGCCAGGGATGGTTTCGCGGCGGCTGGAGGCGGCGGATACTGCGATGACAAGGCGGCGAAGATGGCTGGTGATAAGGGGAAAAATAGGGAGAAAAGGAAGAAGGGGTGGAGAAGGGAGGAAGTGCAGGGCTCAAGGGGGCGGTTTGGGGATGCAGGGCAGTAGGGGGTGGTGGCAAGGGTCGGCGCAGGGGTTGGGTGCGGCGGTCGGAGCGGCGGACGGCGGCGGCGCAGGGAGAAAACAAAAAAACAAAGGAAGGAAGGGAGGAGAGAGGAGGGAGCTCGGGGAAGGAGATGGCTCGAAATTGGGATGATAAATTGGCCGAATGGGAGAAGAAAAGAAGAGGACCGGCAAGGGGGCAGATGGCAGGGCATAGGGCGGCAGGGAGGCGGTAGGGTGGCAGGGAGAGGGTGGCGACGGGGAGGAGAGGTTGCAGACATGGATAGGGGTGCAGGGGTAGCTCGGCTCGAAGGAGGGGAGAAAGGACGGGGTAAAGAGAGGGAGTAGCAGGCGGGGCAGGTGCGGTGGCAGGCGGCGACAATCGCAGGTGGTCGGGCGGCTGCAGGCGGCGGCGTGCTCGACCATGGCAGAAATGCTGGTCGGGCATGGGAGAAGAAGGCAGGGAGGAAGAAGCTGGGTGAGCGGCTGGACCGTCGCAGGAAAGAAGAAAGCCGGCCGGTCCAGGGAGAAAGTAAAGGAAGGAGGGCGGGCTGGCACGCAGGAGAGAGGGCTGAGGGGGAGAGGGAGAGGTGGGCCGAAGGCCCAACGCACGGGGAAGGCTGGCCTCGCGAGGTAGCCCGAGGGAAAAGGAAGGAGAGAAAGAAAAAGGAAAGGAAGAGGGGAAAAAGAAAAATGGGAATGGAAAAAAAAGGAAAATTAGTTTAATTAAATTTATAAAATCATAAAATATAATATTCCTGGTAAATTATTCAATTTAACAATTTAATTTATTATAACCTAATATTTTAGTTTAAAAAGGGTAAATTTGGTAAAACATTAGTTTGGGAAAATTATTTAAATGGAACAATATGATAATTAGCAAAATATTTATTTTTAACTTATTAAATACTCTTATCCAAATATACATACTCTAAAATCCATAAAATAATTAAAATAATAATTTTACAAGCTAATTTTTATTTCAAATAAAGTTATTTATTAAAATATGGGTTTTCAAAATTTTTGGGGGATTACACTTTTACCTACAGATATAATTGTGGGTATAAGTTTTACCAACAGATAAATATCTGTGGGTATTATTAATTATTCCTAACAGATCATATTTATCTGTGGGCAAAACTTTTAAGCACAGAGTTTTTACCCACAGTTTTGTCACAGACAAATATCTGTTGGTAAAACTTTTGCCAACATAAAAATGGCTTTTACCAACAGATAATGTCCTGTTGGTATAAGTGAATTATTTTGTAGTGTACCCAGAAGAGCATAGCTGCCTCAATATCATAAGACCATAGAAAAACATGAATGAGTAGATGAGTCCTTGTAGTACGATGCATCCCACTACTACCACTCCTCGATGTGATCACCTAGGAGAAGACTTACCTCTTCCAAAAGATGCACAACCACATCCTTAACTCGTTGGTCCTCACTCACTACGACAAAAAGGGTCTACAGCGGTGACATTAACAACGACGACAACTATCGTGGCTGTAGATAAGAATACAGCGACGACATGTCGAAGCTAAATATAATTTCGTGACAGAATTTTTAGGATAAAAATTGTCGTCGATGTAAATATACAGCGACGACTATGTCGTCGCTCTAAACATAGCGCAAAAATTTTCCCCCAAAAAATACTAATTTATCACAAGAAATAAAATAATAAGAAACATACAGCGACGACATGTCGCGGCTGTAGTTGTCGAAGTTGAAAATATTTCTGTGAGCGCGAATATTTCCCTCTAAAATTTTAGCCAAAAAATTAATAATAAAATTTTGGAAGCTACAGCGGTGACTTGTTGTTGCTGTATACATTATAGCTAAAAATATTTCATCAAGAGAGAAATCTCCGTCGAAAATATTTTCCTTTAAAAAAAATTAATACATCTACAACCGCGACATGTCGTAGCTGTAGGTCTATGATTAAAATTTTCCCACCGAAATGGCTTGAAACAGAATGACGTTGTTTTTTTGGAAGCTACAACGGCGACATTTTGCCTCTACACCCGTGACATGTCGTAGCTGTAGGCCCATTAAAAATTTTTCCACCGAAATAGCTTGAAATGGAATGACGTCGTTTTTATGTCTACAGCCGTGACATTTTGCCACTACAACGGCGACTTGTGTCGCCTCTAATTTTCTTCTCTTTATAACAGCTTCTCTTCCGAGCCCTAGCCAACCACGGGTTCGACCTTTCGCTTGCATCGTCGTTCTCCACCACGTATGCATTTTCTTCTTCAATTTCTTCAATTTTGTTGTTGTTTTGTGCAATTAAATCTATAATAGTATTATAATTTTGTTTAGCTTCAATTTTTTGTCACAAATTTCGCAGAAAAGCAGCAAAATCGTCGCCTTTGCACCGCCTTTGGTTTCGCAGAAAACTGGTGGTCCACCGCCTGTGCACCGCCGCTCTTCGACTCGCCGTCTCTGCACTACCGTGGTTTGGTGCTGTGCTGACCGAACTGCCTCTGCAAGGCCCTTTCACCATGTAAGCAGGACAACATACTGTGAATGCTAAGCTCTTTTTTTTCTCAGTCAAAATGAATGTCAAACATTTGTTTTAATTGACAATTAATTTGAATATGTGTTTGTGTGTGTGGTCGTAACTTGTCTTATGGAGTAGAGATTATTATGATAATCTAAGGTGAATATCCCCACCCCCAAGTTATCTATAACGCATAAGGAGATACTTCCGAAGTTTATCTGTGCCCATTAATGGGACTAGCCACCTTATTTTTAGTATTATTATGAAATTGGAAATGAGGGTCTGAGTTTATCTTTTTGAAAATCCCAATAAATGACCCTTTTACCGCCTACTGATAAGCTGCTCCAGATGTTACGTGCATCATCGTTTCTCTGACTTCTTAAAATTAGTTTTACTGATGGAGTGGAACATATTCGTGAGAAGTCAAAGGGTACCGAATCGAGGTTCTCGGCTTCTCAAACGAAATACCGAGAGTATTTCTCTACCCCTCGGCCTCTCTCCCTCTCTCTCCCTCTCTTCTTCTTTAATTTATTAAATTTGTTTATCCGAGTACATATTTTTTGACCATTAATTAATTTTTTTAAATATAATATATTATAATATAATAATATAATCATTATATTTATATTATAAAATATTAATTGACAAAATTTCTTTCTTTTGACTCTGGATGAAGTATTATTTTGTTAATTTTAAGTATAAAGTGATATTTTTCTTGCTTAAAGAAATCGTTCCTTCCGAATGCCGCTTGATAAAGGAATAGAAAAAATTCCTTGTGCCTGTCGTCTAGCTAGTTAGTTTCTTCTTCAATATAAACCTCATAACGAAGCAAACACTCCTCATGTCGTAGCACAAGCCCAAACAAACAGCCTCGTTGTTCTAATCTGATTTGCACTGATCGTTTGCTATCTCTAGCTTCCAAGATCTACATTGCTATCTCTGGCTTCCAAGATCTACACAAATCCTTGTCTTGCAATAAACTTTATATAAGAATAAGTTCAATCCCTATGCAAGTCAGCTCTTCGGAAGTACAAAACCTTCACTTTTAGTATTATTATGAAATTGGAAATGAGGGCCGGAAAGACCAAGGGGTTTAAGGGAAGGTTACAAGAGAAAGAAGTAAAAAAACAAAAAATTGTTTTAGCATTGAGTAATTAGGTTACATATAGTGATAAAATATGATAATATTAATTAATTGGCGGTAACATCATGGTCTATTTCATTTGAGATTAACAATCAAATAGGTTTTGCCAAGGGATAACACAAAAGAAAACATAAGGCATGCAAACCACAACTTGGCTGTTTACATATGACATCAAACTTAAAAAGTTATGGCACCATAATTTTATTATCTTGATTCATGTTAAATTAAGGTTAAGAAATTTTGAAATCATAATAACAATATTATAATTGCATAGAAAAATGAATATGGAAGTTCTAAACAAAGAGCGTCACAAGTTTCAAGCAATTATGGTAAAGTCAGACATACTAGTATATCAACTCTAAGGACTAGGTAATAATATGGTCACACAAAAACTAAGGAAATAACACACAGTAAAACTAGTTAGTTGGTTTATCTGATTGATCTATTGTTGATAAACCAATTTATTGCTCATTGGAACAAGTTGACTTCTTCATCCAACCATTTCAAACCTCTTGCAACTAGTCAATCACAAATACCAAACTAAGTGAATGTTCACACAAATAATTGATCAATCCAACAAACCAATGAATTGGTCTTGGCCAACAACACCTAGACCTACAATCCACTATTGTAAAAGTATACTAAAATTTTCTTAATGAATCCTAGCATGCTTCTATGTCATAAAACACTGAAGGAGACACACTCTATAAATAGAATCACATGGTATATGGAAGAATACAATAAAAACATAACTTATGCCTCAATTCATGCATGAATACAAAAGAAAATCATAATTTATGCCTCAATTTCTCAACATGAATAATTTAATACTTAATCATGTTCACATAAACTCATGCTCAAATAAGTGAGAAAAGCACACTACGTGATACGAGTGTTATTATCTCATATGAAATTAAAGATTTGAACCTTATACTATACTCACCGATTCCATATCACAACGAAGATGATGAAATCATGGTGAATATCTCATACAATATATCCTAGATATGCTATTACTGCCAATCACATAATATCATCCTTGAAAACACCCTAGAGTGGGTGAATATGATTTTATGAATGGAGATATAACACCTCCATTTTTCAAAAATCATTTTTTTTTTCTTAAAATATAGAGGGAGTAGAAATACAAGTCATTCTTATGAGAAATGGGGTACTACAACCTCATATAATGTTAAACTAAAAATACTTAATGGTAAGAAAATACTTAATGGTAAGAAAGCCAAGGTGTACAACCTAAAGCTATATATGCCTTAAAAATTATAAATTTTATCATGAAACAAGGTGATTGAATTAAAGAATTGTTCCCTAAAAAATTTATACTTTTTAATATAATTAAATTATTAAATATTGACGTATAAAATACTATCAATTACCATTATCTTTAGTCATGGTTGACACAATAACGAGATATCGTGGCGAGAATTTGAGAAAAATGGTCGGAGAAAATTTAAGCTTGATTTTGCTCAAACTGATGGCACATATCAGCCTGTTGGTGATTCACCGGTCACGTTCACAAGATTTATCGGGAATGAAATTGAAAAGTTAGTTCCTTTTGATCATCCATCATGGCTTGCTGCTCCAAAACAAGATAGGGATAAAATACTCCCTTCGGCTGAGGTAATGATTATAAGCTTTTAATTTTAAATACCACAAATTATCTTTAATTAATTTTTTATGTTCTTATATTAATTTGTACAGTGTTTGTTTGATTTTGACAAGTGGAAGCAAGATCCAATTTGGCCTTATGTCAATGCTGGTTTGGAAAGGTTGTTGGCCGATACATATAGGAATAGGAAGTGTAAGTTGAAGCAGTTTCACAACAAAAATCCAACCAAAAGGCCCCCTACAATCAATGAGACCAATTGGAAAAGATTGATAGAGTACTGGAATGATCCTCAAGTTAAGGTAATATGTATTTATAAATTAAATATTTGGATTATATAAATATTGTATATTAAATAAAGTGATATTTATGTAGGCTAAGGCTGAAGTGAATAAAGCTAATAGGGCTAAGCAACTAAATCCCAGCCTTCATGGTTCTACTTCAATAACATTGTATTCTCATAAGAAGGTATATGAAAATTATAATTATGAATTTTAATAATAGTATTATGAATATACTAATGTATTTTTATTAAATATTACACGCTGACCCTCAGACTAAGAAAGCCTTAAGTGAAGTGGAGACTTATAAGGACATGCACCAAAAAGATGGAAAATGGATTACTCCTTTAGCAGAGGAAAAATATGTTAGTATAATGATGTTAATTAATACATTTTCATACCTTATCAATCTTTATTACAATTTATCTAACTTAAATTTTCCCTTATCTGCAGAATGAGATGGTAAAGCTTCGTGAAGAGTATCTCTCTCAGAGTCAGATAGGGAGCACTGATTGTAGCTCTTCGGACCCATCGAATGCTGAAATGACCCCTGTAGCTCTAGATGAGATGAAGGTAGTCGAGGAAGTACTTGGTACTCGTCGAGGCCATAGGATTGGCAGTGGCCGAAAACCAAAAGGGTCGGCAACTAGCTCTTCTGTTACAAGCTTTCCATTGTAGCCACCACCACCGCCACCATCTGATCCTTGAATTGAAGAGTTGATGTCTACGGTCCAAAGACAAAATGAAGTTATTTCCCAGCATGAAGCTTCCATTAAATGAATGGAAGAGTTTATGTCTTTAAATAGCCAGAAGGATCCCTATGAATATGGCTCAAACTCGAGGGCTAATGTCTGATTTACATGTCTTTAATTTCGGATAATATTGTTATCTGTCTTTTATTAAACTCTTATAATTATTTGTATTACTAAACTTTTATAACTATCGTATATTTATATTTATTAGTATAATATATTCGCTTATTAGTAAAATAATATTGTATGTTATTTTAAGTCATGGTCGTACAAGAAAAATTTATAATTCTAAAAATTATCGCAATTATAAATAGATATAAACGACTGAGATATGTGAAAATTCGCCGCTGTAGAAACCTACAGCCGTGACATGTTGCGGCTGTATTTCTATTATTTTCCAACAAAGAAACAAAATTCAAACTTGTCGTGGCTGTAGACGCTTTCAGCGACGACATGTCGTCGCTGTAGGTGTATACAGCCACGACAAGTTGTGCCTGTATTTCTATTATTTTCTAAAAAAAATAATATTCAAACGTGCCGTGGCTGTAGAAGTTTTTAGCTACGACAATGTCGTTGCTATAGATCAGTCTACAGCGACGACACAAAGTCGTGGCTAAAAGGTCTTTTGGCCACGAGTTTTCAGCGACGATTTTACAGTGACGACATGTCGCGGCTATACAAGCACAACCACGAATTTTTCACTTTCAGCGGCGACATTTTATCGCCGCTAAAGACCCTTTTTGTCGTAGTGACTTCATAAGTGATTTTGAACAAGCACACTATGTGTGCTATAACTCTGATGGTTCCCTCTGTGTGTTACTACTAGGGCACCCTTTACTTTGTTGAATGTTCTACCAAACTCATTTGTACGGGTTCGAGAATCTCATTGATAATATTATAGTAGTATCATAGACATGATGGCAAATAGTCAAGCATCATTTGACTTTAGATATAATGTTAAAAGCAAATGGACGTTCGTATAGATCACCCGTTGAACCATCAAAAGCAAACCTTTCTTCTTATGGTCTAATAAAAGTTAAAGTATTCCAGAATTGATGCATTGACGACACATGAATGGGTTGATGATCACATTTGTAATAAAATATCTCATGTGCAAATGATTGACAGTGTGTCAACCTAAAGCAACACCCACATCCTAAGGATTCAGGACCAACCATATTGGACATATTACTCTCCTCTTCAATAAAGTCCAAAGCTTTGTGACATACAATAGACATGAGCTCCTTGAATAATATGCCATCTATAGAGTAATGTAGATTAATAACCCATGATTACTCTAAATCTTTTTTTACCTCATTAATTTGGCGTCTTATTAGTGTGTCGATCTTTAGGCATAATGTGTCAAAACTTATCTATAATGATGATATATATTTCTTTAGCTTCCCATGTTCACTTTCCACCATAATATTAGAAGTTCAAAATATAAGTAATGGTTAATGGTAATTTAGTAATAAGTTAAATGAAATTGAATATTTATAATAATACAAGTATACCTATTAGTCGTATGATGCCAAAGTGAAGAATTTTGTCAACCCACACAAAAACAAACATCTCCTTGTATGGATTCAACTATGTCTCATATACATATTGTAATAGATGTGGAAATATGCCCTATTTGTTATGCATAAGTAGAAGTTCATTCTCAAATGTCTCAATTGTAATCAATTGTACAATCTCCCTTCGTCTGCCTAGGAAATGTCCCCCCGCTACTATACTTTGTAGCTTTTTATAGTATAAGAGAGAACATTATTACTAATGTGTTATCTATATAAGAAGGGTGTTGCATTAGGAAAAACTTTGGGCACTGTTTGTGTTAGTCCCAATTCCCGATCAGTGATCACCATATTTGGTTCATAGAGTTCCATCAATCTCTTTACCTTATCAAGCATCCATTCATAGTTATCTTCCTTTTCCTTCATCATAAATGCCAAGGCAATGGTAAAAAATTTACCATTGGACACACAACCAATGACCTCCATGAAAGGAAGGTTGTACTTATTGGTTTTTGATGTGCAGTCCAAATAAATGACATATGAAAACTCATGTAACAAAATAATAGAATCTGCACTATAAGAAAAAGGATTAACATGAATGATAATTTATTGTCGGTGTTAAGCCATAGCACTGATGATTACACATTGGTATTATATTAGAGGACAGACACCTTTTTGTCTGAAAAAATGGCAATAAAATACCTAACACTAACGATACATATTATTGGTATTAAGTGGCACTAAAATTTTCTTGCAAATTTTTTATTAAAATCTTGGGAAAATAAATACCAACGAATTAATTCTTAATACCTACGATAAGATCGTCCTTAATAAGAAATATATTTTATTGAGATACCATGGAGGAAAAGTTACTACCAAGGGAAGGGAATGGAAATAAAGATCTTAATGCCGATGATATGTGCCTTAATACTGACAATCGATCATCGATAATAAGTGTGATATTTGGTCAAAATAATTAGGAGGGAAAATGTTTTCCAAGGAGCGGGGAGTAATAATGAAATGCTTAATACCAACGATAAATCATTGGGGAGTAATAATAAATCATCAGTATCAAAAGCATTTTATTTTATTTTTAACTATCATTTTACATCATCAGAAATAAGATTAAATTCGATGAATTTATTGTTGGTGTTACACATTATTTCCTATAATGCTCAAATAGTCTGTAATAAGCTTATTACTAACTCACTTGTACCGATAATTTACTACTAACAAACAATTTCTTATTACCAATGATATTTATTGTTGTTATTTGCCCTAATTCCTGTAGTGCTGGGTGCACAAATACAATATAACTAACCACATCAAATTTAGGCAACCGACGATGCCATGAACGATATTTGTTGGTTTTTATTAAGTGTAATAATTGTTGTATGACTGTACATCCCATCTAACCCTGTACATTGAATTTATGTCTAACGTTGTAGATTGTCTGAGCATTGTAGTATTATCCCCATTACCCCGTTTTAACTTGTTAAAAACCTCCCTTCGTGTGACATTATTTAGGTTAATTCATGTACCAACTTACGATCTTTAGGTGATATTCGACAAGCAAACGAAAGCCCCTACAAATACTTACCTAATTTATGATTATACATTCCAACATTCTGTCACTAATCTCCAACCACCGCAAGCATCTTTCCTTCCACATATCCTAAATTCAAAACCACACTTTTTGGTCCCAGTACACTACTACGGAATCGAAACTTAATAATGGCATATAAATGATGGTTTCACTACAGAAAACTAGGATTTTAACGACAAAAAAAATTCATCTTTAATGGCCAAAATTTAGTCGCTAATGTCAATAATGACTAAACAAATTGTTGGTCGTCGGTGGTCATTATTGATCCCTCACTAAAGGCTTTAACGACCAACTGAAATTTTTTTTGTCACTAAAGCAGTAACGACGACATATAATATTGGTCGCTAAAGTAATAGCGACGGCTTATAAAGTTGGTCGCTATAAGCAATAACGACGGCTTATAATGTTGGTCGCTATAAGAAATAGCGATAACGTATAATGTTGGTCGTTATAAACAATAGCGACAAAAAAATACATCATCATAAATAATATTAGCGTTCAACTATTTTTTGTAATTAAATAAATAAAAAATCATCACACCAATACCGACTAATTTTTCCTTCACTACTAAAATCCATTTATTATTAGCGACATAATTTATTAGTCTCAGATGCCATAATTATATATTCAAGAATATAATTGGCATTTCAACATTTTTCTCAAACCTTGCACCTATATATATATATATATATATATATATATCCATTACAATCTTCTCAATCCCTATACCTATATCCATATATATCCCTTTTAACACATGGATATAATTTTCTAAATACCTGCCTACAAATATTCAACTAAATATTTATACAAATAGTTTGTATTAGATGTTTGGTACAACAAAATATTTGATCAAATTTAAATATATTACAAAAGAACTATAGGATGTCATTGTATTATACAAATATCACGATAAGTAGCCACCTAAAAATTAATTGTTCTATTCACCGAACCTAATAGACTTAGTCAGCTTGTCAAAATGAGTTGGATATGCAACAATAGAAATATAAAAATAATAATTAATATAAGTATCAAATAAACAATGACATATCATATAAAAAGAAAAAAAATATCACACCAAACAATAAAGGTGAGCCCTTTCACTTGGATTTTTCATTGGTAAAATTGTCATCTATCATTTTATATAGTGTTGATATGATGATGTGTTTATATATCTTCATGGTTGCAAGTGTTATTGGAAAACTTGTGGCTATGAAACTCTTCAAAGCCAAAAAATGAGTTATTTGATAACAAAGTTAATCAATCTTACATTACAAGAAGTAATACATGTACAGGTATATTAATGAATTGATTATTTAATTTTAATTTATCCAATTGATTAAAAGGTTTAGATCTATATCCTACATTCATAAAATTGTTATTTCCTATTACACATACTGGAATATGGGTTCTTCTATCTAAAGTCGATAAGATCAAACAAGATAGTATAAAGCTAATGCTTTCTTTTGATATTAAGTATATTTTTTTAGTGATTTATTCCAATAGTAAGTAGAGCTTTCATATAAGTTTTTTTTTTAAAAAAATTCATCCCATTAGACCAATCAGCTACTATTATATTATGAAACTGATTTCAGAAGTCAAAGGATTAGAAGGCCAAAACGACATTGATGGATAATTTTTCAGTGATTGTTTCATCAATGAAACAAAAGCCATTGTTTAGGATGTTCATAAGGGTCTTTGAGTTAAGAATGCTTAGTATCGTCTTTTTATTTAGTTTATCTCTGTCTAGTATTCTAGGTTTGGTGTCAATGTGAACAATTTCTTGGATTTGTGGGTGTTTTATTCGTCTAATCTGGCATCTTGCCAAATAATATGGTTTATCTTAATATTTGGTAGAATCTTTGTCATGATGGTTCATCTTTATCATTCTTTTTGGTTTAGTATTTTATTTTAGTAGTTTTTTTAGGGGTTATAAAGTTGTGATCCTGATATACAAAGTGGCAGCTAAGGTAATGTACTATCAAGGTTCTTATTATAGTAGTTTTTTTATTCCATTAGTTAATGTTTTTTGCTATATGATGATTACTTAAGTTATTTTTATATTTGATATCTTTAATTAGTTGACTTTATGCTATATAGTGATAGTTTTGACGTGTTTTACCTCTGGCGAAAAAAACTTGCTTTGATTATATTTTTTCGAGAGAAGAAATTATCACTATGTTATTTTTTATCATTGCTTTGTAGTCATTAAAATTTTTATTGTAGTTTAATTTCTTTTAGTTAGTTTTTTGGTTGTAATTAATTTGTCGGTATATATATATATATTGCATCGTAGATGTTGGTTAACTTTGCTTATGTGATCCTTAGGATTATATTATACAATAGTATTGTTGTTATATGCTTAAGGCTTATAAGCTCATTAGCTTGAAATAGAAGATATGGTGATCTCAGCTAAATAAGTGTGTGTATGATGACAATTGTTACTAGAGAGATTATATCATCTTTGTTGAGGGCAATTTTGGGTGCAAGTGGTTTTCAAATTTGTTTTAAATTACTTCATTCTTTATAGTAGTTCCATAGATATTCATTTTTTACTATTGTTATTATCATTTTTATTGTATGGTTATACAAATAAGTGAGTGCAAAAATGGTTGTTATCATTTCTAATTTAAATATTTTTTTATTATAGTAGTTTAATATCCTTTATTCGAAAAATTTCACTACATTTTAGGCATATGATATAGTTGTATGCATACAACAGTCGTATATAGACATGATTTTAAAATTCATAGGAGTTTGGAGATAAGTATGTAAAATTTTTAAGAGAGATTGTAAGGTAATACTAGCTTCTAGGTTAATGAAAGCATAATATTCAAATGGTTACCGGAGAGACATTAAGCATACTAAATCCCTTCCCCACCCCCTAAAGAGAAAATAAGACAATGAGTAGTTCCACTGCATTTTTTTAATAAAAAAACTCTATATATCCTTTAAGGTTTAAAAGTTAGGATCTTTATAGCATTCAAGAAAGCAAGCATGAATTTTAAGGATCACATGTGATGGAATTCATGATGACAACAACACCACAAGGGTGCTTTGGCAAAACTATGGCATTTGTTCTTTGCTAACTTAGCATAATAGTATTATTGGCCTCTCAAAATATTTATATTTTCATTCCAATATTTTCTGCCCTCCTCGTTCCATAACTTTAAAATGGATATACATCTGAAATATGTTACTAGGTAAAACAAAACCATATAAACATAAGAAAGAATATAGTGTCTACTGCTTTAAACATACTCAACTCAAAATATGATCCTATTTTTCAGATTTGTCATGTATCTATATAATGCTCTTAGAGTACACTAGTATTACACCCCGTGCAATGCAGGGAATGCCAATCTTAATGGTGAAGTGTGGAAGAGATGGCATGAACACTTATAAATATATGACTCACATGTTAGAAATGGATGTAACGATATTACCATTAAAGAATATATGATTTTACCTGCATAAAAAAATTTAGTTACAACGTGATTAATGTAGTAAGATCCCAACCTTAACTTAACTTCACATTAATGGGAGAAGTGTACCAATTTGACATGTTATAGCATAGGAACTCAAAAGATGAGATCAAATTATTTATTAAGATCAAAGATGAGAAGCATACCAATTGTCATATATATTTAAGATAGAAAAAGATTGTAAAAACAGTTAAAAAAATCAATGATACATTAATTGTAAAACCTTTTATTAAAAATAAAAACCAATGATTCATTGATGAAAAAATAGTACAGGGAAAACAACTACTCATTAATAGAAAACTGATGATCATATATAAGGTTTAACCACTCTAAAACATAGTTAACTATTCTCTACTATCACATAAGCTTAATGAAACATATTTCATGATCATCTACAAACTAATTTTCAATTACACCTAAAACCTACATGTAAGAATATATATATATGTTACACCTAAAGCTTACTTGAAGATAATAACCAAAGAATAGTTAAATACAAATATTTTTTTTTTGATAAATTAGTAATTTTATTCAAAATAGGAAAAGATTTATCTTTCTCACCACAAACCATTTTGACCACATTCTTGGAAGATTTTGGAAATCATTTCCCTAGGCAAATCACTATAAAACTTTCATCCACCACAAACCATACAAGATAAAGGTCCAAGCCATAATCACTATAAAAGAAAAACACCAAGTTAAGCTCATAGCATATTAATTTCATAATATTAAGCAATATTTGGATGGTACAACTAACAAAACATATTTATCTCTTATTTTAGTAGAAAAATTCAGATGAAAACTTTCTAAATTTCATGGAAGAAAAGGCAGTTTAATAACAGAGAGTCCAAAAACATTGGTAGATGGATCTAATAGCCTGATGATATTAGTTCTTTGCCACCAAAAACTAATAGTGTCTCTTCACTAAGATGTCCTCTGAACAAACTGATAGTGTTTCTTCACCATAGATTTTTTTTGTAAAAAAAAAAGATATTTGGCATGTATTGGAAAATAAATTTAAATGGTATCTATGCTCATCACCTGGATCTAGATGGAGGTTCTATTTCTAACTCGCTCCGAACCTCACCCTTCTAATATTTGTGAGCTACACTAACTTATGAATTCAAGTAGATAGTGCAGAATTTCTTAATTTGGGTGTCAAATTAGCTTAAGAAAAGTAGATTTAGTAAGAAAGAAAAATGCCTACCTTTTTCCAAATTCCATACCCATTATATATATATATATATATATATATATATATATGTCAAGAAAGGCCATTACCACATAATTAACACATCCAGATTCCCAAATTTCGAACATTTTGAACAATCCTCACATGACCGAGTCAAATTTCCCAAATTTTAGAAATCAAGCATATACTACATAATTAACCCATCTAAATCAATCATACAACACACACATATTCAATTTAGCAGATAATTTAGCATAATCAAAGCTAATTCATAGAAATTTAATCAAAATAAAAGTTAGGGCTTAGGATAATTTATACCAAATAATATTAGCCAAAATAGGGCTGATAAAGGGCACGGGAGCTTCGTCAAAGGTCGAGGAACTTCTGCTGATGGTGGACGCCGCTGGAGGTGGCCGGCGGTGGCATCATGGTGGTGTTGTGGAAATGGCGCTGGAGCAGGGTCGAGCAACCCATTCTGCTACCCTACTCGAGCTACTCGTTCAACCACAGCTGTTGTTGCCTCATTCCCGTGCTGCCGTCGTCTAGTGGTTGTGTTGCAGTGGTGAGGTGGTGGCCGAAGAATGCACGCAGAGGCAGGAAAGGGAAAGGAGAAGGGAAGCAGGGGGTCGGGCCTCAACGCAGCAGAAAGCAATGGGAAAGGAAGAGAGAGTAGGAAAGGAAAGAGGGTGGGGGCCGATCGCTGATTGTTTTTTTTTAAGTATCTAAAATATGATAATGGATAATTTTATCTAAATTTTATTTAATAAAAACCGTTAGGTAAAGATCCGAGAAATGAATATTCTTTTTATACAAATTTAAGTGAATAATAATAATTTAACATATTTATAAAAAGTCATTCGTAAATGAAAATGGGAAAAACATAAAAAAGAAATTATAAAGATGTTGCAGAAATTTTAAATATAAATTTTTTTGAAGATCTTATCATTCTTATAAAAATAAATAAATTCATAAATGTAAATATTTTCTACAGATAAAAATTATTGAATTTTTGCCACTATAAAAAAATATAAATATATATCAGACTTAAATGCCTTTAGCGACCAAAAAAATTAACGATTAACGACTAAAAATCATTAGTTTCTTGTACTGTTTGATCAAAACTATTGATAAGAATGTGAAAATGTAGGGCGGGAATGTGGAATAATTTTTAATAATGATTTCATACATTAATCGTTAATAAAATGAAAGAAGCTCTTGTTTTGATAACGGTTATCAACAAATCGTTAACGAATCAAAAATTACGCCATGTTTTAATAACAATTATTGTAGGAACTGTTATTAAAATACGTTTTGATAACGGTTCTATCTAGAACCGTTATCAAAACTAGTACATTAAACAACCCCTCCTTTCCCTCTTCGCTCATTATGTCTGTTATAAAATATCAACTCTTTATTGCTCTTAGTCTTCCTCTTCATTTTGCCTATTGTCATCATTTCACCTGTCGACGGCTGTCACGTCTTCCTCTTGCTCGTCGACGACCATTTTCCTTCTCTTCTTGTCGTCGTTGTCATCATTTTTCTATCCTTCTTGCCCAAGTTGCGCACCCCGTCTATCCTTTCTCCCATAGTCCTTTTCCATCGTTCGTCCACCTCCGTCCTAGCTTCCTACCTCCTTACCACATTCCTTCCCCACCGTTTGTGGCCCCTACAACTAGTATCCCTATAGCCTAGCTCCCTTGAGAATTCTTTGCTTAGCCATAGGTATACTTTTTTTTTTCTTTTTCTTTCATTATAAATATATGCATGCTAGTAGGTATTAAATGTATTATTATTTGTATGATATATGTTTGTTTTTGTTTGTTCACCTTTATTGTTGATTGTTGCTGTGTTGTTATGAATTTTTGCTGCACGTTGTATTTGTCTTTCTATATGTTTATACATACAGAATGATATTGAGGCATTTGATATTAATCAAAAAAACTAGTTTTTTTAGTGTATGTGATTTGACTGTATTTTATTAACTCAAATTTGTAATGAAATAATCCGATTCAAGTAATAAAATAATTTAAAATAATTCAAACATAAAATGATTTGGCCCGTTTTACAACTGACCTGCAAACTCAATGAAAACAAACTAGCAAACTATCCAATCTAAAATCCTTCATAAAAAAATAGCGAAACATCAAAAATAAATTTTTTTTTTTTGGGTTCTCGCTTGGAACAAAAAGGGTCGAACAAAAATAATGCGTTGGAGAGGCGTGATTTAGTGACTCGACTGCTATGCATATGAAACTACATATTGAATGCAGCCTAGGACTACAAGTCTACAAGTCGTGCAAAAGCCAACTGACATGGGGTCTTGCTTCATTTATTTAAATCTACTTATTAAAAATAATTTTTTATTTAAAAATGTTGTAAATTAAAAATATTTAAAAATAAATAATTATTTTAAATAACTATTTTTAATATATCATTTTAAATAAACACCGAGTCAAGTACGGTCCTTTGTGTAGTACTCCGCTCTCGAGTTTTTTAAAATTATGTTTGGTGAAGGGAATATTGGAAGCGAGTGTGAACGAGCACCGTACGCATTAATTTCACGTACTGACATGGAGCAGTACCGATCACATGTTTTATCAGAAATGTGAGCCCCTCAATAATTTCCTAGAAAAGAAATTTGAAAAAACGGAAGCGTGCCCTAATTCATGATAAGAATCTCACTGGCGCCATGATCGTATGCTCTCAACAATGTAAGATGCGGATAATGGCGTATAATATATCCTTCGAAAAATTAAAAGGATAAATTCTACTTGAGTATTCGTATAATATTTTGTCTAATTCTAATATCAAACAAATTCGTTTCAATACTATGTATTTTAGTTTTATTTTTTACCTTAATATTTTCCTTTTATTTTTTATTTTTAAATTACTAAAATGAGAAGAATCTCATTACCACATATTTTTCTAAATTAAATTTGAAATTTTGATGTAAAAAATAAATTTAAGATAAATAAATAGAATTAAAAAAGATGAAAAAAATGATGGAATATTGTAACGTAGCTGTTAATGGGAAAACACCCTTTTACAGTATAGAAAACAAAAAAAATTCCATGTATTACCCCTATAGACTACTTATCGGCCAAAATTGTAGAAGGAGTGGGTTGAAAAAAAATGGGGAGCTTCGATAATTATTGCCGATAGCTGTGTTATCTAAGCGAAAAAAAGAGAGAGAGAAAGAAGGGGCTTCGGTAATTATTGTAGATGGTTATAAATGAGGTTCGGTCAAAATTGTCAAACGATTGAATCGAGTGGAAAAAAAGAAATAGGGAAGGACTTCGACAATTATTGCCGATGGATATGTATAGGTTTCAGCTAAAATAGTCAAACAACTGAATCGAGTAAAAAATTAAAAAATAAAAAACTTTCAACTTCAGCAACTATAACCGATAGATAAGACGTTACTTTAAAAATTTATTTTCCACCAAAATAAAACTTTATTTTTTATATAACAATACCTTATTATAATTGTACATCCTAATACTATACGGTAAAGGTCAAGTGGGGCGTTTGTGTCGGTACTCCATCCTAATAAAAAGATAAATAAATCAATCAATCAAAGACACGTTTGGAAAAGAGCGTGACCGAGGACAGTACGCAGCTCATTAATTTCACTTACTGACAAGTACTACTATGGATCACGTGGTCTATCAGAAATGTCAGTATCCCTCAATAATTTCCTACAAAATTCCGCTACCTACTTCATCTTGTAGAAAAGACAATAACCTCGTATTAGAGGTGGCCGTTAATTTTATCATAGATCAATACCACTTAAGGAAATCTCGAAATCTACCTTAAAAATATAAGTGACATATGTCTGTAGTTATGGATGTTCGTGATATGGACATCGAATTTATATATTATATTTATCCAAATTATTTTAATTTTTTTAAATACTTACATGTTTTCTCGATATTTGAGATATATTTTGGGATAGATGATGGGAATAGAATCCAATTCCGTTTTTTTCTACTACTAGGCTAAGATCGCCTTCCTACTAAATAATCTTTCTATGCGTAAGAACGGAGTCTTTTTCGACATATTTTTCTTTTGATATAGGATAATAAAAGTAAAAAAAAAGATTTTTATATTTTAAATATTTTGTATAAATTAATTTTTTAATGAATAAATATTTTAAATTTTAAATTGATCTAAAGTATATATTTTATTATTAAATATTTAATATTAAAATATTAAATAAGAAAAAAATCGACCCTTATTGGGCCTTAAAAACGCCAAAAAAAACTCTAATAAAAGAGGAAAAGCCGTGCCTAAGGATAGGGCAAAGGAAAAGGCTTTGCCATAGACGAAAATAAAAAATGCTACTTATCTAAATTTTAAATCTAAATTTAAATTCAATTTTTTTATAAAAAATATATATTAATACACTTATTTTATTTTTTATTAATAATTAAGTAATATAAACTAATAATAATACAAAATAAGAAATATATACTATAAAAAAAGTGTAAATCTTTTTTTATTATAATAACAATAATAATGATAATTATAATAAAAATAATGCTAATAATAAATTTATGGTATTTTTATGTCATAATTTTCTTTTATATTATATTATTATTAATTTATAATTATTAATAAAAAATAAAATTAATATATTAATATATTTATATTTTTTTAAAAATTTAAATTTGAGTTTGAATTTAAAATTTAGATATATAACATTACTTGAGGAGTATGCTCCCAAACAAAACAAAACCAAACAAAATACCATATGGAAAAGAGATGTGACTCGACACTCCATCTTCACGTGAAACTTGCAAACTTGTTTGTTAGACTTAAGTGAGGCAGATGCTAGATAGACCAGACAAGGAAAGGGTAGCAATAATCGAACCCATTTTTAAAACTATATGTCAATCAATTAGGGCACGATTTTTAAAATTACGAGTCAATCAATTAGGGTCTTTGTTTTATGGAGCTGTACTGTGCATAGTTTTAGTAATGGGCTCGGTGAGATTATTTATTTATAAATTTATTCATCAGATTAGTGGTTTAAAATAAATAGACTAATAATTTAACTAATTTAAGTAAAATTATATAACTTTTTTCAAATATGTAATCAAATTTCGACATAGGCAATTTTGTTTATTCAATAATACATACTAATAAATTAAAGTCTAAACTCTTAACTCCAAAAACATTAGTCATGAACTCAAATCCTATAAACCCTATAAACCTTCCACCCCTAACCAAAAACCATTAACCTTAAACCCTAAACCTAAAATTCTAAACTCTAAATCCTAACCCTAAACCCTGTAAACCATGAACCCTTAACCCCACCCCCTTAACCTTCAACCTTAATCCCTACACCCTAAATCTTATCCCTAACTCGTAAACCCTTAATTACAAACCCATACCCTATAAACCTTAAGCCCTTAACCCCAAATCTTCTAAACACCAACCCCTTAACTGCAAACCCAAACTCTAAGCCATGAACACAAAAACCCTAATCCATTGATAGGCTAATGCATAATATTTATTAATGATCTTTTTATTATTATTATTATAATTGGTAGATAACTCGTAGAAGAGGTAGGGACAATGATATAAGACAAGTTACTCCCACTAACACAAGGGTGGTGAAGAGGATAACCACTACTAGTGTAAGAGCACGAGCTGTGATGGAAAGCGGAAAAGCTCTTCGTACTAAAAACACACATCGTGTATTATTTGAGGAGTATAATGATCCCAATGCATGAGTTTTTGCTGGCGCTGGCACTAACACATAGGCCTAAGCAGTAGGATTAGTTTTCTCATCAGTATCAAACGACGATAGGTGATTAGTTGGACCTACATGTGAGGGTCCACTCATTCTAGATTTTCTGATCATTCTTAAGGGTCATGTGGCATACACCATATGAAATGATGATGAGGTAATTTTTATTATTATACAAATTTATGCTATTTTTTGTTTACCATGTAATTCATTATTCTAATATTCTTTTCTTTGTAGAAACCATCCATTGTGTTGAGGGTTCAGTTAAGGACAAAAAGCTTGAGGAGACTACTAGTAGATGATGCTAGCATAGGTCTTGCCAATGATTACATCGAGACCACGGGCTTGAAGCATATATGTAACATATATTTCCACCATCTCAATGCTCTGCTCATCTCACCTTTTGTTGATAGGTGACACCTGTTAGTATTTTGTTGGTGGCTCTAACAAGTTCCCTAGGGGCACATGTTAGAAAAATTAAAAATAGTTGAATTGGTCATGGGTTTAGGTTAAAAAAAAAATACTAAAATGCAACTGACGGCATCTTTTCTAATATATATTTTGATTAGTTTTTTTTCCATAAAATTATATAACCTTTTTCATTCTTAATAAAGATATTGGTAAAAATAATCACTAATATGAAACTACTCCTTATTGCCAATCTTGATTTTTGGTAAGAGTTGGAGACAAAGTGGGATCGAGAGAATAAAACCCTGACATTTGGTTTGATTTTCCTACTCTTCTTGATGATATAGCCGCTCTTCCAACTCTGTTAAATTCACATGCATACTGAAATCATTAAAGGTATTGATCATATTTTTAATTCTTGAACCATAGGTTCAACTAATTTATTTCTTGAATGTGATTCCAAAGTCTTCTAATCAAGGCCGACTCATTTCCTTTTTGAAAAAGTTAGGAGCAATGTTCAAACAGGTAAGGAGTATTCTACCACCTAAACTTAATATTCATCCTTGATGGTAAGCACCATCCCCACAACATGCCATCAAAAGGCTAAGGCGTTCATCCTTCAAGATACATCTACACTAGAAATAAAATCAAGGAGATGACATATACCAAGCAATCAGCAGAAGACCTCTTTCCGTCACTAAATTTTAATTATTATCCTAGATGATAATGATTAAAATTTACTTCACTTTTGTGTACCTACCTAACGACTCGATCACTAACACACAATATTGTTATTGAGATTTTTTTTTTAATTTTTTGTTACTTTAATCTACATCAAATAACATGAATTTATTCACGATAGCCAAGCAATATATCACCTAGCCACCTTCATCTCACATCACACCTCCCATCCCTAAGGCTACATCTGTACTAGCTCCGTCTACATTATATTTAAGCACGGGGTGGTGGGTCCACTTATAGTAATCAACTAGTGCAGGACTATTAGCTGATATCTCTTCTTCTAACTCATCAACTTTGTCATCTAGGTCGGAGATATGTGTGTGGTTGTAGTGAATGGTAGTTGCAATGATGACATTAACACCTAAAATGTATGAAATTCAAAATATAAATGATAAACATATATTTTTGGCTATTTTATACCCTTTTAATCTAAGTTTTAGGATTATTTATCTAAATATACTATAAAAAAGTGTAAATCTTTTTTTATTATAATATCAATAACAATGATATCGATAATAGAAATAATGCTAATAATAAATTTATCATATTTTATATTATAATTTTCTTTTATAGTATATTATTATTAGCTTATATTACTTAATTATTAATAAAAAATAAAAGTACTGCATTAATATACATGTTTTTGAGAAAATTTAAGTTTGGGTTTGAGTTTAAAGGCTGAGTATATAGCATTACTCTCCTAGAACGTACTATTTTCTTATAAAAAATTCATTTTATTGTTAATTTTTTATATACAAAATAATTATTTAAAAAAATTAAAGTATATTTTTATTTTTAAAATTATATAACTATTAAATATTTTATTATATTTTAATAAATAATATTAGTATAATTTTAAAATGACTTTAATTACTTTTTAAAAATGTAGGTAAAATAATAGAACGATTTTTTTTAATACAGTGTTAGGATTATTATCACTCCTCTGGTTAATCATTCAAAAAAAAATAGTCGTACAAACGCTTGTCGTCTTTCTTGCAACAAATTAACCCCAAATTGATAACAAGGAGAAAATGAAAAAGGACAAATCATTATCATCAGCATCATAAATCATTGAATTCATGCTCAATCTGAAAGTCTGCCACAAATCAAAAGGGTCTCATATGATTGATCAATAGTACCAGACTACAGCTTAAACATTAAATTTCCAAATCTCTTTAAAAAATTTTCTTCCCCATTATGAATACATAATTACCGAGAAAATAGTGGGACAGAAACAAAAAAAATGTAAAATTAATATATTTAAAAAATTTAGAAAACGAAGGTGGCAGAAATTTTGTTTATATCATTTACAATTATCTACTTAAAGTATAATTGTAATACCCCAAATTAAGCGGAGTGTTATAAGGATTGATCTGACTACTTATATCAATATGGTATACCATTTTTTTGGTAATTCCGTCTGAAGAATCTTACAATTAAGTGTGCTGGCTGTAAAAAAATTTTAGGATGAGTTTCTGAAATGTTCTGAAAATTTCTCAAAAATTACTTGAGGATAAAGTACGCTGAAAGGAGTCGTGTTGATCTGTGGGGCCAGTCGATCAATCTGAAAGCGCTCCAAGATAGCTTCCGCGTTATCATATCGACTCAAGATGTTACAATAATAATCTCAAATTTTAATTAATTTTGAGCTTAAGTGAAATTCACGTAAAATTTTTTAAACTATATCAATATGGATATCTATTTATATAGAAAAAAAATCTTGTTCAATACTTATTTTGATTAGTTTTTTCATAAAATTATATAGGTTTTTTTTATACTTGTTAAATATAATGATAAAAATAGTGACCAAAGATGCCTCTATTTCAGACATACTTTGAATTATTCAAAGGTATTTTCACGATCGATCACGTCTTAACTTTAATTTGAGCAGTATTATTCATACGGACTCTTTTTTTTTTCTTTTTAAATACAAAAAAGGAATATCTTATTATAATAGCGGGATTTGACCCACACACACACACACTAGTGCATAATGCAACGACACACATGGCACCGGGACAACACATTCCGGGGCACATGGACTTGTTTATGGATGAATGCATTACCGTGTACATGATTGACAATGCTTTTAAGATAAATTCGGATATTATTGATTCAGGAAGTCCAACATGGCAAGGTGACGGCTGTAAAAGCAGCAAGGCTCATGAATGATGACGTTGGTAATTCATCAACACTAGTCTTCACTATATTCGACGAAATATTTTATTTTAAATTTATTAAAATATTTTTATTTCAGACATTAGAACTCATGCTCGTCATATACTAGTATATTGTCAAATATTGAAACTTTTATTTATTTATTATATATATATATATATGCCATCCATTCTTTGATGAAGAAAGTAATAAGGATGTGGTTGGGGAGTGTTTTAGTCTTCAATAACTATTTTCTAATCACAGTCTTTTTTTAGAAAAAAAATTCAGATAAAATTTCATAGATTTATTTACTAAATAAATCAGGAAATCCAATAGTTTATCCAAATGTACTCTTAGTTTTTATTGGAAAAGTTGTTGTAGTTGGTTGTTTATTATTTTGATTTATTGTTTTACTAAATAAAATTATAATTTTTTTATACTATATTTAATGTATAAATTTATTAACATTTGTTCATTTATAAAAAAATATTACGGTTTAAAATACTGTAATTTAGAACTACATTAACTATTCAAATACAATCTTAATCGGTAAGGTAAAATAATATACAACTACAAAATCATAATGTTATTATAAAACGGATTGTCCTGTTAATTTAAAGATTCTCAAATCCTAACGAACAGCCGCGGAAGGAGCGTATTTGAGCAGTTCGTTTTGGGCGGCGGGTCCAGACGAGGCAGGGTTCCAGCAAGTAAGTATTGCAGCGGAAGTTTAACAACCTTACAATAAAATGATAGTATTACCTCTCTTTCTTTTTTTTTTTTCTACAAATTTGGAATTAATAAGTTTTTTATTTCAAGAAACTAATTGATGGTTCGATCGTAACCTTCGACCAAACGTAGACCACCCCCACCCCCCTATGTCATAGCTATTTTCTTTAAGATCATTTTAAAGAGTGTAGATGGGTAGTAAATGAAGAATATTATGAATTGATTAATTACTAGGCCGGCAGAATTACCTATTAACATTGAAATCGCGAGGGGTCATGAAATGTAAAAATAAATATATCCTCTCCCGACCACGTGTTTGATTCTGGAATTCTGAAACTGCACACACACGCAGGTACCAAAATTCCGAAAGTGCGTGCTTCCTCGGCGGGCTAACATAGGCACGATCCAGGGCGTGCTCTTTACATTTTCCCATATTTCCATTCTTCTATTAGATCTTGATTTTTGGTAAGTGTTGGAGACAGAATGGGATTGAGAGAAACGAATTGAGACGATTGTTATTTTTGCCAATTAATCTTCTATAATAATTTCAAGAGTTGTGTACGTATCGGAGTTGAAGTACTGGTTGGGTTTCTTGTCTATGAATGATCTGTTGAGTGTGGCTGATGGAGTTTTTATATCACATGGATGGGAGTACTCAGGGCGGGCGGTCCGCTACCTAAAATGCTATTATTGGTTTGAATAGTCAAGGCCGGCTAACTACAACTTGAACATGTTAGTGTTATTAAATATATAAATAATTTGACGCATTGCTTAATTAAACAACTCTTAAAGGATAATACACACACACACACACACTCTACTAAGAATATTTGCCTCCGTGCGCCGTTCAATTAAGATTCGGCGCTATTACCCATCATCACCACACGTTCCCAGTCAAAGACCGCTGCATCTCGAATTCAAATTCGGAGACGTTGGCGTTCATATATTTTTGACTCAAAATCTTACATAATTAATTAACTGCGCTTCCTTGATACTACACTTTAAGAAGGGATTGCTTATTTTAGAAAAACAAGAGTGTTTTTTTAAATAAATTTTTTTAACTTTATTAAAAATTAGAAAACACATTTATTTATTTACTCTAACTGAGAAATTAAAATACACAAATTTTTAACTTACTTGAAAAAAATTTAAAAACACCTCATATGATGTTTTTTATTTAAAGTATTATACCCATTTTCACCTTAAATAAATTACTTCAAGTTCATTAATATTTGTATTAACTTATAGTTTCAGTTATTATAATATAAATATTACTATAGATGGTGATGGTGATGGTGATATTTTCATTATTACCATTAATATTATTTTTAATAAAATGGAATGTGAACTTTTTATGATCAAGATAATTTTTTGTGATAATTATATATTTGCCAACTGTAAAAATATTTTAAATTTTCAATTGTAATAATCAAAGATATTGTTTAGTTATCAAGCAATTAAAATAATATATCATAGAAGAAAATATTATATATATATATATATATATATATATATATATATATATATATATATATATAAATTTTACAAGCTCTTGATTCAAACAAATTGAACAAGTTTCTCAATTTCCTACATTGTAAAACAGTTGTCCGATGTATTCAAATGAGCAAGATTTCTCAGTTTTCCATAAATCAAAAAAAGTATTTTTACTTTGCCGTGAAAAATAGATAATGGAAAACAGGGGAAAAAAAAGTCCCTATACTTTTCTTCTTTGTAAATGTTGATTTTTTTTAAACAAAAAAGTATGCCTAACAATTTTTTAAGTGGCTCTTGTTGAACATGGCACAATTTCGTACATTAATTAAATATAAATTATTATGTGTGTTTGGTAAACATATTAATGACCGTATCATTGCGTCATATAAATTTTAAATTTTTTGTTTCACAACTTATTTTAAAATCTTTATTATTTGCATTATCTATTACTTATTATTATTTCATATATAAGTCCCGCTACTTTTAACTATATGTCTAAATTACCCTACACTATTCATATTTATTACCATTATACTATGCCCCTTAATAGTCAAAGTTATTAATTAACAAGTAATTAAAGCAAAAATTAATTAGAATAATAAAATAACTATAAAATTAATTAAAATTACAAATAAATAATCAATATTAATAATATTAATTAAATAATGGGAATAATATTAATTATAATTATAAATTTATATTCATAAAATAATAAATCATAATTATAAATAATCAATGGATATGAGTAATATTAGTATTAATTATTAATAATTAATTCACCAAAATAAAATTAATTAGAATTATAATTAATAATTAAAATAGATAATATAAATCACAATTGAATATAAGTTATCAAAAGGAAGCCCTAAATCAATGGTGAAACTTTAGTTATGAAGCCCCAAATGTAATCATTAGGATGATTAGGGTAACACTCGACAAGTCTGATATGAAAGAGGAAGCAAAAAAGTGAAGATTTTCATCAAAATATACCTAACTGAGCAAATAACACATTTACCAAAATATACTCACATACAATAGCAACATGATAAAACTTATCATGATATACCACTAGAGCACACAACCACCACAAAAGATAAAAATTCTCTAAAATATGTTGTCATGATACTTATACTTCAAAAGGCAACTTAATATACCCAAACCCTAGCATGTCCGAATCACACCATGTTCATATAATTCAACATAACAAGTTTATGCGTAAACTCAAGATAATACACATATCAATATGCAACACTAATAATCCATTCACGTAACCCTAAGATACTAAGATACACTATTCATAATGATGCCTAAGGCAACACAATTCCACCCATCTAAACAAGATCACCATTTTAATCTACTAGAGAACCATCTCAACCAAACTCAACAACCAAATAATGATAAAAAAAAATAACTACATGAAATATCTAGCAAAAAATAATAATTAGAGATAGTGCAAATAATGTAAACTAAGCTACACTTCCAAATTAACTTCATTTATTACTCTAGAGGCATCTAAACCTTGTAACCCAGGAATACTAAGATGTTATAGTGATACCGATGCACAAAGATAAGAAAATACAATAACTACCCTTCTATGTAACCCAATGATACTAAGATACCTTGGTTATACAAGCACTCTCTAGGCAGGACAATCCCCACCCATTCTATGACACATAATTCTTAAGTATTGATACCTTCTAAGAAGTCCATACGACTAAAAAGAATAGACTAGAACCTTAGAAATACCACTAGGTTACCCATTTATGTTTTAAGTGATAAAATCTAACACATCTCGAACCACAATTTAAGATTTGAACCCCATCCCACCAAACAATTTTCAACTTGAGATCTTCTACTTTAATGATTAGTGTTTTAATTATAGTGACCAAGATTAACATACCAAGGAATATAAATAGTCCACACATAAAAATGCTTACTTTCTAGCTTTCATGAGAAGAAAAAAGTCACAACCACATAAGATAAGTTATAAATCAATGGACACAAAAACCAATCAAAAGGAATCCTAAATATTTAGAATCAAAGCCAAGATAGAAGCTCAAAATAACTTAAACATTAGATCAACAAAACCTTAACAAATGCATAACCCAAACTACAATGTATATGTATCAATGATTTTCGTATAGTAATATCCAATCAAATATGGTCAAACTACAAATGTTGACTATGGAATAATAACAAAATAAAATAATTTGGTAAATTTTTTGTTTATGATACTAGTTTGACATCATAAAAGAAAACGAACTGCAACTAATCCACATCGATCAAAGCATGCGCAATCCTATAGCAACTTCATAAGTTCCAGCTTTTACTTCGGCATAATGCTTGTCTTTTACTTGAATGTTGTTCTAATACCAAAAAAATAAGAAAAATAGATTTAGTTATTGACAATAATATTAAAATATTATTGTTCTACCTATGAAAGCAAATAAACACGGCATAGAAAGATATCTGTAATATTTCAGTCACGCTATTTAGATGTATTCCACCGCAAATGCATATATACCTACAAATATGTACCCATTAGTTTTGTTAATCAGGTACATAATATTTCACACACAATACTCTTTGTGTTAAAAAAAATTACAAACAGTGAGCTCAGAAGTAATAATACCTAATGAAATTAAATAAAAGATATGAGCATTTCTGAATCTTCAAGCAAGATTAACTATTGTTGGGAACATCCAAGCCTGTGGAAATATATTTGGAACTTTTGGAATGTATTTATAGATATAAATACTCATTATTTAATTGAATTTTAATACATAAAAAATGAACATAACTTAAAATAAATTAGACTAATCTTAAGATAAAAAAGGATTCATGAAATCCTGAACCTTTGCCATTTCTACTCTGAATTCATCACAGATCTTATCCTCTCTTTCCAAAGCTTCTTCCTCTTTCTTTTGAGCATTAGCTCGCAACTGCTCCATCTCAACTTTCATCTCAAGCTCACGAGCGCGAAGCTACTCTATCTCAGTTTGCATCTGAGACATAATTGTCCTCCCACCCTTTTGCAACACCGGGTGTACTCTTCCTAAGCCATGAGCATATCGACAAGTATGACCAAGTCCAATGTAATATGCCTCATCTATACTCAAATTATCAATATCCTTCTCTACCAGCTCCTTCTGATGCAGCTTTTCAAACTCGATCAATACTAACTCTGCCTTATCATTAAGTTTCCCATTTGCATGCCTATAATTAGAAACTTAATTGTTCATTCTATTTTGAATTAAGATGCCAACAAAAGCATAGGTATATATTACACTTGAGATCAATAGTTCAACATATATAAGCATACAAACGATTTTATAAATATAAGCACATGTATATATTACACCTGAAATGAACATGGAGTACTCATGAACAAATTCCACACCCCCTTGGCCCTCATCCAATATATATATATAATTTCATATCCTAACACAATCGAACCATCTACACCCATAGCCATCCACAATGCATCCGCACCTTCATTTCAACCTCTTAAAACCCTAACCCTAACCCTCCTCCACACCAACAATTCTTATCACCTTAATAACATCCATTAAGCCACATATTTTTTCCCCAATCAAACCCCATAATTCACCATTAACCACTCTTCAATTCGTTCTCATAATCATCCATCATAATCCATATATATACACCCCAAAAATCCATTCTTTCTTTTAATACCCTAACCCTACAATGAATCCCACCATCATTAATGGTCCTATTAACCACAAATTAACTTGACATAATTAACCCCAATCATTAGCCATTAATCTATCATTAATATCTCCTGTGCATTAAAACCTTAATCCAAATCATGTAAACCAAAACCATAACCCTCAAGTTCATTAAATTCTTCTTATTTTGATTCTACTATTCTTAATATCTTCTACTAATTTATCACCAAGTCCCTTCTTCCCATTTATTTCTCATGGAAAGATATAGCACCAAGTTTGCAACTTGAAAAATATCAATACCTGACATTGTCTTTTCCATGGTTTACTATAGCCTTTTCAAGCTGTTGCTCACTCAAACTAAGATGCCGCACTCTATTAAGATCCACCCTTAATGCATCATTTAGATCCCCCTTAGGTTTTCCAGCATGAATAGTAATAAGACGCATATATTTTGGGGCTGCGGTTTGTTGTGAATTGGTATTTCCATCCTCACAATCCTCATCAACCTCTTCCTCATCCTCTTCGAGACTGCTGCTATGCTGCATTGCATATGGCATCTAGCAAATAATTAGCAATAGTTAAGACACTAATTAAGGGAAATGAACAAAACTAATTTCGGATGTCCTATACACCTTACTATCAACAGATAGAAGGTCCTTCAGGTTAGGAACTTCCATTCCCCAAGCTTCTTCATCTTTTGTTTCCTTTGACCTCTATAACCCATCTTTTTCCTTCATTTCTTTAGATTCAAGGTACTCCTTTGGTGGCTTAGTTGTTATCATAATACGTTTCTTTAGTGATTTAGGTGATGGTAATTCCTTTAAGCACTCTGGATCAAGTAAAAACAGAATGTCTCCAAATGTTTGTATCAACATTTGAATAGTTGGAAACACAGTTAACCATAAACTCTCTAGAATTAAGATGCCATTGTTTTGATTTTGTAGAAGGTTCAGATAACTACTTGAGCAACTTTAGCCTGCATATCTGGAGTAAGGTGGTATTCAAGAGTGATCACAAGAGGGTACTCCGATGCAAAAAAGGCATATTCTTTAATTGATTACAAACATTTAATAAGTTGAACAGAAGTAGTGAGTGTCCTGATGAGGGAAAGTAGCCCCTTAGAAATTAGTGATCATTGGCAAGACTCATAGCAAATACTTTCATGGTAGTGGTAATCTGTTCCAAATAAGATATCCAACAGAATATAATTGAGATGTGAAGCTAGCCTTCTAGTGGCTCAATAAGGGGTCAAATGTGTGGTTGATAGGAAATTTTATCAATCATTAAATTCTCATATTGAGCTACAAAAACCATATATAAAAATAGAGTGCATACCATTAAAATTTCCTAACTAAAAAAATATAAAAAAGTTATTCTCTTTTCCACAAAATAAACAATTTTTTGACATGAAGACTACAATAAAGAGAGAGAAAATGAAAGCTTACAACAATTGTCTTACTTTATTGATCAAAATTATCCTAGATTGCTAATAACTTTTGTTACTTATTAGATAAGAGTACTAATGAAATACCCCAAAAACCCTAATTTAGGAAATCCTGGCTGAATAGGGAATTATTAGGAAATTAATTAAAATAAACTACTTTTAGTGAAATAAGTGGGAATTAATTAGAATAAATCAAGAAGGAATTTATAAGTGTGTAAATAGGAGGAATTGTGGTATTTTAAGTTAATTATGGTTTTTATTTTAGAAGTTTATTAAATACATTAATTTATTAAAAATAGGAAGGACAAAATAGTTCAAATTAATATAAAATATACAAATAATTTAATTAGAGAAAAATTTAAGTGTTTTGTTAATCAAAATGGAATTTAAGAAGATTTTTCCATAAATCCCTAAATTAACCTAAAAATAGAATTGAATTCTAGTGTTTTGATAATTATATTTTATTAAATACCTCAAATTACCCAAATTATACTAATTAAGCCAACCCTTAATTTCCCGTCTTTCCCCTTTTTCCCTTTTTCCTTTTTCTCCCTCCTTTTTCCTTTTTTTCTTTCTTCCCTTCTCTCCCTTATTCTTCCCCGGCCTGGGCCGGCCTGCTGGCCCAACACCCCTTTTTCCTTCTTCTCGCCGCGGCCCAGCGAGCCTGGCCGTCCGTGACCCAAAACGCGGCGTTTCGACACTGAAGTCGCTGAAACGCCGTGTCGCGATAAGAGGAATTATTACTGTTGCCTGACCGACTCAGACGCCACATTTTGCCCAAGTATAACCCAAAACGCAGCGTTCCACTTAAGGGTGAAATACCGTCGTGCCCGGCCGGTTCGGTCTTTTCTTTCCTTTCTTCTTTCCCCACTGAACCGCCAGTCCGCCCCACCGTACGTCGTCTTCAACCTCCAGCCACCTGCAACCCGAGATTTTCGCCGGAGAAGGAAGCTTCAACGCTATGCCATTAGCTCCCGTCTTTTCGCCCTTTTCGTCCTCATTGTCTCCCCTGTAGATTGGACTAATCGATCCGGTCTTTCCCCGCATGAAACCTCCCTCTTTTTTTGACAAATCATGGCCTGCAAATCGCAGACCATGTGCCGGCGAATCTCGCCGGACAACCTAACCTAGCCCTAAGCCCTAACCTCCCACTTGAAGCTCGTCGTTTTCCCGTCCCAATTTCCCTATAAATAGCCCTAACCGTTGCCTTAATCGGGTTCGAAATTTGGAACCCAGAAAACCAGAGCCGTCGCGCCGCCTCACTTTCAGCCGTTGTTTCCTCCGCCTTCGGCCACCGTTGCCGCCTGCCCGTGCCACCACAATCCTCCCTGCACCGCCCTCTACACAACCAACCACCTTAGCCACCCTGCCTCGCGCCGCACATGCCGCCTGGGCCGTGCGAAAACCTCTTCCAGAATCAACCCCCTTCCAGCCCTGCGCCACCGGCTGTGCCGCCGCCCACAGCACCGCCACTACCCCCCAAAACAACCAGCGGTTCCTACTCTACCACCCTATACCTCCCATTTCCCCTAGATTTCCCCTCCCCTAGCCTCCACCACCATTTTTCCCTCTCTCCCTTCCTCCACCGCCGCGCCGCCGCCGCTGCCACCACCTCAGTAAGGTTGTCAACACCCTAAACCCTAAGTCTTAAAAAAATAAATAAATAAATAAATAAATAAAATAATAATAATGAATAAATAAATAAATAAATAAAAGTGATTAGTGGTTTAATATTATTAACTACTATTACTAGTATTATTATGATTAATATTAACATTATCATTATTATTACTAATATTATTATTATTACTAATACTACCACCCCTATTATTATTATTATTATTATGATTATTATTACTATTATTATTATTATTAGTGTTATTATTATTATTAATATTATTATGAGCATTACTATCATTATTACTACTATTATTATTGTTTTTATTATCATTATCGTTATTGTTACTATTCTTATGGCTATGTTGTTGTTATTATTATTATTATTATTATTATTATTATTATTATTATTATTATTATTATTATTATTATTATCATTATTTTTATTATTATTATTATTAGTACTGTTATTATTATAATTGTTACTATTAGTATTATTATTATCACTATTATTACCATTATTATTATTATTGTTATTATTTTACTATTAGTGTTATTATTGTTATTATTATCAGTCTTACTATCATTAGTACTATTATTGTCATTATTATTATTATTACTATTATTATTATTATTATTGTCATCATTATTATTATTATCCTTACTATTTTTATTATCAACATTACTATTATATTTGTTAGTAATATTATTATTATTATTATTATTATTATTATTATTATCGTTATTATCCTTATTATTATATTATTATTATTATCCTTGTTATTATCTTGTTGTTGTTGTTGTACTTAACGCATTTATTATTTTATCGATTATTACCATCGTTATTATCCTTAACGTTATACTTTAATATTATTACCTTAGTATTTTTGTTATGCCAAGTGTTTTCCACAACTATTGTATTGTTATTATTATTGTAATTATTATTATGGGTATTGTTATTTTACTATCATTATCGCTATCAATACTATTATTATTACTATGATTAATACTAGTGTCATTATGTTATCTTTCTAACTATTATCGTATCGCTATTATTCCTATTAGTATTATTTCTAGTACTCTCACTATCATTTATATTATTACTATTATTATTATTATTATTGTTGTTGCTAATATTATTATTATTATTATTATTGTTGCCATTATTATTGTTGTTATTATTAATATTACTATTATTATTGTTGTTATCATTATTGTTATTATTATTATTACTATTAATAGTATTATTGTTATTATCCTTACCATTATTATTATTATTGCTATTATTATTATTATTATTATTATTATTGTTTTCATTACTACTACTCCCTCTACTTTTATTATTATTATTACTACTACTAGTATTATTATTATTATTGTTATTATTATTACTATCATTATTATCGATATTGTCATTTGAATGATCATGGTTGTGTTAGTGTTTTATTATTATCGGTAATATTACTATCACTAATGCTACTATGATCTCAATTATTATTATCACCATTATTATCATTATAGCTATTATTATTCTTATTATGAGTACTATTATTATTAGTAGTATTTTTTATTATTGTTAGTATTATTGGTAATTATTATTAATAATATTGAAACACCCACCTTAAAACTCTGGATTTGGTAAAACCTACTTTAATTGGTGATAATATGTTCAAGCTATCGTAAGAATAGTAATAACCTACCCTTTTTAAACCCCATCATTAATATTAGCCTTAGCATTAGGCCAGGATAGGGGTAAGATAGGAATTTTGATAAGTCCGGTAGAGGGAGGTTAACCCTAAGTATTTCCCTCTTATAGGGGAACCGGGTCAAACCCCAAGAGGTGTAGGAGCGTGCTCCAAGCCCGGCACCGATTTAGGTAAGGACGTAACTAAGGCCGCTTGTGTGTATTACATGTTTTATTTGCCTTGGATGCCTCATGTGGTTTATATGCTATATTATGTGTATGTTATCTGTTCTACCGTGTAGCGCAACATGGAACCAAGGTATGTTTCCGTACTCTGGCTTATATGTACTAATATGGCATGATACAAGGACGATATGGTGTGATGTGACATGCATGCTAGAATGTTTTGATGAGGAGTTGTGGAGTGGGGGCTTTGAAAGAGAAAAATAAGCAAATAGGAAAACCAAAGGGAAGTATGTTGGCTAACGCAGGTAAGAATGACCTAGGCAAGTTATGATCAATGAATGGATGGAAAAGGGGGGATTAAATAAATAGGAGAGTAGAAGAAAGTAAAGTTACTTGGGGAACACTAGGGTTTGCATGGGAATGATAGAGTTGGCATGGTGGAAGTGTTAGGGTTTGCATGGGGTGGTTAAGGTCCGCATGGGGGCAAACCTTACGTATGGAAAGTTACTTTCGGGCGTGGGGAAGGTAACGGAAATTTGTTTGGGAGTATTGGAGGCTCGAGGTGAAAAATAGTACGTGGGATAACATAAGGGTACATAGGGACCAACTAGGGTTTGGGATGGAAACCCTAATTTGAGGAGGTGGAGAAGAAAAGGAAAATAATAAGAATTTATGGGGAAGAGTGAAGTATGTGGGGGAGTTGAGTTGAGGGTCATGATTTGGGTTTTCGATGCGAGAAGTATGTTAAATACAAAGGGTGTTAGTGGCCTAATATAAGCGTAGGAGACAGCTCGGTGACCTTTGATGCAGGTTTTGATCGGTTGCTATTGGGGGGAAGGTTGACTTGAGTGAGTAAGTGGATCGGACATTTACCTTCGGAATTTGTTTTGTGTAATCGTATTCATCTTGGAAGTCACAAGTGTTGTACTTAAATTTTCAAGGGTTTTATCATACTTGTCATTCCGTTATTTTAAGTACTCTGATTTATGGACTTTTAAATTGTATTTCGGAATGTCACTTGTGACCTTCGCACTCTGATTTTGTAAAACTTAGGCCTATGAATAATTTGTTCTATTTCTATTCATTTTTGCCTTAGCACTTAGTATCGGGTCGGTAGGTGTGAATCGATCCGGTACTAAGTGTGGCGGTAATACCCCCGAGTTTACGGTTTTTAATTCTCTTGCTTCCGCTAAAACTTTTGATTTAAACGAAATTTTTCAGTAGTAAATTTGGGGGTGTTACAACTAACCTTTTATATAATAGAGAGAGTGTACAAGTTCTTCCCATCCACATAAAGGATAATATTGCTTCAAAACAACTTCTTACAACCCTGCAACTAAATATTTTCCCAGAAGAAGTGACAAATGCTTCTTCAATGAAGTAGACTGCCGCTTGAAATGTAAATCATTATTACCACAACAAAAAATTGAGGAAGAACCCACAGCGTATCTAGGTATAGCTATAAGAAACAACGCACGTATGAAATGTCAAAGGCTACGCAGCAAAATGGATGATCCCATTCAACTAACGAATCAGTACCTTAGGAGGACAAGCATGGTGAAAAGCTTTTAACCGATACTGAGACGATGGCAGGAGGTTGGACTTTGCCGCAGGGTTTGATGTATCTAAAATAATAATAATAATAATAATAATAATAATAATAATAATAATAATAATAATAATAATAACAGTTTTGATGTACTTGTTAGGATAACAGTTTTAATTAATTACTTGATTAAAAGCCTTGACCTAGTTTACTATACGTTAGCCAAACTGCCGATCACGCTTACCGGCCAGCTAGCCAGCTAGCCAGCCAGCTTTGTTTTCCTAAATTTAAAAACATATAAGAAATCTGTCGGAAGGACAAACCGAGAGACAGACTGGTTTGTGTTACTCTCTTCGTCCGTCCTTGCTTATGTCCGTCCGTCCGTCCATCCATCTGTCCTCTCACAGAGCTTGTTTTACTATTCTATATATCGACTATTTTTGTATACAGGGGTTGTTAAGCTACGAGCCTACACCACTTGTTTCCTCCCTTTTTACTCGGTAAGCTAGTTGCAGTAATGCGGTGTGGTGGTGTTCTGATTCAGATTACCACAGAAACTGTCTGAAATTAAATGCAACCTACCATCTATTAGAATGTCAGATCATATTTCAAGATACCGCACAATCGAGATGCATAATTGAATTCAGTTAGAGCTTTCAACTTACAAAATAGTAGCTCCATCAGCAGCTTCATAGCCCTACTAGAAATGCGCCGAATAGGAGGAAGTTGAATTAGTATTCACCTGAGATGGAGAATGGCTAGTGCTGCTACTTGATGTTGTCCTCTACGGTGCGGGTGGTGCTACTCCGCTCGATAGTGTGGTTTGGGGTGGTGCTAGTTTTCGGGTTGCCTAGCTCGTTGCCGCTGCTGTTGGCGCCATTAGTGACCAACAAGCTGGCATCATTTCTGCTATGGTGCGGCGACGACTTGGGTGGAAGGGGAGCAATTTTGACTTCACCAATTTCGAATGTTTGGTGCGGTATATAAAAAGCAGCGTGAATGTTTGAGAAATTTTCTAATAAAGAAGTGTGGTATATGTACTCACACCTTTGCCTTCGATGTTGCTCATCTGTCAATCTCATACGGAGATAAATTCTATTGTATAACCAATTACTACAAATTAAATAAAAATATTAAGTGTGGTAACATATATATCTGTAATTTAATTAATTTTTTTACTTTGTTTAACATTTTTCGAAATATATTATCTTTAGTTTTGTTCTATAAATAAACACACATAGTAATATATTTTTAATATATATATATATATGGAGTAATAATGATTAAACATTAGCAGTAGTATAATATACTGCTCTATTCTATTGTGTCAAATTAGGGGGGGGGGAATTCATTGCCTTATTTGTTAAGAATAAATGGAGGGATTTTAGTATTGCACTATTTATTATGATAAAATAGGAGAATTTTTAATCATTACCTTATTAGATTAAATTAAATAAGGGATATTTTATATTGCCCCATTTGTTAAAATCAATTAGCAAAAATTTTAATTGCTCTATTTGATTACCTATAATAGGACACTTTTATAATTACCTTATTTAATATTCTAAAATTACCCTATTTGACTAAATATCTTATAGTGGGATTTCATTTTACTTTGCTTCTTGCAGGCCCTACTCCATATATGATACTTTGCTTCTTCCGCTTGCAGATTACCAACACTTACTGACATTCAAGCTTTACAAGGAAAGAATAACTAGGCTGGTTATTTGTTTTGATGGAGGATGTTTTTATGGTGGAAAGAGTCGGAACAAAATTGATGATGAAGAGCGGGGGCATTTTCCTTGTTTGGAAGGCCATTTGTAGCAGGCCAGCTAGAGTCCATCAATTATTGGGGCCTTCGTTTAGTGTCAATAATATTTTTTAATATATCAATAATTACACAATCAAATGAATTATCATGGAGCTAGTTCATGATAGAGCAAATGAATAAAAATGAAATAAACAAACACTATCAACAAGCACTTCAAAAAAGAGGAGCACTACATGCTAGTAGGGAGCAACTAAGCATCGGTTTTGCTTTTTTAACATAAAAAGGAGGGGAATAGTTGGCCATTTAAGCTAGAAGAAACGTCACCAGCATTGCATCTACACCTCTTCATGGATCACTTTGCATAAAATTGGTTTTATATAATATGATCCCTCTATCTTCTTTGCCTTCACTTCCCCAAACGTACATACGCAATTAAAATTAGTCATCAAATGTGAAAAACACTCATCTTTACATTGATCTGTTCTGACTTCTGATCTTTTTACACTATCCCCCCTAAGCCTTTCTAGAGTTTTAAAGGAATGGGGTCGATGCTCAGAACAATTAAAAAAAATGAAATGGAGGTGGAAAATTCAAGAGGTTGATGATTGATTCGTGGATTGGTAATTTCCAAAGAGGATGTCGAGAATGACAAAATGTGACATTAGGTATATATTCATTTTGCCGTTGTTTATGGTCCAACTTATTTCACGCATTGTATGTATAAGATTGTAGTAAATGGGAATGTATGTATAAGAATGAAATGTAAATAAAGTTCGATCGGTTTGCATACATAAGATTGAGCTGCAGAGGGCACAATGGTAGCTATGGATTGGAGTCAGATCAACAAGCAAGCATTTTTCCATATCAGTAATCTCACTTAGATGTGTGTTCTGATTGGGAAAAATGAAGTTTTGGTTGGTTGTTTCTGTCTTTCGTGCTACTAGTGCTAGCTAAAGTCTTTAAACCTTCACCCTACACCGGTCTAAAATATTAAATATCGATCCTTATAGCTAATTTGAGTTTTCTCATACAATATTATAATCCAAAATAATTAAAAACAGCTGGTAGCCACTTGAAGTATATATCAATGTGTGTGTGTGTGCGCGGTTTGTGTGTGTGTATAAGGCAAGAGGACCTAGCTAGCTAGTTCTTCTTTAATTTTCTTAATTATACACCTAACGTCCATACACAACTCAAATTCCTATTTTTATATGTACACTTGGTATATATATTAAATGGTACCAATATATTTGTCTTAATTAATGCAAATATATTCCAGCAAATATGCATACATACATATATGTATTAAACTTAGATGTATTTGCCTTATAAGCGTGTATGTACAGTTACCAAAACCTTCCGTACACACACACACACATATATATATATATATGAAAGGCATTATATACAACACTAGTTACACACAGGGAACAAAGGCTAAACAACTAGAATAACAAACCAACGAAGAGACAAGCTACACTAAATTATTATTATTTTTTATTTATTTTTTCCTGGATAATCACAAGGGCATAAATAGTCCACAAAAAACAAAACGGAACCTAGTTATCTCCCATGGTAGGAATGTGCCGGACGACAACCTTGATGCTCCCTTACTGTCCCCGTCATCCCCTTTCTAAGGCTGACTCCTTCCAATCCCTCACTTCGTCGCAGAAATCTATAGGCATCCCTTATATATTCCGTCGGGGAATGTCTTCAATTTGGTGCAATAATCTCTGAAGACTTGGCATTGCTCCTGTTTCAATGGTTATAGACCATCTAATATGTCCTCCTTTCCCAGTCATTTGACAATATAATCAGACAATATGTCCTCCTTTTCTTGAAAAAAAAAAACAGAGAAGAACCTAATGTCATCAGAAGAGAGAGAAATTGAGTTGCTCTACAAATCACCCTGTGAATCTACTATGTGATCGCCTTCGGAATCTATTGCGTTGCTCTGTGAATTGAGAAGCACTAACTCTGTGAACCGAGAAGAGAAATACGTTCTTGCAATCAAGTTTTGTATACTTTGAGAATCAGCTCATCGATGTGCCGACAGAGAAAGCAATTTCTTTGCACCACAAACCACTTGTTATCATCGACAAGATGAATCTGCGAAAGAATTAGATAGAAATTAGGTATATATTCTCATATATATATATATTACGAGTGCAAAATTGGAGGTACTTTATCTTTAGTTTTTTTTTTTTTTAATTCTTCTCTTTGCCATCATATGATTTCATCTTATGAATTCACGCATTAGATTAAGATTTGGAAGTCAGAAACGAGAAATAAGATTTTATTAACCAAATCAAAATCTCAATCAGATTAATTGGCTAATACATAATTTTATTCCAATAAAAATAACTAATTCAAAATAAATATGCCGAAGTAATATCTGTTATTTGTTGACGATTTATGAATTACATACTTTGCGAGCTATTGAAACCAATTGACGTACGACGAGGAGATAAAGCTGTGGAAGGCGGCCATTCGCTACAGGTTTCCTCGGAGAAAATTTCGATGATCAGAAATAATTTATTCATTAAACTATAGTATTTGTTTTTTTGTTGTGTGGAAGAAAGCCCTGAAGAAAGCTTGAGTGTAGATTTTAAATACTATTCCCGTTTTAGCAATATATATGTAAAAACTATGAATCAATCGCTTTAGTACATGTGAGGGAACTTCATTTTGGTTTATATGGAATAGTTGATTACTACTTTCATACTCTACATTATGTGGAAGTTAGAGCTCCTATCTTATTGCATAAGAGTTGGTTATTCTGTAAAGTAAATTTGAATGTGTTTCCAAAGTTGTCGAATTAAGGCCGGCTCAATTCCTTCTTGAAAAGTGAGGAGCAGCATTCAAACATGTAAGAGTATTCTACCTAAATGAGGGCGCATATATTATTTAGGTTTTCCTCTACTAATTTCCTTTTCATTCCTATGAAAACATTCTTTCCATGATTATAATAATGTACTACGTAAATTTCAATCCTCTAATTAATAATACATCTAACCACTTAGCTTTAAATTAAGTGGGAAAAAGTGTAGTTATCAGCAGTTTGCCTTTTTTTTTCATTTCCTTTTCACAACATAAGGTTCGCGAAGGAGTTGCCCGTCTAAGCCATGAAAGACAGGTCTTCAGTTTTTTTACTCTTCCTCTCTCTCCCTTTCGTATTTGAGACAATGGCGTCGATGCTCTAAGTTCCTGCTTGATATGTATTGCTTGTTTTTTCAGTAGCATTCATTGACAGGTAGAACAATCCTTACAAGAGGACCTAGCTAGCTAATTCCTAGTAAGAGGTTGATCTTTCCTAAATTTCCTTATATACGCAACTCAACGCCCATTAATTCATAAAGCACACCGTTTATTTATTTTAATTTTCATATGAAATGCAGTACATACAGCATTGCTTACAAGCAGAGGACATATATAAATAGGGAGGACTTGCAGCTCAAGATAGACAAAACAAATTAACGATCCAGTTCCCATTTTCCTCTTCTTTTTCCTTTTTTTCTTTTTGGATAAACACAGGACATATTATTAGCCCACAGAGCACAAAATGCAATCTAATGAGTTGTTACATTAGGTATGAGGTCTATCCGTTTTTCGGAAAAGTAACTGCGGCTACACAGCCTACAGCGGCACCACTAGGGGCACCTCCTAGTCTTGTTGGAGGTGAGTCAACCTTTTCATCATTCCTACTCCTCTTCTTCTAAAATTGTGCCGGTGATCCAAGTGTCGCTCAATGCCTTTCTTCTACAATTTTTCCAGCTTATCTTAAAATATTCACACCCCCATAACAAATTAGCGACTTGACATGTCCTGGTGCAATAATCTGTTTGCTTCGATCAGTAACACTAGTTATTACTTTCTTCAAACCACCTTCACTATGAATAGCTAATCGTCGATATCTTTTTCTAGTATTTATTGTGAAATCTGGTGTTGATGACATACCAATTGATGATGATGATGCTACATCTTTTACCGCTAACACCCTGAGAAAGTTTTCTTCTTCTGCTTTGGATATACATATATCTCTCACAAGGTCATGGAGGTAACATGATTTTATTCTTCCATTTTCCTTAGTTGACCCCACTTGTAGCATCGATCTCTTCACCAACTCTAGCAAATATGCTTGGCCCACCTCCTCCAAAGACACTTGTTGTTCGACGTCATAATTATCGTTATCCAAGCCATCCATAAGTGAATTAGTTTCTTCGCAGAAATTTCAGTATCTTCTGGAAAGATTCCCAGGTAAAGGAAACAAGGTTTGAGATAAAATGGTAAATCATAGTAGCTTAGTCCCAATACTTCTTTACAAGATAGGCCACCATGTTTTGCATTCGGCAATAATGATTTGATATTATCGTTTGTAGATTCCCACTCTTCAAACGACTTTTTCATCACTAAGATCCCTCCAAGTGCAACAATAGCCAATGGGAGGCCTCCGCAATGTTTCAACATTTCCTTTGCCAAGCTATTCGCTTCAGGACCTGCAATAACTTTAATTAAATTTTATAGCCATGTTTAAGTGATTAAGTACTTCTTCCAAACACACTTAAAGATAACCATATTTTTTTGTTATCTTATAATACTAACTGTTTAGTAGGATAAAATTATTGATTAAATATTGCCGCGTGTACATTCATAGTACCTCTTTCATTGTTTATCAACTTCATTTCCCAATATCGTCTTAAAAAAGGGAATTTTGTTATATTTACTTTCCCTTATTTATATATATATATATATGGGGAAAAAAATTAGTACTTGCTCTTTTCAAGCAAACAATATAAGAGCCCACACTACATATTTTTAAAAAGGCGGCGAAACTAGATGTGCTAACATAATTACATAAATAAAATAACATAAAATAAATAAGTGCACTTTAATTGTTTTATGGAAAATAATGAGTTCCAAATATACTAAACAATTTGGTGGATAGAAAAATTATTACTATTGTAACACATAGTACATATATGAGAGAGAGACCTCAGGAGAAAATATTGCTTACTATGTTAGTTTACTAATTACTTAGATAATTATATATTTTCTTTGAAATTGTTTACCATATTTTTTAGAATTTAACTTTTTCAAAAAAAATAATAATATAATTATAATGATAATGGTGAATTTAATGACATATCAACGCAAAAATTATGATAAACTAATACCACAGATATTGGTCATTAATAGATCAAACATGATAATTACATGATGAATTATATTGAAAATTTGAATAACAATGAAAACAGAGTATGAATCGGTCACTACAAATTAATCGAGTCTCTATTGATTTCCGTAGTGTTAGCTTCTGTAGGAGAGGCCTGTGCTTGAGCTCGATTAATCCTGTCCTAGGGGTGTGATTGATCAACTAGGCTGAGGGACAAACACTACTGTAAATTAAATTAGATAATATGGTAAATTCCATTTAGATATTCCAACATTTAATTTAATATTTTTCAGATACACTGTATTTTTAATAACTCTTAACATTTTAAACTAGTTTTTTATGTACATACCTATCCATTAACTCTGGCTTTTCTTTCAAATGAAAACATTTTTACCTGATCTTTACTTGTACTTTTACTTCTATTATTTATTTAAGGTTTATCATTACTTTATAGTTCGTCGCTCGCCTGCTCTGCGCCACTGTCGTGGACTCGCCGTCATCCACTCTTCATCGTCGTTGTCAACAATATACCGTTGCGAGTCACACTTCGAGTCTGGTCCCATGAAATCCACTCCGCTGCCACCATCTTCGACTTATTGTTTACGGTTAGATTTCTCTTCCGATTTCTCATTTTAACTGGTAATTGATGATGAGGGTTAGCTTATAGGACGATTGCTGATTTCTCCTCTGACACCTCATGCAAATATAGATGTGCTAGCTTCTATGTAAATGTGTTACAGATTTTTCTGGTTGCTGGTTTAGGGTTGCTTAAAAATACTTTTGAAATTTAAAGGCCTTGAAAGAAGAAATACTAATCACCCAAAGAAATGAGAGGAAAAGGAGCTAGAGAATACGTACTGTGCTTTTCTCCAAAGAAATTTGATGGCTCACATCGTAACTTCTTTCCCAAGTAGTAGCCAGGCATCTTCTTCATTCATAACCAGTTGCTTATGAATGCGTGCTTCAGCGTAGTTGGCGACACCCTCAATGCGAGTGGTGAACATTATTTTCCCACCTCTTGAGTTTTCTTTATCCATCGGAAAGGCTGGTTTAAGTGAGTTCCAAGCTTCAGTCTTCCAAATATCGTCGAGGACGACCAAACACCTCTGCTTTTTCTACACGTCACAGAGTTCCTGCATTAGTTGTGCTAATGTCTTGTTATTGTTTGCGTTGGGTGTGTTCATTAGACCCTCTTTTTTCCGGACCATTACTTGCTTTCTCCGGATTCACTGAGGTAAGGCCTTGCAAGAGTTCGGTCACCACGCTTTCGACATGACATTGCTGAGAAACAGAGGCCCATGCAACGGCATCAAAATACTGCCTAATATCTCTGTGACGGTAAATTTTCTTGGTAAGGGTGGTCTTGCCCAAACCACCGCCACCGCACAAGGCGACAATTTTGATGTCATCTGCCATTATATTGTTCACCACAACCTTCACATCCTTCTCCAATCCGACGGTGTCGCCCTGCTCATAATGCGCGTAACTCCTTCTCAATTGATCTTCATTTCTGACCGACGAGCTACTGCCTTGGTCGTTTGTTCTAATTCCATATGTATGTAGCCTAGACGTTAGTGTAGATATCTTTAGCTCTAAAGCATCAATATCGCTGCCTAACTCATGGAGGGCCTTGGCTTCCCTTATGATGCAAGAGTACCTTTTCAGCTTTTTTATTATGCCACCATGCCGCTGCAGCTCAACTTTGAGGATGAAGGATTTGATTATATCCTTAGATTGATAAGCCAGCCAGCTGATCTGCCTGATCCACTCACGCATTCTTGCGTCACAATCTCGTCTAGCATTCACGTCTTACAGGAAGCACATCATCCATTTCAGTTCTTCTTGGAGCTCTTCCACTTTTGCTTCAACGTCATATAGATACGTTGTTAATATATTTTTATTTTATAAAGGTATTGTTATTATTTTATAAATAAAGTATTTCATATTTTATGTATATATTAACTCTTATTGTGGTCCATATTAAATTAGATATAAAGTTATTGGCCATAAAGTTTATGGTGTATGGTGATATGTTAGCAATTAAGCCTAATCCTATATCTCTTTATCTAATTCTTGATGGTAGAATTATAATTAAGTTGTTATAGATAAAGAAATGTGTATTGTGTGATGGAAAAATTAAGTAAGATAATTTAATGATCTTATTAATTAAATTATCTTAATTTTCTAATTTAAATAATTTTTAAATTTAAATTTGAATTAAAGGGAGGGAAATCGATGTTGGTTGTCATATTTACATGACATATGTAGGATTGAGAGAGTAGCAGATTTTTTTACTTTATCTCTCTATTTCTGTATAAATTTTTTCCCTCTTCAATGCATACACATATATCCATTAAAGAGAAAGGAAGAAGCTATTTTTCTTCAATTTTCTTAGTAATTTATATGTCGAAGAAATATAAAGAAGGTTGGCATTCCCACTCCTTGTTATAAGCACTCAATATCTAGTTTGAGGAAAAAGAAATAGAACGGTAAAATTCGAATCAAAAAATTATAAATTACTAATTGGTGCAATTAATCTCGTCAATGGCAGGAGGGGTGTGTGTGTGTTTGTGTGTGTGTGTTTATTATAATCTTAATTCCTTATAAAGTTTGTTATTACATGTATTAGGATTTTACATAAATTTTTAATTTGATTGTCCATGAATTCATATTTATAATGTGTTATATGATTCATACCATTCAAATCTATCTAATATACGTTGCTTCTTCCACTACCATATGGCTGATTTGATGTCTGCTAGCACCATATTCAAGTTTCACAGGAAAAAAAGTAAAAAATAAATTTGCTTTTTAGTTTCCCCTTCAAAAAAATGTCGAACAAAGAATATTTCATCTAAGAGGTGTGCTTTGCTTGCTATGCATAGAAGTCTCAAGATCGATCAATGTCTAGATTGCAACACATAAATATGTAAATGCCTAGAATTGAATGTGTTCTCAGTAGGAGAGATAGATGTAAGTGCCATCTCAATTCACATCAACCCTCCTCTTGGCAGAAAAAACTAGGGCAGTTATAAGCATCAATCCCTTCTTCTTCAAGACCTTCCTATTCTCTAGTAGCTCATTTTTTCTCTATTTGGCCCTATCGAAGGAATGTTACTTTCAATTTTGGGCAGCTTTCTTCCTCCCATGCTATATAGGTCAGGATACCACCAACATCTTATCATTTGGTATAACTTGTAGCAATGGACTATCAAGGGTGGATGTGGCCCTAAAGTTAGAAAACAAGTGATATGTGCACTTGTGACAACTTCCATTTACCAAATTTGAAAAGAAAGGAACAATTATATTTTCAAAAATATCCCTAGACTTTCTTTTGTGTTAGGAATCTCATTCTAAATAACCTAGCTAATCATTTTGATTCTTTCTAAAATAGTAAGTCTTATAGACAAATTATAGAATGTGTGTGGATGTACTGAGTAATAGTACTAAAACATAATTATATTGAGATGAATATTGGTCGTTGTACTTCTAACTTTACTTTTCAAAAGTAATATAATATACTCCCTATGTTTCATTAAGATAGGTTTTTTAGGTAGAAACCTTTTAAAAAAATAAATTTTATTTTAGATTAGTTAATGTTTATTTTTTTTTACTTTCATCGTTGGCTTTTGTCTTTATTTTTCCACACATTAAATGTTATATTGTGTTTAAATTAATGATGTAATTGTCTGGGATATTTATTGTCTCCTAAAATAGCGTACAAAGTGTTAAAACAATTTTCTTTATGAAATGGGGGCAGTATTTACTTACTAAAAAAATATTGTTAAAAGAAAAAAAATGGAATTGTAAGAAAATAAAATTATTATAAGTTGAAAGCAATAAAGTTTTACTATGGACCAGAAGCTAACCTAGAAAACATTTGTGATAAAGTATAAGTGCTCAGGATTTATTTTCATAAAGACAAAAAACTTTCTAAATTTCTAATAAAGGAATAAATATTTGAATTTTGTTCCCATTAAGGTATAAAAAATTTAAAGTGAAAAATTTAAGCCATTAATATTTAGGCTTTGTTCCCATTAAAGTATAAGAATTTATATTTTGTTCACGTTAAGACACAAATGAAAATCATCAAAATTATCAAAAATTTAAAGTTTTACAAACATTATATTTTAATGGAAACTAAGTCTAAAAATTTCTATTATTATGAAAATTTCAAAAATATTTATGATTTAATGAAAATAAAGCCTAAACATTTATGTATTTAAATATAGTTTTATCTTACATTAATAATTTAATGTAATATATGATGTAAGGTTATGTATCAATATGTAATAAACTCTAGCTAATATCAACCATTTAAATTATTTCTTTGTAGGATTGCCTTTGTGTTGTTATCCCTACATTCAGATCCCCATTATAACTTTATGATTTGGCTTAAATACATTAAGATACACTAAATGTTTGAGAAATTATTTCCATCAAGTACAAACATTTTCTAGTTTTACATAAAAATATAAACACTAAATAGCTATTTTAACTAAGACATAGATGTCCCCCCAAATGGTCACAAATATCTTCTTGATAATATTTATACATAAACATGGTGCACACACATATTTTTTTTATACATAATGCAATAATTATATTACATAAAACTAAAATCACTATATATTTATACCTTATAATCTTGAATTTTAAGAAGAATTATTTTCTAAATTAATAAAACCCTATAAGTATAACATTATTTTTACACTTTCATACACACACACACACACACACACACACATCCAAAACTTTAGAAAAACTTAAAGAAATTTAAATTTTTAAAAATTAAAAGGTATTATAGAATTTCTAAATTAATATATAAACGTTTATAAAAGAGATTTAACCTTTATAAAAAATTTAGAATAATTATGAAATTGAAAAAGCAAATTCTTGGAATTTATAAGTATAGAATAATTAGTTAAATTTAAAAATGAATATGGAAAAAAAAAAAAAATGTTAATGAAAATTTTTCAAAATTAATACTTATATATATATATATATATATATATATATATATATATATATACAAGCCTATGTGAATTTCATTGAATTTTCTAAAATATTTCTAATCCTTCTAACAAATTTCAAAACATGATAAATAATTTGTGAAAAATGCAAAATTTTTAAAATTCTTAAAGATAAATATCATAAATAATCTATGTTATTCTTGAAAATTTGAAAGGAATTTATAAGAAATTCATATAATATTTACTCCCTAACTTTCATTTACATTTATTAGTATTGCAGATAGGTTATTACATGATGAGTAGTTCAACACACTACATAAGTTGTTTAATTTTCTTTACTTTATAATGGTTTATTTTGTTTATATAGATATAAAAATGGTAGAATAGGTGACTTAATGCTTTCTTAATTTGAAAAGATGATCGAACACTTAATTTAGTATTAAATTATTCTTTTCCTTTTAAAATCTTTGGCATAGAGTAATTTTCATGTACATGTTGCAACTTCATAAATGTTGAAAAAATCCACCAAATAAACAAAGTTGGGAATTTTTGGTAATTTAAGGCTTTGTAAGAATATATATGGCCAAACAATTTGGAATATAGTTAACTTCTTTGAAAAATGTTGTTTATTGATACTAGATCTAATATATGTGGTTTAAGTTTTTTTATTTATGTAAAGACTAAACTATAACTTTGTGAGATTTTATATATATAACAATAACTTTGGCATAAGACTATTGGTTGAACGTGGACAATTTGGAAACTTTTTAAACTTTTGATCCACTATCCATCTTTAAAAACACCATCATCAACACATGCATTAGCAATGGTTAGTTCATTTATAATATTATATTTTTTCCATATTTTAATTAAAACCTAATGATAAAAATAAAAATAAATCGTATTAGGTATCATCAAAGTGTATTTTTCAGGATACTCTAGCTGATGCAATATTGAAAGGATATGAAAACATTGGATGAAACGTGAGACACGATGCTCATGCATGCACTGAAACCAAAATATCTGGTTTCATTGTTGAAACATGACATTGTTGTTTTTACCTATTTATATAGTATTTACCAGTTTATAAAATAAACCAGACATGGTATATCCGAGTTTAGGATATAATAACCAAAAAAATAAGAGGAAAAATGAAAGATTGGATACCTTGGTTTTGGCCAACAATATTTGATATATAACCTCCAAAATTCCTCTCAAGTAGTACCCAAGCTCTGTTATCATCCATTAGGGTTTTCTCATGAATATATGTGTTAATATTTGCATAATTGACAATGCTATTAATGTGAGTGGTGAGTGTCAGCTTCCCACCTCTCAAGTTTCTTGATTGATTGGAAATGTTGCTTTATAAGAGTCCCATGCTTTATTCTCCCACATACCGTCAAGCATAGACAAATATTTCTTCTCTTGTTGCACTCTATAAACCATCTCCATTAGATCTTCCATTGTCTAATCATCACCAGCTTTCTCTAAGGTAAGGCCTCCTAAGAGCTCTACTAGGATGTTGTTAGCATGACATTGCTAATAATCGAGGCCAAAGAAAGTGCCCTAAATTACTACCTAGTATTATCTTTGTGATGGTATGCTTTTTTGGTAAGGTTCGCCCTGCCCAAACCACCAACTTCATATATGGCAATAGTTCTACTTTCTTCTTTTGCCTTCTAATTTTTCAACACATCCTCTGCATCTTTCTCCAATCTAATGATCTTATCCTTGACATTATGTGGGTGACTCTTAGTTTTTGTTCCATTTTAACTGACAAACGGCTACCTTGTTTGGTGGTTCTAATTTCATACTAATGCAATCTAGAAGTTAGTGTTGATATCTTCAGCTTTAAAGCATCAATATTGCTTCCCAAATCATGGAATGCCATGGCTTCTCATATGATGCAAGAGTACATTTTCAACTTGTTCAATAGGCTACCAAGACATAAGAACTCAAATTTGATGATAAAGGTTTTGATCATATCCTCATATTGCTAGTTGATTTACTTGATCCACTAGCATATACTTGGATTATGGTCTCATTTTGCGTCTATATCTTACAAGAATCACGCCATCCATTTGATTTCATCTTAGAGCTCTTCCACTTTTCCTTCCATTGTATGCAGATACTTTGCTTCTTTCACTTGCTTAGTATCAATCCATTGTACTACTGCACCAACACTTGACACCATTCAAGCTTTACAAGAAAGCCAAATAAGTTATTTTTTCCCTTTAGAACAAAAAGTGTTGGTGTAACACCCCTAATTTACCAGCTTGAAAATTTTATTTTACGAAAGTATTTATTGCAAAATTACTAGGTATTATCGCCACACTTAGTATAAGTCTGGCTCCCTCGCCTTTCTCATATTAAGTGCTAAGGTTAAAATAAGCCATAACCAAAGTAAAATAGTAAAAATAGAATAATACATAATAGAAGTCACAAATAAATGTTGTAGTGCAACGGTATAACCAAAATACAATAAGAGAGATAAAAGTCCAAAGAAAAATCAATCATAACCAAAAACTAACACCCAAAGGTAAAACACTGGTTAGCCGTAACTCTAAGATCCAAAGGCCAAATCTAGAAGCAAAACCTCTTCCCAAGGACTTCACTTATTATTCTTGTTCTTATATGCTTCATACCACTCCATGGCCCTCATGTAATTATTTGCAAGAGTAGTATTAATACTACTTTCTTATATTAAGTAAATCACAATACCTCATAAGAGGCAACAAACCCACATTTCGCATAGTCATGTAAAATTCAAAAAGCATAATTAAGCACAAAGAATATATCATAATCACAAATAATATTCATGAAACAACATATATAACATCTAAAATCAACTCAATAGTAAAACATACTAGTCAACTTCTCATCATTTCAAGGTACAAAGTCACATGTGATTAATTAAATGCATTCTGAACACAATGGTAGGGTGCTAAACCAACAACCGAAAACGAAAACATTAATTCAAAAATTATAAAAAATAATTTAAGGCTCACTAACTAGTCCAACAAGCAAGAGATAAGCCAAGAAAAGACTTTGCACCAAAGGAGAAGCTTTCAGCCAAGGAGGTGAGGGTGGAAAGGATGAGAATGACCGGTGATAGGGGACTAAGAATGAAAAATAAGGCCGATTCAGGGGAGGCTACAAATAACAATAATGGAGAAACAAAGGAAGAAGAAAAGGTGTAGCATAAAGGGACTAAATATGGAGGTAGTCTTTAGTGAAAATGGGCACAACAAAAGAGGGAAAGCTTAGTCCAAAATGGCCGAAGGTAGGGCAGTTGGGCTTTGGTGGATTTACTCAAAGGGAGGAAGAGTAGAACGATTATCTTAGCCGAAGGAGGAAGGGGAGGAAAGGTAGTGTAGGTTGGTGGTGTGGTGATTGATATTGGTGGGAAGGGCCAAAGACAAAGGAGAGGGAGAAGGTGCGCAATGGAGATGATGGTTTTGGGGTGTTTGAGCGTGGGTGTGAGGGAGCCTTCAACAAGGGCTGCAAGTGTAGAGGGTGAGAATTCAATGATGATGGCCGGTGGGAGATGGAGGGTTGTTTTGTAGCAATTAAAAATGGTGGTGGAAGGAGCTATGTCGGGGAAGAATGGAGAGGAGAGTTATTGTGAGCGAGGGAGCTTGGGTCAGGTAGATAATTTGCATGTTTGGTCATGGGTTTGGCACAAAATAAGAGGGAAAGGAGAAATGATTAATAATATGGATGGCATGTAGGGAAACGAGTAAAACAAGGAGAGGAAAACATAGGGGAGAGGGGAGGTATGGTGAAGATGGTGTAGGGTGAAGTTTTACAGGGTAAGCCGTCAGGGTAGGGGAGGAGGTTGATGGTAAGGAAAATCTATCATAGGTTAGGGTAAATATCTAGTTAAAGAATGAGGATAAAAATTTTCAAATAAAATTTATCAGGTTTACCAGGTTGGTTTACTCTATAAAATGGATACTGATTGAGATCCAACCTAAGTTTAAAAAATTCATACGTATCCTCTAGTATATTGTATATTTTAACCTAATAAAATTTTATATCGAATAAGTTGTAATAATATTACACATGTTAATAATATATTTATTACCCATTATCCTAAAATAATTATTACAACTAATATATATAATTACTTATCATATTTAGGATTTTTGGAAATGGGATATTACGGTTAAACAAAGAATGATGCATTTGAGAGGAGTGCATTACCCAGTATGTGTATTAAACTATATATAGAATAAATTAGCTAGAGCCTAGAACTACAAGGTAAACAAGATTCAGTGAACTAGGGTCTTTCTTTTACGCAATGTTTTAAAAACTAAATAGAAAATAAATTTGGTAGACCTCTCAATTCAATTACAATTTAATTAGAAATTACTTTTATTAAAAAAAATTCTAGTATGACTCAGTCTGACTCGATCTGACCAAGTCAAACCTATTCATTCACGCTTAAACTCCCCATCTATAGTTAAAATAATGACATTTTTAGTGTGCCGAGTCAAAATAGTGCACCCACTCCAACCCCAATTTTTTCCATTGGTATGCTAATTTTAAATTTTGGTAGTTTAATACCAGTGGGCACCCCATTAGGTCTGATTGAACCGGCCACTCCGGCTTTTAAGTAACTTGTTTTATGTAGTAGTACTATAAGGTAAAGGTCAAGTAGGTTGTTTGTGTCGATACTCCATTCTAATTATTATTATTTTTAAAAAAATTGATTTAATATCTGAATTGATATAATCTAAATAATTTAATAATTGATTTATTTTTTAAAATTAAATAATAGATCTAATAAAAAATAAATTGAATATTTGATCAGATAAAAATAAATAATATATAATTCGATAAATTGTATACATATATGCACTAAAATCTATTTATATTTGTAAAGGTTTAAACAATGGAAAAACTAAATGATTTCCTTCTCCCTCACAGAATCAGAGAAACAGATTGTAAAATTGAAGCTTGAAACAAAACGCAAGAAAGTAACAAAATCAGAAAGGGAATACTAGCTTTATTGATTTTGATATATCAACAATTACAAGCAATCATCAAGAACACTTTGAACCTGTTCTTGATCTCTCTCTCTCTACCTTCCTCCTTTACTCTCTATGCGTGCGTATTCTCTGTTCTTGGTTTTTTTCTCTGCCCATCGTATTTCCAGCCAATACAGACCTCTATTTATACTTACCGAAGAAAAGAACCAACTGACAGCTATACATACACACACATAGAAACACAGAAACAAAAACGACACAGTTTTAATTAGTTATAAGAATATAACTAATACATGACTTAGTCTATCTGTCTCCTAATTTGTGTGCTGCTGCTGATGTGTCCTTCTTCCAGCTGATGTGGACACACACAGGTAATCAACCTCACATTTCTCCACCTTTTCCACATAGCTAACACACCATATTAATTCACAACAATACTTGAATTTTGCTGCTATTACTGGTTTTGTTAAAAGATCAGCAGGATTATCTTCGGTGCTTATTTTCTCAAGCTTGAACTTGCCACTTCCAGTTATTTCTCAAATAAAATGTAATTTGACATCAAGATGCTTTGTTCTTTCATGATAGATAGGATTTTTACTTAGACACAAAGCACTTTGATTGTCACACCATACTACCACACTTCCAAGAACCACCTGAAATTCCTTCAACAACCCTTTAAGCCAAATTGCCTCTTTTATAGCCTCAGTACATCCTATATACTCAGCCTCTGTGGATGACAAAGTTACCACTTTCTGCAGAGATGATTTCCAACTTATGGTACAGTTACCTAACTAAAAAATATAACCTGATTGGGACCTCCTTATATCTAAATCTCCAGCATAATCAGAATCTGTATAGCCTTGCAGCTGTACTTGATCATTTTGTGATTTACCAAATTTCAACCCAACCTTTCTTGATCCAGCTAGATATCTCAGAATCCATTTTACTGCTCTCCAGTGTTCCTTCCCTGGTTCTGCCATGAACCTGCTTACCATACTCATTGCATAAGCAAGATCTGGTCTAGTACAGATCATGAGATGCATCAAACTTCCTACCACACTCTGGTATGGTACTTTGTCCATGTATCTCTTCTCCTCTTCTGTTTTGGAGGCTTTGACTTTACTCAACTTGAATTGCATTGTCATAGGAGTAGATACAGGTTTTGCTTCAGAACACCCAAATTTTTCGAGCACCTTATCAATATAAGACCCCTGATACAGAATTAACCTCCTTTCTTTTCTGTTTCTAAAAATTTCAATGCCCAAAATTCTCTTGGCTGCTCCTAAATCCTTCATATCAAACTCTCTTTTTAGTAACCATTTAACTTGACTAATTTGATTCATGCTCTTACTGGAAATGAGCATATCATCTACATATAGCAGTAAAAACACATCTCCAACACCCTTTTCATGTCTGCTATAAACACAAGGATCAAACTTGCTTTGTTTAAATCCAACACTTTTCACATATAAATCAAATTGAAGATTCCATTGTCTAGGATTTTGTTTGAGTCCATAGAGCGATTTCTTCAACAAACATATCCAGTCCTCCTTACCTTTCTCAGCATATCCAGGAGGTTGTTTCATGTATATCTTTTCATCCAATTCACCATGAAGAAAAGAAGTTTTTACATCTAACTGCTCAAGTTCCATGTCATTTATAGCCACCAATCCTAGTATACACCTAATTGAAGTATGTTTTACCACAGGTGAGAAAATCTCTTTGTAATCCACCCCTTCAACTTGTGTAAAACCTTTTGCAACTAGCCTTGCTTTAAACCTTGGCTTCTGACCTATTTCCAGTGGCTCCTTGAGCTTATATACCCATTTACAACCAACTAACTTCTTGTTCTTAGGCTTAGGAACCATCACCCAGGTGTTATTACTATGTAATGAATTCATTTCCTCATTCATAGCTACTATCCACTCTTTGCTACTGCTACTTGCAACTGCTTCTTTGTAGCTCTGTGGTTCCAGCTCCACCTCACTTGCTGTATGAAGTGCATAAGCCACCATATAAGCATAAGCAAATCTGTTAGGTGGCCTGACTTCCCTCCTTTCCCTATCTCTTGCTAGTTGGTATTGTGATAAACTCCTTTGGGCCTCTTTATTGTCTTCACAATTTGACTCTGAATCAGCTTGATTAAAATTTTCATTTCCTCCTTGGTTCTGTTCTTCATTTTGCTCCACCTCAAAATTAAATTTTTTCAGTATCTTCATTCTGCTGACCATTAGGCATATGATCTTTGTAAAATTCAATCTCCCTGAATCTGACATCCCTACTTACAAAAAAATTTGGGATGATTACCATCCAGACTCAGAAGCTTATCGCCTTTAGTACCTTCAGGATAACCTAGTAGAACACACTTTCTTGCTCTAGGTTCTAGTTTGCCTCCTTCTTTTACATGAGCATAGCAAACACATACAAATACCTTAAGAAAACTATAATCAGCAGGTTCACCACACCATTTCTCCATTGGTGTATCAAAATCAATAGCACTGGAAGGACATCTATTTATTAGATAACAAGCAGTCTTTGCTGCTTCAGCCCAGTAAGTGTTTGGCAACCCAGAAACTATCATCATGCACCTTACCATTTCCATGATAGTCCTATTCATTCTTTCTGCCTTGAAATGATGGTAAATATATAACAGAAAAGAAACTGTACAAATACACAGGGCATACCCTGGTTAGCAGGCCCTTACAGACAAAAATGTAGGACAAGTTACCTTAGGTGTTCTAATCCCCAAAGGGAGTACATGCAGTCAAAAGACAGTCTAGTATGCTCTAAGGCTCTTGTCCATAATAGAGGGCACTATATACAAACTTTTGAACAAGAACAATGACACTACTACTTATAAGAGGTTTGGATTCATGCAATAAGGCATTTCTGGCCTTCCATAAGTAGTAAACAGCAGCAGCAACATTAAGGGCTCTTGCCCTCCATAAGGGGTGTTGTCTGTGAGTGTTTCTCTATAGGACCCTGACAGCACTATGGAGGTTTGTAGACCCTCTCTGTATCCCCAGCCACTGTCTCAAATGCTTCCAAATACTGTTAGTCATCTCACATTCAAAAAACAAGTGTTGGTGAGATTCTAAAACAGAGTTACAAAACAGACATTCTTTAGGGCCAAACCATTCTATTGTGGAGTTCCTTTAACAGTCAAGTGCCTTACAATACCATTTTCCTAGCAGAAATTATCAAAGTCTTCATTACAGAACTCTAAACCATTATCTGTTCTTAACTTTTTTACCAATCTTCCAGTTTGAGTTTCAACCACTTTCTTCCAATTCTTAAAATGATTAAAGGCTTCATCTTTAGCCTTCAAGAAGTATATCCATACTCGTCTAGAATGATCATCTATCAAAGATAGAAAATACCTTGCTCCACCATTGGAATATGCTCTTGCAGGTCCCCAGAGATCAGAATGTATATAATCAAGAATACCTTTGGTTTTGTGTGTGCTAGAAGAGAATTTCAGTCTGTTGGACTTTCCATAAATGCAATCTTCACAGAAATGAAGGTCAGGAAGCTTGTTTTTGCCAAACACCCCTTTCCTTTCAAGAAGCTTCAATCCTTTCTCACTGATATGAGCTAATCTATGATGCCACAACATTGCTTCATCAAATTCTCTCTTTACAATACTTGAAGATACATTCAGTTCTTGAACTGAATTCGAATTCAGCACATACAATCCATTCCCTTGTACTCCCTTTAAAACTACCAGAGAACCCCTGGTTACCTTTAACACTCCCTTCTCTACTTTAATGATGTAACCTTCATTATCTAGAGTTCCCAGGCATATGAGGTTCCTCTTTAACTCTGGTACATGCCTTACTCTATTCAGAACAAAGTCAGACCCTGAGAAAGATCTGATAGTAATCTTTCCAACACCAACGACAAGACATGATTTATTATTTCCTAACAAAACATGCCCTCCATGTGTCTTCTCATAATCTTCAAACCTGGTTCTGTCAGGACACATATGGTATGTGCATCCTATGTCAAGCACCCATCCTTCTGAACTTTGTGCTGTTGACACCATAAGAACTTCAGCACTTTCATAACCATCATAAGCCAAATCAACATCACCAGAGTCTTGTTTTCTTGAATTGTCTTTCTTTATACCAAGACTCTTCTTTTCTCTGTCAGGGCATTCTTTCTTGTAATGACCCTTCTTATGACAGAGAAAACATTTTCTATTTGACTTGCTTTGAACTGAGACCTGCTTCTGTTTATCTTCTTTTCCCTCTTTTCAAACCTCCCTCGAGTATACAACCCTTCACCAGGTGATCCCTCCTTCTGAACCTGTTGTTTCTTCAACTCCTTAGATGTTAGTGCTGTCACTACATCCTCCAAGGTAAGGTCCTCCGATCGATACAACATTGTATCTATGAAATGTTCATATCTATCTAAAGGAAGGGAATTTAACAAGATCACAGCTAGGTCTTCTTCTTCAAGCTTTACATCAATATTTTCCAGATCAATTATGATCTTATTGAATTCGTCCAAATGGTCTTCAAGAACCCTGTTTGGCTGCATCTTGAAAGAATATAGACACTGCTTCAGTATTGCCCTTATCGTCAAGGACTTTGTCATATACAAAGCTTCGAGCTTTGTCCATATGGCTGTTGCTGAAGTTTCCTTCGAAACTTCTCTAACAACTCTATCTCCTAAACACAATAATAGTGTACTGTGCGCCTTCTCCAAGATTTCAATTATGTGTTTCTCATCTATCTTCTCCAATATCTTCTTATCAGCCAATGCTAGATGTAGCCCCTGTTGTACCAACAGAGCTTTCATCTTCACTCACTAGATTGAAAAATCATTATTCCCTGTAAACTTGTCAATATCAAACCTTGCAGAACCCATCGACCTTTACCCAAGCTCTGATACTAATTGTAAAGGTTTAAACAATGGAAAAACTGAATGATTTCCTTCTCCCTCACAGAATCAGAGAAATAGATTGTAAAATTGAAGCTTGAATCAAAACGCAAGAAAGTAACAAAATCAGAAAGGGAATACTAGCTTTATTGATTTTGATATATCAACAATTACAAGCAATCATCAAGAACACTTTGAACCTGTTCTTGATCTCTCTCTCTCTACCTTCCTCCTTTACTCTCTATGCGTGCGTATTCTCTGTTCTTGGTTTTTTTCTCTGCCCATCGTATTTCTAGCCAATACAGACCTCTATTTATACTTACCGAAGAAAAGAACCAACTGACAGCTATACATACACACACATAGAAACACAGAAACAAAAACGACACAGTTTTAATTAGTTATAAGAATATGACTAATACATGACTTAGTCTATCTGTCTCCTAATTTGTGTGTTGCTGCTGATGTTCCTTCTTCCAGCTGATGTGGACACATGCAGGTAATTAACCTCACAATATTTATTAACATTTTATTGCATACATATGTGTGTGTATAATTTGAAAAAAGATTATTCATAGTGAGTGAATTTTATGGTTTTTAATTAATATTTTTATTAAATATTATTCAAATTTTAGAATTAATAATTGATTATAATGTAATTTAATACTCAAATTTAACTATTAAATTAAATTAGATTGATTTATTATTTGTTAATATAATAATATAAGAATTTGTGTATGATATTCTTTATTTGCAGTGTATTTAAAAATTTTAGATATTTAATAAATTATTTGTTATAAGATCTAAAATTTTAAATATTTAAATATCCGGAGTTATTTTTTTAATATTTCATCCATGAACATATTAGGCGGCGCATTAATTTCACTTACTAACAAGTAACACTATGAATCCCGTACATCGCTTTCACTTGTAGTTCCACTCCAGACCAAGAGAAAATAAAAAGAAAAGGAAAATGAAAAGAAAATATAAATAAAGGAAATAAATTAATTAGTTGTGCTTGGACTTATCACAGCTGCTCCGACGCCTACTGGCGCCATATTCAATTTCCACGAGATTTTATTTACTACTCTCCTTCGAACAGAGTGATTGATTTGGAAGCAAAGATAAAGAAAACGAGTCATGGGTTTTATTTATCAAATTATTGCCAATCTTGATTTTTTGATGTGAGATCGAGGGAATACTCTCTTCCAACTCTGGTCAATTCATGTGCATAGCAATCAGACGCACTAACTATAAATAATTAGAAACCCATTGCCGTTGAAAACATCAGAGTCCTTTACGGGAACTTCATTCCAGTTGAAAACATTTTAGTGTCCCTATGTATCCATATGTACAAAAATGGATAGTTGTATCCATATATATATGTAGTCCACTGGATTAGTTGTTCTGTAAAAACCGGATCAAATATCGAATGTATTCGAAGATATTTGATATTTAGACTAATAATAATCACAAGCCAAATAAAAGATAATAAAATACCAAATGCAATTCACACTATGTATTTTATAATTTGCCTCATTTTATATCCCAAATCATTTTTCGCTCTAAAACAATGATCCCCAATGTAGAAATAATTTCATAAGGTGCGGAGGAGCTGGCTGTCTAAGCCATCAGAGACGCGTCTTCTATTTTGTATACCTACGTGGATCACCGTAATCGATTCCCATCACATACGTGTACGTCACAATGCAGGCCTTCGCCGTTCCATTTATTTATTTTATTTTTTAATATGAAAAGCGGTACATACAACATTGATTTTGATTACAAGCACGGGGCACATACATAAATAGGGAAAACACGCAGCTCAAGACAAACGAACAAAATTAAGAATCCGGTCCGGTTCCCATTCCGTCCGATATATCGGTGGTAGGAATGTGATGGTTGATAACCTTGTCGGAATCTGAAAGCCCCCCGTCCTCTACTCCACTTGCTCCTCCCTTAACGTCCCCATCATCTCTTTCTATGGCTGACTCCTTCCATTCCCTCCATTTGATGCAGAAATCATCAGGCATACCATCTATATATAATTCTTTAAGTTTAGGGATGGACTTGATTCCGTCGGGGAATGTATTCAACTTGGCACAGCTCCAAATAATTAATCGCAAAAGACTTGGCATTGCTCCTTTTTCAATGGTCCACTCTTCTAAGTTTTCTAGACCAGCTAGAAATAGATAAATAAGTTTGGGAAATCCTCCATCTGAGCATCTCATTTCCTTTCCCATATAAGAATTCTTACGGAAAGTCAATTTCCTCAAGTTGGGTAGCTTCTCTAGGATTTGCATAGCATCAGGATTCATGATTTCGGTGTGGAATAAATCTAAAGTAGTTAGGCTGGGAGGCAACATGTTGGGTCCCAAGGTACAACCACCTAATGATGATGATGATCCCGACGATATCCTTCCAAATATCTCCAGCTTCATCTCATTTAGCCGCTCAAAATTGCATAAAGCACACAGTTCATCTACCAACAATTCTCTGCTCAATCCAATGTACAAATATTTAAGACACCCATTCGAAAGGCTTTTAGAATTTTTAATATGCTTTAAGCCTTCTTTTTCCTTGATTTCTGAGGCTATTGATAATTTTCTCAACTTAGTGAGCTCGGCCACGTCTTTCAACCGATGAAGTCCATCAAAGTTACACAGGACCTCAATATTATGATTCATTCTATCTCCTCCCTTCTGATGTAACTCAGACGACGCAAGTTTATATGCAATCCTTCCTATAGTTGGGGGCTCTTTAATTTCTCTTGGCATATATACATGTCTCAGCTGCCTCATTCTCCATATCATATCAGGCAACCATTTTAAATAAAATTTGGTTCGTAAATCAAGCGTCTGTAGGCTCTTCAGCTTCACGATTGAAGATGGCAACACCCTAATCCGACTGTTTCTTAGGCTTAGATACCTCAAGTGGACTAATTCTCCAACTTCCTTGGGTAAAATATCCTCCTTAATGCCGTCAAGATCCAACACTCGAAGCAATCTGAATTGCTTGATGACCGCATTTATTGATATAGAAGATTTAGTAAAATAATTCCATAAATATAGTGACTTGACATGTAGTGGTGCGTTAAACCTTGTTAATTTCTTCATAGCATCGTTGTCGTGAATCGTAAATCGTCGATATCTTTTTCTTGTATTCATTGTGAAAGCCGGTGTTGACATACCAATTGATGATGATGATGATGAAGATGAAGCTGAATCTTCTTTGGCCAGCACCTTGAGAAAGTTCTCTTCTGCTGCTTTGGATATACATAATTCTCTCACTAGATCATGGATGCGGCACGACTTTACCCTTCCATTCGCTCGAGTTGACCCCACTTGTACCATAGATCTGTCCACCAACTCTGCCAAATATGCTTCGCCTAACTCCATCGAGTTGGATCCTTGTTCATCAATATAATCCTCATTATCTGAGCTGTTGGTTGACAGAAAACCTTCAGCCATCCATAACTCAATCACTTTTGTCGCGCGAATCTCAGTATCCTCCGGAAAGATTCCCAAGTAAAGGAAGCATGGTTTAAGATAAAATGGCAAATGATAATAGCTTAGTTCCAATACTTCTTTACAAGAAAAGCCGTCGTCTTTTGCATTGGACAATATTGATTTGATATTCTTATGCACAACTTGCCACTCTTCAAGGGACTTTTTCGCAGCTAATATTCCTCCGAGTGCAGCAATTGCCAATGGCAGGCCTCCACAATGTTTGAGCATTTCCCTTGCCAACTTCTCTGCTTCAAGACATGCAGTAAAATTTTATTCAACGGCCGTCATGATTAAATTGATCCTTTAGAGAACAATTGATACCTAAAAAGATTAAAACTCACTCTCTGTGTGTCTATACATATATATATATATATATATATATATATATAAAAACTATTCAGTAGGGGAAAACTATTTATTAATTAATGCCGCATATATCTCTCTACCTATTTTATATAAAAAGTAATAAATGGAGTTGATACAAAATACAGTGGACTAAAAAATAATTAATTTCAGTTGAATGGACCACAGATTTTTTTTCCCATAAAAAATTATTAATGTACTATATAGACCGTGATCGTGGCCTAGTGAGGAGGAGCTCGGCGTTTGAGTACTATAAAGACGTTTAATTTATTTGAATAGGTTTTAGGGGTCGTGGGCATCTATAGCCAATAAGTGAACCGATGGTACACGATCATGTCTCATTTTCAGTCACCTGGGTTACCCCTCCCCCAGGTATTCCAACAAGTACCCCTAAAAAAACTAATTAACTATTATTGTTGTAATCTATAGCGCATATATATTAGAGAGAACTAAATAGTAAATATTAGTACTATAGTAGCTTACTAATTAGCTAATTATATTTTTCTTTGGTCTTAATTATTTTATTTTTAAGAATTTAATTTTTTTGAAAAATAATAAAATTATGATCATAGTGGTGACAATTATGAATTTATGATATTGTCAGCTTCTATGAAAAAGGTTGTTTGTTAATACCAGACCTACCATATGCGATTTAAAAAAATTCATTTATGTACGGGCTAATCTATAACTTTGTGCTGGGTTATATATATAACTATAATTTTATATATCGATAATAAAACTATTGGTTGAACGTGGACAATTTCGCAACGCTTTGCATATTCGATCCACTGCCATCTTTAAAAACAGCAACATCAGCGCATGCATTAGCAATGGTACGTTCTTTCATAATATTATTTTTTTTCATTATTTTATTAAAATCTAATGATAAAAACAAAAATAAATTTTATTAGGTATCATCGAAGTACATTTGCACGATACACCAGAGGATGTGATACTGAAATTATATGAGAAAATTGTATGACATGTGAGACACGAGACGCGCGCATGTGCTGAACCTAAAATATCTGGTTTCATTATTAAATCACGAAATTGTTTTTACTATGTAGTATTCAGCTGTTTATAAGGTGCATTTAAATAGACATAACAAGGTCCATCTGAATTTATGATATTATCACCCAAAAAATGAGAGGAAAATGAAAGATTACGTACCGTGCTTTTGCAAAACAATATGTGATTGATCACCTCCAATCTTCCTTTGGAGTAGTGCCCAAGCGCTGCTCTCAGTCATTAGGGTTTGCTCATGAACAAATGCGTTATTATCTACATACTTTGCAACGCTCATAATGCGAGTGGTGAGCACAACCTTCCCGCCGCTAGAGTTTTCTTGATTGAATGGGAAGGCTTTTTTAAGAGAGTCCCAAGCTTTATTATCCCAAATATCGTCGAGCACGATCAAACACTTCTTCTCCTGTTGCACTTTATAGACCCTCTCCATCAAATCATCCACTGTCTCATTATCACCTGCTTTCTCTGAGGTAAGGCCTCGTAAGAGTTCTACTAGGACGCTTCTAGCATGACATTGCTGAGAAATGGAGGCCCACGCAAACACCTCAAAATATTGCCTAATATCTCTATGATGGTATACTTTCTTGGCAAGGGTCGTCTTGCCCAAACCACCGACTCCATATAAGGCGATAGTTCTGGGTTTTTCTACCTTCAGATTTTCCACCACACACTCCACATCTTTATCCAATCCAATGATTTTCTCATCCTCCACATAATGTGCGTAACTCTTTCTCAATCGTTGTTCCATTTTAACCGAGGAACTGCTACCTTCTTCGGTTGTTCTGACTCCATACGTATGCAGTCTAGAAGTTAGTGTTGATATCTTCAGCTTTAAGGCATCAATATCGCTTCGAAACTCATGGAGTGCCATGGCTTCCCTTATGATGCAAGAGTATCTTTTCAACTGGTTCAATAGGCCACCATGACGTCGGAATTCATATTTGAGGATAAAGGTTTCGATTATATCCTCAGATTGATAGGCCAACCAGCTAATTTGCCTGATCCACTCGCGCATTCTTGCGTCACGGTCTCGTTTGGCGTCTACATCTTGCAAGAAGCACGCCATCCATCTGAGCTCATCTTGGAGCTCCTCCACTTTTTCTTCCACCTCATGCAGATACTTTGCTTCTTCCACTAGCTGAGTACCAATCCATTGTACTGCTGCACCAACGCTTGCCGCCATTCAAGCTTGACAAGAAAACCAAATAAGTTTATTTTTCTTTTTCACCTCTGGAACAAAGAGTGTGGAACAAAGAGCGTCGGGTCTGAGAGGTGTGCATTACCATGTATGCATATTAAACTATATATAGAATACATTAGCTAGACCCTAGAACCTCAAGGGTAGCGAGACTGCAAGAGTGAAGAGTCTGTGTTTTGAAAGCCGGACAGACCGGTCCGAACAGTAAATTGGCCACAACACCGAGTCAGATTTTATATGGAAGGTGCAGAATGTGACAATTGGATAATTAATATATTATTCATCACAATTTAAATAAAAATCATAAAATAATTTTTTTAATTTATTAAAATTAAATTAATATTATTTAGATAAAATTTTAAATATTTATTTTGATTACCATTTATTTTTTTCATCTGAATTCATTTAAATCCAAACAAATTATTAAAAATGATAAAATATCAATATGGATGTGATACGTTTCATTATTTATTATTTAAATTTTATGACAAAAAAAATTTATTTTTATTTTTATTTAAATATGAATGATTTTTCCTTCCTTATCTATATTTATATCTATATCTATTTATATATTTATTGGATAAAATTTATTAGGTTTAAAATAAAAATTAGTTAATATTAAAATTAAATATTTAGATTATTAGAGTTTAACTATATTTTCACTTTTAGTTGAAGGTTATATAAATAAACGATATAAAATTAATTTTATATTAAATAAATAAATATAGATATAAAAATATATACAAATTTAAAAAAATTGAAACTATATTTATGTTCAAATCAAATGAATATTTTTTAATATATCCACTAAATTTTAGATAAATCTTATCCCATCATGAACCGAAGGGCGTCTTCAATAATAACTAGATAATACATTTAGACATATAAATTTAACTTTACGTGACGCTGACATCCCGCAAACTAGAACCCCGGTTAACGGACGAAATCTAAGGCTCGCCGATTATGATAAGATGAGAAGGGAACAAAACCAGAGACGACAGAGAGGAAAGGATAATTTGCAATACTTGGTCCGTAAATAACCAATTTCTATGCTTATACTATTTTTTTCGGTAATTATGTATTCATAATGGAGAAGAAAAAAAAATTAAAGAGATTTGGAAACTGAATGTTTAAGATGTAGTCTGGTACTATTGGTCCATCAGATGAGATCATTTTGATTTATGATAGACTTTCGGATTGAGCATCAATTCACTGATTTATGATTTATGATGATGATGATTTGTCCTTTTTCACTATCTCCTTGTTATCAATTTGGGTTTAATTATTGTTGATATTAATGATTGTGTCGGTAATGGAGTAGTGGTGTGAATTTTTATGAGAATTCCTTTTCTTATTACGGTGACTTTCATAGGTGGGTAAGGGTCACTACCGACTATGGGCCAAGGCAATAATTTACCCCATCACGCCTGCCTTTAAATTTTAATCTTTATATTTATTCGTATCTTTATTTCTGACATTAAAGAAAAATTATTTCTATGAATTTGAGTGTATTGAATTGAGGAAAAAGATAGTAAAAAAATAAAATAAAATAAAATTAGATGTCCACATAAAAAAATTTGGTCAAGAAATAGGACTCAACAAACATAAATATCTAGCAGCTGTATATATTTAATGAATATGTTTCACAATTAGACATATTTTACCTGAATTACACACCGTAAAAGCCTAATAATTACATATAGAGTGGAATAATTTTAATAAAGATCATCAAACGTATCTCAATATATTCCATTGCTGTTACAAATGGATTACTATTTTAATTATTATATAACTCAAAAATGTTATTTTTATATTTGGTTCCTAGAATTTTTCACAAATATGTTTGCAAAAGAGTGCACGGTGCGCGTTAATCCACGTGCTAACAAAGATTACTCTCAAAAGGTGATATAAAGTGGCCCTCAATAATTTCTTAGAAAAGAGGCAAAAGACGCGTGAGGAAAAGGGAGCCGGTAGCTTTTGACGACAAAACCCTCAATAATTTCCTAAGAAGACGTGATGAAACATGAGAACGTAATTTTTGACCACAAATTATAAAGGGCCATGAGAATTTCCTACCGGTGGCCGAAAGTTGAACCATTCTATCCAATTCCATCCAAGCTGATAAAATTTAAGAAATTTGTTAATTTGATTTGTCTGTGTTTAATTCGATTTGATATTTATTAGAACATTATTAATCCGATTCTTTCAATCAATGATCTAAGTTAACTTAAAATTCAATATCAACTCAACTGAATATTAACCCATAACTAATTTAATTCGACAAGATTAAATTTAATATTAACTAATTATATATTTTATAATGATAAAAAATATAGTGATTTTATTATTCATTTTAAAATTTTAAAAATATATTATTTTATAAGTTTTACTTATTTTTATATTTTTCTCAATTAGGTCTCAATAAACACGCTTAATTATCAGACGTATTTTATTAAATAAACACTCGTGATAATTAAGCGTGTTTTACTCAAATTTTGTGCTTTTAAAAGATCAACAATTAGAAATAGGGTGAAATAATTTTCATTAAATATATCTATTCATCCAGCTTGCTTTCGTCCCTTCTATAAATATTAGGGTTTGAATTGAGATGAATAAAGGTTAAAAAATAAATTTTTTTTTGATGTTTATACCCAAATTGTAATAAATATTAGGGTAAGTATATTTTTTTCCAATTAGGTAAAGTTTTTTTTTTTATCCTCATTACTCCCAAATTTAAGGTTAATAATAATAATAATAATAATAATAATAATAATAATAATAATAATAATAATAATAATAATAATAATAATAATAATAATAATAATAAATTGGGGTGAATGTAAGAAAATAAATTAACCATCATTAACCTTTGTAAACTTTTTATTTTTGTACCCAACCTTAAGAGGTCAATGCCACTAAATTACATGTGATGCAACTAAGTGCTTTCAATTGTCAAATATCAAAGAGATATAGGAATTAGTTTTAGATGGTAATTAGTTCTTACTTTTTTAGTTCTGAAAACCTTCAAGTTTGCAAATAACCTGATTGTTTGAACATTATACTCGATCCCTAGAACAACATGCTAGATCACTTGAAGAGCATGTCCGATCATTTGAACATCATGTTTGAATACTATAACCAACCCTAAAATATCACACTCGGTCATTTTAACACTATACCCAATCATTTGAACACCATGATTGTTCCTTAGAACACCATGCCCAATTGTTTGACCATCATGCCTAATCCCTAGAACACCACATTCGATTGTTTGAATACTATGTTAGATCCCTATAACACCATGCTCAATCCCTATGACACTATACTTACTCCCTAGAACACCATATATAATCATTTAAACACCATGCACAATCTATATAACATCATATCGTGCCTAATTCCTAGACCACCATGCTCGATTATTTTAACACTATGCTAGATCCTTAGATTACCATGCCTAATCATTTGAACACCATGCCTGATTATTTGAACATCATGCCCAATTAGACATCAAGCCGATACTATACCCAGTCCTTGGAACACCATACCTAATCATTTGGATACCATACTTGATCTCTAGAATGCCATGCCCAATTGTTTGAACACCATGCCCAATCATTTGAGCATCATGCCTAATCCATTGAACACCAAACTTGATCCCTAAAACACCATGCCCGATCATCAACACGCCTCAACCTTTAAAAAATTTTGGTCAACATAGACATGCAAATCAAACCATCACATTCTCTTTGAATATTTTTGAAAAAAAAAATCTCTGATCTAATATCTAATTGAAAAAGGGCTATTTTAGTTAAGGTTTTGGATAGAGGGCTATTTTGGTATTTGGTCATTTTATGAATCATCAACTAAAGGGTTACATTCATTAGTTCAAAGGGTATATATAAATGAACAAAAGACATGTGGTCATCACTTCATAGTCTTATACACATAAGCCTAAATACTCATATTCATCAACTTAAATGCTTATATTCATTAAATCAAATTCTTAAACTAAAAGGATTATATTTATTAGTTTATTGATGACTATGATTTGAAATAAGTATCAACTAAAGGTTTAAGGAGATTGATGGCGAGAGCTGGGAGAGATGAAGGAGATTGATGTATACAAAGTAACAAGAAACAAAACATGCTATTTATGTATATGAAAGTTATGTAATAATTATTTATTCTTATAATATTTTATTGAAAATAATGAAATTAACAATGCATAATAAAAATAACTATAAAAATATTACACCAAATATTAAGTGCAAAATACAAGTAAGAAAAATACAAATTTATTCATCAACTTATAGTTTATAGTCATCACTATAAAAAAAAAAAAAAAAAAAAAGGGATTCTCATGTACCTTTTCTATTTTCATGTTTTCCATCTACAACAATATTTTTATATGCCAATTGTCATGTTATTCACATTCATTTTTGTTTCTCTGATTGTTGTTGCAATTGGGAATTTTAATCCATTAAGGCGATGAGTGTGGGCTTTCCAAGGTTCAAAAAAGCAAAACTATGTGGGCTAGTGGCATGGATGATAATCAGTGAATTGTTGAAGATGTAATGAGAAGTTAGGGTTTTGAGAATTTTGGAGTTGTTGGTTATCAACAATATCTTTTAATGTATATTTTTTTTTCTTTCATCATCTATTTTTTCACTCTTTAGAAATGTTTGACTTTAACGTAAGTGATTTTTTATGTCTTTTTTTTTTTTTACCTTTGTTATGCTAGACTAATCATAATGATATTTTTTTATAGTAGTGCATGATGAATATGTAACTTATAGTTATGGAACATTGGCTTCATAATTACTGAGTATTGAGTTCACTTGTAATGAATATTGTGTACATGGGTCATTTAATGAATGTTGAATAATCATAAATGATGAATATTGTATTTGATGATTATATAAATTACAGTTTTTTCCTTTATTGTGCACATGGGTGTATCTTGTTACATACTCTCATATGCATTATATAAGAATTGCCTCAAACAAGCCCTTATATTCCTTTTGTTTCAAAACTATCATGAAAACTCAATATAGTCAAATTGATGTTCCCTAATTGCTACTCGCCATAGAGGTTGACACCTCTTACTTTCCCTTCCCTTCCATTTTGAAAAACTTAATCTAAACCCTACATTCTTATTCTCTCTTTTCACACATTGTTCTTTGGTTTTTACTTTGTATCTAATATTATTATATGAGGTGTATTTAACTTTAATTATTAGATAGGGTGGTAATACCCTCAAGTTTTGAATTTTAACTTAAGCTTCTACATATGTCTTTCATGGCAATTAGGTTTTGCTATGATATTTAGGGTTTTGAAAACTAAGGATCTTACTGTTATAGTAATAATCATAATAATAATAATAATAATAATAATAATAATAATAATAATTTAGCTTCAAGAAAAAGTATATAAAGTTTTAGTTATTAAATTGAGTCATGTGCATATTATTTTTCAAAATAATAATAATATAATTTTCGACACGGTTTGTGATGTAGTTGGTTGTACTTTAAAGCATTAAAAAAGTTATTTGCAGTACCATGTAGCTTAATCAATTTAAAATATTATTTTTGCACAATCAAAACTAGTATAACTTTTTATGATTTTATAAATGTAACTAAAAGTTTATCAATAATAAAACTATTGGTTGAATTGTAACTTTTTACAAGTTTGACCCACAGTCCGACCTTAAAAACACTTGAATCAATGCATGAGTTATGTATAGTAATGAAGTTCTTTCATAACGGTACACTCTCTTTGTTTCTACACAAAATCTTTGTAGTAATTTATATAATATTTTAAAATATAAAAAATATATTTTAATATAATAATTATATTCTTTATTAAAAAATAATATGTCAATTAATGCTTAGAATAAGAAAGAAAAAAACATATATAAAAATAGAAAGTAAGCATTAACCATTTCAAAATACCTTTCATTTTAAAATAAAATTTTAACATGAACAAAATTTATTTTCAAAAACTAAGGAATATTTTTTTATATTTATAATAAAACATGATTCTATTCACTACTACGTAGAAGAAAATACATGATACTAAATATAAAGCGGTTTGGAAAAAAAAACTACCGTACACCAGGTTATCACAGTAAAAATATACGAACGAATCAAAATACCAAATATTGGAAAAGGGCATGTACAATAGTTATTTACCAAAATCGCCAGATAATTCTTACCCAAGAAAATGCTTGTTTACCCTTTCCCCTTTTTTGTCTATTGATTTCTTTACTTTATCCTAGGATAGAAAAAATTTTACATAGTTACTTCGCAATACATAGTGTAGCAGCAATGAAGAGTGAAACTCCATCCCTGACACCGTTGTTCTTCTCCTCCATTGTCGCATTGTTGCCTCCATTCTTCCTCATTTTTTGCTATCACCATTTCCATCGATCATATATATTGCTTTAGGTGTGCTTAATTGTACATGTTTCTTGCTCTATTACATATGTTTCATGGATTTGAGTATGTTTTTGATATCAAGTTTCACTTGCTAAATTTCGATGTGTAACGTATCATTCAAAGTTATCTGACATTATTTTTTTTTGTATAAGTTATGTTGGTGCAAAATGTATAAACTGTGATGGTAGATTTGCTTTGATTATGTGTGCACAATGTTAAAAACAAAGTAAATTAAAGTTTAGAAATAGTCTCTAATAACTTCCCTAACAATATATTCTAGAAAGTACCTATATCAAGTCTTTCTATAAGGGCATAAAATTACACCCGAGTAGGGTTCTATATGGCCAATTTTTTCTATAATAGTCATGTATTATATATATATAAGACGTTTTTTATTGAACAAACCATCACTTGGTGTCTGGTGTCTCCCACAATATTCTGGCATCAAATCTAATATTCAGAATGCGGTTGCATAAGGGAGTTTTACAAGAGCAGATATAAACTCTAGGTGATGTGATATTTAACATTTTGTCGAAATTGAAGGACACACAAGACATAGTGTACATACATGTGTTGAACACATCATGTCTGGTTTCCAATATTAAATACATTATTCACGTTCAGATATTACTATTCCTTACTACCAAATAATCTATTCCATTACGTATTAATGTTATTCATTTTATTATCCTTTTTCTATTATTGGCGCTTAAATATACTTATCATTCAAATTTATGGTATAAACATGCACCCAAAAAGATGTGAGGAAAAGGAGAGATTGTACCTTGCTCTTGACCAATGATATTTGATTTCCTTACTTCCCCTCGAGTAGTTGTTGGCTTTTCCCATCATCCATTAGTTTTTAGTCATGAATATCTGGTTCATCATCTACATGATATGCAACGTTCGTATTGCGAAGAGTGAGCATCAGTTTTCTACCACTCGAGCTTGCTCGATCAATTGGAAAGGCTGCTTTAAGAGAATCCCAAGTTTCTCTCATCCAAATATTATCGAGGACGACTAAACACCTCTTCTCCCGCTACAATGTACATAGCGTCTGCATTAGACATTCGTCTGTCATATTATTATCTACATTTTTTGAGGTATGGCATCGAAAGAGTTCTGTTAAGATGCTTCTAATCTAACAATGTTGAGAAATGGAGGCCCATGCAAATGCGTCAAAGTGTTGTCTAACATCTTTATGATGGTAAACTTTCTTGGCAAGGGTCGTCTTGCCCAAACCACCCATGCAACATAAGGCAATAAATCTGTTGCCATCTGTCTTTAGCTTGCGCACCACTACATCCACATCTTTCTCCAATCCAGTGATGTTCCTGTCGCCCTGCACATGATGCGTGTAACTCTTTCTCTGTTCTTCTTTGCTTTTTACCTATGAGCTGCTTTTCCTTGTTCGATTGTTTTAATTCCATACGCCTGCAGCCAAGAGGTAAGATTTGATATCTTAAGTGTTAAAGCACCAATATCGCTGCCCAACTCATGGAGTGCCATGACTCCCCTTATGATGCAAAAGTACCTTTTCAACTTGTTCAATAGGCCATCGCGACGGCGCTGGAACTCAACTTTGAGAATGAAGGTTTTGATTATATCCTCAGATTGGTAGGCAAGCCAGCTGATTTGCCTAATCCACTCACACATCCTTGCGTCACGGTCTCATTTGGCGTCTACATCATGGAAGAAGCACGCCATCCATTTGAGCTCATCTTGGAGCTCTTCCACTGCATACTTTGCTTCTTCCACCAATAGATTTCCCAAAACATTTACGGCTGATCTGACCCCTGCAAGCACCATAATTAAGGTTCACAAGGAAGAAGACACGGATAATTTATTTTAGTTGGATGTGTATGAATGCTTTTCACGGCAGAATGCAATAACGAAATGGATTACTGAATAAGAAGATTCAAACAATAATGATGGGGGTGGTGGCACATTTTCCTGGTGTGGGTACGAAGCCATGTATATAGATAACATTATGCTTTGCTTCTTCCACTTTTCTTTTCCTTTTTTTTTTTCCTTTTTTCTATTGTTGTACACCATACAGAGATGCTTTGCTTCTTGTAGCTTTTCCACTTCTCCACCCTAACCCATATAGATACTTCACGTCTTCAGCTAGCTACTTACCATTCTATTATATATACTACGTACTGCACCTATGCTTGCCTCCTTTCGAGCTTTAATTACAGAGAAAGAAAAACAAGGTTATTTGTTTTTATGATGCATCAATATATGGATGTTTTAATGGAAAATTAAAAGAGTCGGACAAAAATTGATGGAGAAGGAGGCACATTTTACTGTTGTGGGTACGAAAGTACGTATATACAGATTTCATTTTACTTTGCTTCTTGCAGGTCCTACTCCATGCATGATACTTTGCTTCTTCCGCTTGCAGATTACCAACGCTTGCCGACATTCAAGCTTTACAAGGAAAGAATAACAAGGCTGGTTATTTATTTTAATGAGGGAAGTTTTTGTGGCAGAAAGAGTCAGACAAAAATTGATGATGAAGAGCGGTGGCATTTTTCTTGTTTGGATGGCCATTTGTAGAAGGCCAGCTAGAGTCCATCAACGGGGGCCTTCGTTTAGTATCAATAATATTTTTTAGTATATCACTAGCCACACAATTAAATTACTTATCATGGAGCTTGTTCATGATAGAGAAAATGAATATAAATGAAATAAACAAACACTACCCATAAGCACTTCAAAAAAGAGGAGCATTACATATGAGTAGTGAGCAACTAAGCATCAGTTGGCCGTTTAAGCTGGAAGAAATGACGCCGGCATTCATCTACACGTCTTCGTGTATCACTTCACATAAAATTGGTTGCATTCACTTCCCCAAACGTACATACGCAATTAAAATTAATCATCAAATGCGAAAAACACTCATCTTTACGTTGATCCGTTCCGACTTCCGCTCTCTTTGCACTCTATCCCTCCCTCAGCCTTTTTGAACTTTTAAAAGAATGGCTGATGCTCATAACAATTAAAAAAATGAAATGGAGATGGGAAAGTCAGGAGGTTGATGATTGATTCGTGGAATGGTAATTTCTGAGGAGAATGTCGACAACGACAAAATGTGACATTACGTATATATTCTACTCTTTATGCTTGTTTTTCCGTTGTTTATGGTCCAACTTATTTCACGCATTGTATGTATAAGATTGTAGTAGATGGGAATGTATGTATAAGAATGAAATGGATATAAAGTTCGATCGGTTTACTGTCCCCGTCATCCCCTTTCTACGGCTGACTCCTTCCAATCCCTCACTTCGTCGCAGAAATCTATAGGCATCCCTTATATATTCCGTCGGGGAATGTCTTCAATTTGGTGCAATAATCTGTGAAGACTTGGCATTGCTCCTGTTTCAATGGTTATAGACCATCTAATATGTCCTCCTTTCCCAGTCATTTGACAATATAATCAGACAATATGTCCTCCTTTTCTGGAAAAAAAAAAAAAAACAGAGAAGAACCTAATGTCATCAGAAGAGAGAGAAATTGAGTTGCTCTACAAATCACCCTGTGAATCTACTATGTGATCGCCTTCGGAATCTATTGCGTTGCTCTGTGAATTGAGAAGCACTAACTCTGTGAACCGAGAAGAGAAATACGTTCTTGCAATCAAGTTTTGTATACTTTGAGAATCAGCTCATCGATGTGCCGACAGAGAAAGCAATTTCTTTGCACCACAAACCACTTGTTATCATCGACAAGATGAATCTGCGAAAGAATTAGATAGAAATTAGGTATATATTCTCATATATATATATATATTTATATTACGAGTGCAAAATTGGAGGTACTTCATCTTTAGTTTTTTTTTTTTTTTAATTCTCCTCTTTACCAATTCAAAATAAATATGCCGAAGTAATATCTGTTATTTGTTGATGTACGACGAGGATTTATGAATTGCACACCATGCGATCTATTGAAACCAATTGATGTACGACGAGGAGATGAAGCTGTGGAAGGCGGCATTCGCTACAGGTTTCCTCGGAGAAAATTTAGACGATAGGGAACTTCATTTTGGTGTAATAATTGATTTATGTGGAATAATTGATTACTACTTTCATACTCTACGTTATTCTGTAAGAGCATTCTACTGCCTATTTTGGAGGGATTTTCAATCAGATGTATTATATAAATATGCATAAATGAGGGCGCATATATTATTTAGGTTTTCCTCTACTAATTTCCTTTTCATTCCTATGAAATCATTCTTTCCATGATTATAGTAATGTACTACGTAAATTTGAATCCTCTAATTAATAATACATCCAACCACTTAGCTTTAAATTAAGGGGGTAAAAGTGTAGCTATCGGCAGTTTCTTTTTTTTTTTTTTTTTTCCTTTTCACAGCATAAGGTGTGCGGAGGAGTTGGCCGCCTAAGCCATGAAAGACAGGTCTTCAGCTTCGTTACTCTTCCTCTCTCTCTCTCTCTTTGGTATTTAAGACAATGGCGTCGATGCTCTCAATTCCTGCTTGATATGTGTTGCTTGTTTTTTCAGTAACATTCATTCACAGGTAGAACGATCCTTACAAGAGGACCTAGCTAGCTAATTCCTTATATACGCAACTCAACGCCTATTAATTCATAAAGCACACCGTTTATTTATTTTAATTTTCATATGAAATGCAGTACATACAGCATTGCTTACAAGCAGAGGACATATATAAATAGGGAGGACTTGCAGCTCAAGATAGACGAAACAAATTAACGATCCAGTTCCCATTTTCCTCTTCTTTTTCCTTTTTTTCTTTTTGGATAAACACAGGACATATTATTAGCCCACAGAGCACAAAATGCAATCTAAACACCTCTTTCATTTTATATTTTGATATTCGGAATATGTTGGATGACGACCTTGGAGGAATCTTCAAGCCCTTGATCCTCTGCTTCACTTGCTGCTCCCTTACCGTCCCCATCATCCCCTTCTATGGCCGACTCCTTCCATTCCCTCACTTTGTCACAGAAATGTTTAGGCATACAATCTATCACTAATTCTTTGAGATTGGGGATGGACTTTATTCCGTTGGGGAATGTCTTCATATTGTTGCACAAACTAATTTCTAATCTCAGAAGACTTGGCATTGCTCCTGCTTCAATTATCCACTCTTCTAAGTTGTTTAGCCACCATAGAGTGAGAGAAGTAAGTTTAGGAAACCACCCATGTGAGCATGTCATGTCCTTTACTGTGAAAGAGTCTTCGTGTAGATCCAATATGTTAAGAAATTCATATAATATTTACTCCCTAACTTTCATTTACATTTATTGTTAATGCAGATAGGTTATTACATGATGAGTTGTTCAACACACTACATAAGTTGTTTAATTTTCTTTACTTTATAATGGTTTATTTTGTTTATATAGATATAAAAATGGTAGAATAGGTGACTTAATGCTTTCTTAATTTGAAAAGATGATCGAACACTTAATTTAGTATTAAATTGTTCTTTTCCTTTTAAAATCTTTGGCATAGAGTAATTTTCATGTACATGTTGCAACTTCATAAATGTTGAAAAAATCCACCAAATAAACAAAGTTGGGAATTTTTGGTAATTTAAGGCTTTGTAAGAATATATATGGCCAAACAATTTGGAATATAGTTAACTTCTATGAAAAATGTTGTTTATTGATACTAGATCTAATATATGTGGTTTAAGTTTTTTTTTTATTTATGTAAAGACTAAACTATAACTTTGTGAGATTTTATATATATAACAATAACTTTGGCATAAGACTATTGGTTGAACGTGGACAATTTGGAAACTCTTTAAACGTTTGATCCACTATCCATCTTTAAAAACACCATCATCAACACATGCATTAGCCATGGTTAGTTCATTTATAATATTATATTTTTTCCATATTTTTATTAAAACCTAATGATAAAAATAAAAATAAATGGTATTAGGTATCATCAAAGTGTATTTTTCAGGATACTCTAGCTGATGCAATATTGAAAGTATATGAAAACATTGGATGAAAAGTGAGACACGATGCTCATGCATGCGCTGAAACCAAAATATCTGGTTTCATTGTTGAAACATGACATTGTTGTTTTTACCTATTTATATAGTATTTACCAGTTTATAAAATAAACCAGACATGGTATATCCGAGTTTAGGATATAATAACCAAAAAAATAAGAGGAAAAATGAAAGATTGGGTACCTCCGTTTTGGCCAACAATATTTGATATATAACCTCCAAACTTCATCTCAAGTAGTACCCAAGCTCTGTTATCATCCATTAGGGTTTTCTCATGAATATATGTGTTAATATTTGCATAATTGACAATGCTATTAACGTGAGTGGTGAGCGTCAGCTTCCCACCTCTCAAGTTTCTTGATTGATTGGAAATGTTGCTTTTTAAGAGTCCCATGCTTTATTCTCCCACATACCGTTAAGCATAGACAAATATTTCTTCTCTTGTTGCACTCTATAAACCATCTCCATTAGATCTTCCATTGTCTAATCATCACCAGCTTTCTCTAAGGTAAGGCCTCCTAAGAGCTCTACTAGGATGTTGTTAGCATGACATTGCTAATAATCGAGGCCAAAGAAAGTGCCCTAAAATACTACCTAGTATTATCTTTGTGATGGTATGCTTTCTTGGTAAGGTTCACCTTGCCCAAACCACCACCAACTTCATATATGGCAATAGTTCTACTTTCTTCTTTTGCCTTCTAATTTTTCAACACATCCTCTGCATCTTTCTCCAATCTAATGATCTTATCCTTGACATTATGTGGGTGAATCTTAGTTTTTGTTCCATTTTAACTGACAAACGGCTACCTTGTTTGGTGGTTCTAATTTCATATTAATGCAATCTAGAAGTTAGTGTTGATATCTTCAGCTTTAAAGCATCAATATTGCTTCCCAAATCATGGAGTGCCATGGCTTCTCATATGATGCAAGAGTACATTTTCAACTTGTTCAATAGGCTACCAAGACATAAGAACTCAAATTTGATGATAAAGGTTTTGATCATATCCTCATATTGTTAGTTGATTTACTTGATCCACTAGCATATACTTGGATTATGGTCTCATTTTGCGTCTATATCTTACAAGAATCACGCCATCCATTTGATTTCATCTTAGAGCTCTTCCACTTTTCCTTCCATTGTATGCAGATACTTTGCTTCTTTCACTTGCTTAGTATCAATCCATTGTACTACTGCACCAATACTTGCCACCATTCAAGCTTTACAAGAAAGCCAAATAAGTTATTTTTTTCCCTTTAGAAAAAAAAGTGTTGGTGTAACACCCCTAATTTACCAGCTTGAAAATTTTATTTTACGAAAGTATTTATTGCAAAATTACTAGGTATTACCACCACACTTAGTATAAGTCTAGCTCCCTCGCCTTTCTCATATTAAGTGCTAAGGTTAAAATAAGCCATAACCAAAGTAAAACAGTAAAAATAGAATAATACATAATAGAAGTCACAAATAAATGTTGTAGTGCAACGGTATAACCAAAATACAATAAGAGAGATAAAAGTCCAAAGAAAAATTGATCATAACCAAAAACTAACACCCAAAGGTAAAACACTGGTTGGCCGTAACTCTAAGATCCAAAGGACCACTGTAGAAGCAAAACCTCTTCCCAAGGACTTCACTTATTATTGTTGTTCTTATATGCTTCATACTACTCCATGGCCCTCATGTGATTATTTGTAAGAGTAGTATTAATACTACTTTCTTATATTAAGTAAATCACAATACCTCATAAGAGGCAACAAACCCACATTTCGCATAGTCATGTAAAATTCAAAAAGCATAATTAAGCACAAAGAATATATCATAATCACAAATAATATTCATGAAACAACATATACAACATCTAAAATCAACTCAATAGTAAAACATACTGGTCAACTTCTCATCATTTCAAGGTACAAAGTCACATGTGATTAATTAAATGCATTCTGAACACAATGGTAGGGTGCTAAACCAACAACCGAAACAAAAATCCGAACGAAAAAATTAATCCAAAAATTATAAAAATAATTTAAGGCTCACTAACTAGTCGAACAAGCAAGAGATAAGCCAAGAAAATACTTTGTACCAAAGGAGAAGCTTTCAGCCAAGGAGGTGAGGGTAGCAAGGATGAGAATGACCGGTGATAGGGGAATAAGAATGAAAAATAAGGCCGATTCAGGGGAGGCTACAAATAACAATAATGGAGAAACAAAGGAAGAATAAAAGGTGTAGCACAAAGGGACTAAATATGGAGGTAGTCTTTTGTGAAAATGGGCACAGCAAAAGAGGGAAAGCTTAGTCCAAAATGGCCGAAGGTAGGGCAGTTGGGCTTTGGTGGATTTACTCAAAGGGAGGAAGAGTAGAACGATTATCTTAGCCGAAGGAGGAATGGGAGGAAAGGTAGTGTAGGTCGGTGGTGTGGTGATTGATATTGGTGGGAAGGGCCAAAGACAAAGGAGAGGGAGAAGGTGCGCAAGGGAGATGATGGTTTTGGGGTGTTTGAGCGTGGGTGTGAGGGAGCCTTCAGCAAGGGCTGCAAGTGTAGAGGGTGAGAATTCAATGATGATGGCCGGTGGGAGATGGAGGGTTGTTTTGTAGCAATTAAAAATGGTGGTGGAAGGAGCTATGTCGGGGAAGAATGGAGAGGAGAGTTATTGTGAGTGAGGGAGCTCAAGTAAGGTAGATAATTTGCATGTTTGGTCATGGGTTTGGCACAACATAAGAGGGAGAGGAGAAATGATTAATAATATGGATGGCGTGTAGGGAAACGAGGAGTAAAACAAGGAGAGGAAAACATAGGGAAGAGGGGAGGTATGGTGAAGATGGTGTAGGGAGAAGTTTTACAGGGTAAATCGTCAGGGTAGGGGAGGAGGTTGATGGTAAGGAAAATCTATCATAGGTTAGGGTAAATATCTAGGTAAAGAATGAGGATAAAAATGTTCAACTAAAATTTATCAGGTTTACCAGGTTGGTTTACTCTATAAAATGGATACTGATTGAGATCCAACCTAGGTTTAAAAAATTCATACGTATCCTCTAGTATATTATATATTTTAACCTAATAAAATTTTATATCTAATAAGTTGTAATAATATTACACATGTTAATAATACATTTATTACCCATTATCCTAAAATAATTATTACAACTAATATATATAATTACTTATCATATTTAGGATTTCTGGAAACGGGATATTACGGTTGAACAAAGAATGATGCATTTGAGAGGAGTGCATTACCCAGTATGCATATTAAACTATATATAGAATAAATTAGCTAGAGCCTAGAACTACAAGGTAGGCAAGAGTCAGTGAACTAGGGTCTTTCTTTTACGCAATGTTTTACAAACTAAATAGAAAATAAATTTGATAGACCTCTCGATTCAATTACAATTTGATTAGAAATTACTTTTATTAAAAAAAAGTCTAGTATGACTCAGTCTGACTCAATCTAACCAAGTCAAACCTATTCATTCGCGCTTCAACTCCCCATCTATAGTTAAAATAATGGCATTTTTAGTGTGCCTAGTCAAAATAGTTCACCCACTCCAACCCCAATTTTTTCCATTGGTATGCTAATTTTAAATTTTGGTAGTTTAATACCAGTGGGCATCCCATTAGGTCTGATTGAACCGGCCACTCCGGCTTTTAAGTAACTTGTTTTATGTAGTAGTACTATAAGGTAAAGGTCAAGTAGGTTGTTTGTGTCGGTACTCCATTCTAATTATTATTATTTTTACAAAAATTGATTTAATATCTGAATTGATATAATCTAAATAATTTAATAATTGATTTATTTTTTAAAATTAAATAATAGATCTAATAAAAAATAAATTGAATATTTGATCGGATAAAAATAAATAATATATAATTCGATAAATTGTATACATATATGCACTAAAATCTATTTATATTTATTAACATTTTATTGCATACATATGTGTGTGTATAATTTGAAAAAAGATTATTCATAGTGAGTGAATTTTATGCTTTTTAAATATTATTTTTATTAAATATTGTCCAAATTTTAGAATTAATAATTGATTATAATGTAATTTAATACTCAAATTTAACTATTAAATTCAATTAGATTGATTTATTATTTGTTAATATAATAATATAATAATTTGTGTATGATATTCTTTATTTGCAGTGTATTTAAAAATTTTAGATATTTAATAAATTATTTGTTATAAGATCTAAAATTTTAAATATTTAAATATCCGGAGTTATTTTTTAAATATTTCATCCATGAACATATTAGGCGGCGCATTAATTTCACTTACTAACAAGTAACACTATGAATCCAATCCCGTGCATCGCTTTCACTTGTAGTTCCACTCCAGACGAAGAGAAAATAAAAAGAAAAGGAAAATGAAAAGAAAATATAAATAAAGGAAATAAATTAATTAGTTGTGCTTGGACTTATCACAGCTGCTCCGACGCCTACTGGCGCCATATTCAATTTCCACGAGATTTTATTTACTACTCTCCTTCGAACAGAGTGATTGATTTGGAAGCAAAGATAAAGAAAACGAGTCATGGGTTTTATTTATCAAATTATTGCCAATCTTGATTTTTTGATGTGAGATCGAGGGAATACTCTCTTCCAACTCTGGTCAATTCATGTGCATAGCAATCAGACGCACTAACTATAAATAATTAGAAACCCATTGCCGTTGAAAACATCAGAGTCCTTTACGGGAACTTCATTCCAGTTGAAAACATTTTAGTGTCCCTATGTATCCATATGTACAAAAATGGATAGTTGTATCCATATATATATGTAGTCCACTGGATTAGTTGTTCTGTAAAAACCGGATCAAATATCGAATGTATTCGAAGATATTTGATATTTAGACTAATAATAATCACAAGCCAAATAAAAGATAATAAAATACCAAATGCAATTCACACTATGTATTTTATAATTTGCCTCATTTTATATCCCAAATCATTTTTCGCTCTAAAACAATGATCCCCAATGTAGAAATAATTTCATAAGGTGCGGAGGAGCTGGCTGTCTAAGCCATCAGAGACGCGTCTTCTATTTTGTATACCTACGTGGATCACCGTAATCGATTCCCATCACATACGTGTACGTCACAATGCAGGCCTTCGCCGTTCCATTTATTTATTTTATTTTTTAATATGAAAAGCAGTACATACAACATTGATTTTGATTACAAGCACGGGGCACATACATAAATAGGGAAAACACGCAGCTCAAGACAAACGAACAAAATTAAGAATCCGGTCCGGTTCCCATTCCGTCCGATATATCGGTGGTAGGAATGTGATGGTTGATAACCTTGTCGGAATCTGAAAGCCCCCCGTCCTCTACTCCACTTGCTCCTCCCTTAACGTCCCCATCATCTCTTTCTATGGCTGACTCCTTCCATTCCCTCCATTTGATGCGAAAATCATCAGGCATATCTCTTAGATCTAATTCTTTAAGTTTAGGGATGGACTTTATTCCGTCGGGGAATGTATTCAACTTGGCACACATCCAAATACGTAATCGCAAAAGACTTGGCATTGCTCCTTTTTCAATGGTCCACTCTTCTAAGTTTTCTAGACCAGCTAGAAATAGATAAATAAGTTTGGGAAATCCTCCATCTGAGCATCTCATTTCCTTTCCCATATAAGAATTCTTACGGAAAGTCAATTTCCTCAAGTTGGGTAGCTTCTCTAGGATTTGCATAGCATCAGGATTCATGATTTCGGTGTGGAATAAATCTAAAGTAGTTAGGCTGGGAGGCAACATGTTGGGTCCCAAGGTACAACCACCTAATGATGATGATGATCCCGACGATATCCTTCCAAATATCTCCAGCTTCATCTCATTTAGCCGCTCAAAATTGCATAAAGCACACAGTTCATCTACCAACAATTCTCCGCTCAATCCAATGTACAAATATTTAAGACACCCATTCGAAAGGCTTTTAGAATTTTTAATATGCTTTAAGCCTTCTTTTTCCTTGATTTCTGAGGCTATTGATAATTTTCTCAACTTAGTGAGCTCGGCCACGTCTTTCAACCGATGAAGTCCATCAAAGTTACACAGGACCTCAATATTATGATTCATTCTATCTCCTCCCTTCTGATGTAACTCAAACGACGCAAGTTTATATGCAATCCTTCCTACAGTTGGGGGCTCTTTAATTTCTCTTGGCATGTATACCTTCTGATGTAACTCAGACGACGCAAGTTTATATGAAATCATTCCTATAGTTGAGGACTCATCAATTTCTCTTGGCATATATACATGTCTCAGCTGCCTCATTCTCCATATCATATCAGGCAACCATTTTAAATAAAATTCGGTTCGTAAATCAAGCGTCTGTAGGCTCTTCAGCTTCACGATTGAAGATGGCAACACCGTAATCCGACTGTTTCTTAGGCTTAGATACCTCAAGTGGACTAATTCTCCAACTCCCTTAAGTAAAATATCCTCTGTAATGCCAGCAAGATCCAACACTCGAAGCAATCTGAATTGCTTCATGACCGTTTTTATTGATATAGAAGATTTAGTAAAATCATTCCATAAATATAGTGACTTGACATGTAGTGGTGCGTTAAACCTTGTTAATTTCTTCATAGCATCGTTGTCGTGAATCGTAAATCGTCGATATCTTTTTCTTGTATTCATTGTGAAAGCCGGTGTTGACATACCAATTGATGATGATGATGATGAAGATGAAGCTGAATCTTCTTTGGCCAGCACCTTGAGAAAGTTCTCTTCTGCTGCTTTGGATATACATAATTCTCTCACTAGATCATGGATGCGGCACGACTTTACCCTTCCATTCGCTCGAGTTGACCCCACTTGTACCATAGATCTGTCCACCAACTCTGCCAAATATGCTTCGCCTAACTCCATCGAGTTGGATCCTTGTTCATCAAAATAATCCTCGTTATCTGAGCTGTTGGTTGAAAGAAAACCTTCAGCCATCCATAACTCAATCACTTTTGTCGCGGGAATCTCAGTATCCTCTGGAAAGATTCCCAAGTAAAGGAAGCATGGTTTAAGATAAAATGGCAAATGATAATAGCTTAGTTCCAATACTTCTTTACAAGAAAAGCCGTCATCTTTTGCATTGGGCAATATTGATTTGATATTCTTATGCACAACTTTCCACTCTTCAAGGGACTTTTTCGCAGCTAATATTCCTCCGAGTGCAGCAATTGCCAATGGCAGGCCTCCACAATGTTTGAGCATTTCCCTTGCCAACTTCTCTGCTTCAAGACCTGCAGTAAAATTTTATTCAACGGCCGTCATGATTAAATTGATCCTTTAGAGAACAATTGATACTTAAAAAGATTAAAACTCACTCTCTGTGTGTCTATATATATATATATAAACTATTCAGTAGGAGAAAACTATTTATTAAATATTGCCGCATATATCTCTCTACCTATTTTATTGTTTATCAACTTCATTTCCATCAAGAAAACTACCTATTTTAAATGTGTCATTGTTTCCCCCTCCCTTGCCCCCGTGTAGTTCATCCCCGCAAAAAATAAAATAACTTTATTTCCATCAATGGCAATTTGCTGCGATGGTATTGGAGATGGAGGTGCAGGTGGATAACCAGAATTCAATTTCTACTAAAAGCGTATATGACCCTCTCAAAAAATTTAAAAAAATATAAAAAAAAGTAACTTTATTTCTCCGTTTAGTTTTCAAGAAGGAAAAAAGGTTCTTCTTCTTGTTTTTTATCACTATTTACCTTCATCATGTCAAGCAAAAAATATAAGAGCAGACTGTACTTGTTTTTTAAAAGATGAAATCTAGATATTTTAACATGATCATAGAAAGAAAATAAAATTAAATATGTGCACTATAATTGTACTCAAAAGAATTATGAATTCAAAATATGGAAAAAAAATTGGTGGATAAAAAATTATTAATGTACTATATAGACCGTGATCGTGGCCTAGTGGGGAGGAGCTCGGCGTTTGAGTACTATAAAGACGTTTAATTTATGAATAGGTTTTAGGGGTCGTGGGCATCTATAGCCAATAAGTGAACCGATGGTACACGATCATGTCTCATTTTCAGTCACCTGGGTTACGTACCCCTCCCCCAGGTATTCCAACAAGTACCCCTAAAAAAAACTAATTAACTATTATTGTTGTAATCTATAGCGCATATATATTAGAGAGAACTAAATAGTAAATATTAGTACTATAGTAGCTTACTAATTAGCTAATTATATCTTTCTTTGGTCTTAATTATTTTATTTTTAAGAATTTAATTTTTTTGAAAAATAATAAAATTATGATCATAGTGGTGACAATTATGAATTTATGATATTGTCAGCTTCTATGAAAAATGTTGTTTGTTAATACCAGACCTACCATATGCGATTTAAAAAAATTCATTTATGTACGGGCTAAGCAATAACTTTGTGCCGGGTTATATATATAACTATAATTTTATATATCGATAATAAAACTATTGGTTGAACGTGGACAATTTCGCAACGCTTTGCATATTCGATCCACTGCCATCTTTAAAAACAACATCAGCGCATGCATTAGCAATGGTACGTTCTTTCATAATATTATTTTTTTTCATTATTTTATTAAAATCTAATGATAAAAACAAAAATAAATTTTATTAGGTATCATCGAAGTACATTTGCACGATACACCAGAGGATGTGATACTGAAATTATATGAGAAAATTGTATGACATGTGAGACACGAGACGCGCGCATGTGCTGAACCTAAAATATCTGGTTTCATTATAAGGTGCATTTAAATAGACATAACAAGGTCCATCTGAATTTATGATATTATCACCCAAAAACTGAGAGGAAAATGAAAGATTACGTACCGTGCTTTTGCAAAACAATATGTGGTGGATCACCTCCAATCTTCCTTTGGAGTAGTGCCCAAGCGCTGCTCTCAGTCATTAGGGTTTGCTCATGAACAAATGCGTTATTATCTACATACTTTGCAACGCTCATAATGCGAGTGGTGAGCACAACCTTCCCGCCGCTAGAGTTTTCTTGATTGAATGGGAAGGCTTTTTTAAGAGAGTCCCAAGCTTTATTATCCCAAATATCGTCGAGCACGATCAAACACTTCTTCTCCTGTTGCACTTTATAGACCCTCTCCATCAAATCATCCACTGTCTCATTATCACCTGCTTTCTCTGAGGTAAGGCCTCGTAAGAGTTCTACTAGGACGCTTCTAGCATGACATTGCTGAGAAATGGAGGCCCACGCAAACACCTCAAAATATTGCCTAATATCTCTATGATGGTATACTTTCTTGGCAAGGGTCGTCTTGCCCAAACCACCGACTCCACATATGGCGATAGTTCTGTGTTTTTCTTCCTTCAGTTTTTTCACTACAACCTCCACATCTTTCTCCAATCCAATGATTTTCTCATCCTCCACATAATGTGCGTAACTCTTTCTCAATCGTTGTTCCATTTTAACCGAGGAACTGCTACCTTCTTCGGTTGTTCTGACTCCATACGTATGCAGTCTAGAAGTTAGTGTTGATATCTTCAGCTTTAAGGCATCAATATCGCTTCGAAACTCATGGAGTGCCATGGCTTCCCTTATGATGCAAGAGTATCTTTTCAACTGGTTCAATAGGCCACCATGACGTCGGAATTCATATTTGAGGATAAAGGTTTCGATTATATCCTCAGATTGATAGGCCAACCAGCTAATTTGCCTGATCCACTCGCGCATTCTTGCGTCACGGTCTCGTTTGGCGTCTACATCTTGCAAGAAGCACGCCATCCATCTGAGCTCATCTTGGAGCTCCTCCACTTTTTCTTCCACCTCATGTAGATACTTTGCTTCTTCCACTAGCTGAGTACCAATCCATTGTACTGCTGCACCAACGCTTGCCGCCATTCAAGCTTGACAAGAAAACCAAATAAGTTTATTTTTCTTTTTCACCTCTGGAACAAAGAGTGTGGAACAAAGAGCGTCGGGTCTGAGAGGAGTGCATTACCATGTATGCATATTAAACTATATATAGAATACATTAGCTAGACCCTAGAACCTCAAGGGTAGCGAGACTGCAAGAGTGAAGAGTCTGTGTTTTGAAAGCCGGACAGACCGGTCCGAACAGTAAATTGGCCACAACACCGAGTCAGATTTTATATGGACGGTGCAGAATGTGACAATTGGATAATTAATATATTATTCATCTTAATTTAAATAAAAAACTTAAAATATTTATTTTAATTTATTAAAATTATTTAGATAAAAAATTTAAATATTTATTTTGATTACCATTTATTTTTTTCATCTTAATTCATTTAAATCCAAACAAAATGTTAGAAATGATAAAATATCAATATGGATGTGATACCTTTCATTATTTATTATTTAAATTTTATGAGAAAAATTTTATATTTTTATTTTTATTTAAATATGAATGATTTTCCTTCTTTATTTATATTTATATCTATATCTATTTATATATTTATTGGATAAAATTTATTAGGTTTAAAATAAAAATTATTTAATATTAAAATTAAATATTTAGATTATTAGAGTTTAACTATATTTTCACTTTTAGTTGAAGGCTATATAAATAAACGATATAAAATTAATTTTATATTAAATAAATAAATATAGATATAAAAATATATACAAATTTAAAAAAAATTAAACTATATTTATGCTCAAATCAAATGAATATTTTTTTTAATATATCCACTAAATTTTAGATAAATCTCATCCCATCATGAACCGAAGGGCGTCTTCAATAATAACTAGATAATACATTTAGACATATAAATATAACTTCACGAGACGCTGACATCCCGCAAACTAGAACCCCGGTTAACGGACGAAATCTAAGGCTCGCCGATTATGATAAGATGAGAAGGGAACAAAACCAGAGACGACAAAGAGGAAAGGCTAATTTGCAATACTTGGTCCGTAAATAACCAATTTCTATGCTTATACTATTTTTTCGGTAATTATGTATTCATAATGGAGAAGAAAAAAAATTTAAACCAGAGATTTGGAAACTGAATGTTTAACATGTAGTCTGGTACTATTGGTCCATCAGATGAGATCATTTTGATTTATGATAGACTTTCGGATTGAGCATGAATTCACTGATTTATGATGATGATGATTTGTCCTTTTTCACTATCTCCTTGTTATCAATTTGGGTTTAATTATTGTTGATATTAATGATTGTGTCGGTAATGGAGTAGTGGTGTGAACTTTTATGAGAATTCCTTTACTTATTACGGTGACTTTCTTAGGTGGGTAAGGGTCACTACCGACTATGGGCCAAGGCAATAATTTACCCCATCACGCCTGCCTTTAAATTTTAATCTTTATATTTATTCGTATCTTTATTTCTGACATTAAAGAAAAATTATTTCTATGAAGTTGAGTGTATTGAATTGAGGAAAAAGATAGTAAAAAAAATAAAATAAAATAAAATTAGATGTCCACATAAAAATATTTGGTCAAGAAATAGGACTCAACAAACATAAATATCAAGCAGGCGTATATATTTAATGAATACGTTTCATAATTAGACATATTTTATCTGAATTACACACCGTAAAAGCCTAATAATTACATATAGAGTGGAATAATTTTAATAAAGATCATCAAAGGTATCTCAATATATTCCATTGCTGTTACAAATGGATTACTATTTTAATTATTATATAACTCAAAAATGTTATTTTTATAATTGGTTCCTAGAATTTTTCACAAATATGTTTGGAAAAGAGTGCACCGTACACGTTAATTCCACGTGCTAACAAGGATTACTCTCAAAAGGTGACATAAACTGCCCCTCAATAATTTCTTAGAAAAGAGTCAAAAGACGCATGAGGACGGGGGAGCAGGTAGCTTTTGACGACAAAATCCTCAATAATTTCCCAGAAAAACTTGTAAGGAAGCAAGAGAAGGTTACTTTTGACCACAAAATATAAAGCACCATGAGAATTTCCTACCGGTGGCCGAAAGTTGAACCATTCTATCCAATTCCATCCATACTGATAAAATTTAAGAAATTTGTTAACTTGATGTGTTTGTGTTTAATCTGATTTGATACTAATTAGAACAAAATTGATTCGATTCTCTCAATCAATGATCTAAGTTAACTTAAAATTCGGTATCAACTCAACTGAATATTAACCCGTCAATAATTCGATTCGAGAAGATCAAATTTAATATTAACTAATTATAAATCTTATAATTAAAAAAATATCGTGATTTTATTATTCATTTAATTTTTTTAAGATATATTATTTTATAAGTTTTTCTCATTTTTTTTATTTTTACCAATTAGGGCTTAACAAACATGCTTAATTGTTAGGCATATTTTATTAAATAAACACTCATGATAATTAAGCATCTTTTTACTCGAATTTCATGCTTTTGAAATAATGACAATTAGAAATAGGGTGGAATAATTTTAATTAAATATACCTAATCATCAAGCTTGTTTTTGTCCCTTCTATAAATATTAGGGTTTGAATTGAGATAAGTAAATATTAAAAAATAAAAAATAAATGACAGTTATACCCGAATTATACCCGAATTTCCTTTTGTAATAAATATTAAGGTTAGTGTATATTTGTCTAATTAGATAAAATGTTTTTTTTTCTCATCCTCATTACTCCCAAATTTGAGGTTAATAATAATAATAAATTGGGGTGAATGAAAGAAAATAAATGAACTATCATTAACCTTGGTAAACTTTTTATTTTTGTAACTAAAAAAAGTGAATGGTGTTGAATCAATTAATTTACCTCGATTCACCCTAAACCAAATAGGCTATTATTGTTTCTTCTTAGCTTTGTCAAGCATATAGTAACATTTAACTTAACTCAAAATGGGGCAACAATTTGGCGTGGCAAGGGTCTCAGCACTAAGCCTCCAACTGTATGAGCAACTCCAAGGGTATCCAAAACCAAGTCAAAATATTTAGCCTACATTGGAATTTTAAAAATGATAATACTTGATTGATTCATTTGTGCAAGTGCTATGTATAAGTTTGCATTTACTTCACTACATTCTCAGAGAGAAGGTAACATTTGCTTCACTACATTCTCAGAGAGAAGGTAACATGCGATTACATGTCAAATAAAGAATTATGATAACCTATAACCAATTTTACCCATTTTTTGTAGATCAAAAATTGACATAGGATAGTGTAAGGTGTAATAAAAAAAAAAGGGAAAGTAAAACTCCCTTAGCTATGCCTCCAAGAAAAAAATAGGAAACAAACAATTAATTTATAAAGATGACAAAGTTATTGATTAGATTTGTAACACCTTAAAATTCACTACTTTTTTTTAAATGGAAGTAACTAAAATAGAAATACTTAAATTAAAACCCATGAATTCTGGGGATGTTACCGCTACACTTAGTACCAGACCGGTTCTCTCCGACCGTTCTAGTACCAAGTGCTAAGGCTAGAAGAAAAGTAATAATCAATTATAAATCAAGACAACTCAAATTTTCAAATAAGCATTAAGCTGTTATAGAACAAAAATCAGAGTACGCATAAAGAATTAATATTCAAATTAAAAATAAAAGAGCTTACAACTGATAAAAGATTAACGAAAGGAAATATAATCATATCAAAACTGAAATAAGGCCACAACTCTCTCGAACTTAGAGCCAAAATATGCTCAACCCTCAGCCCCAACTGGTGTCTCGCCCACCTGCATAAGGTTAGAAGGGCATACTACTCATGGGAATGAGCAGCACCCATAAAACGGGTGGTCAATACGCTACGTACTAAGTAAGATAACCGAACACTAAGGCCCACACATAAGGACATAAATCATGCAGAAGAATAGAAGAACACAATCATAAATACATATGATCAACTAGGTAAAAATACAAAGGCCCATATATAATCTAGATTAATTACTTAATTAATCACTTATTAGAAGTCAATTCATACCATGCTTTTTATCAAATCCATGTAAGTATAGGAACAACCTACTATTATTGCTGGTGGGCCGGTCATTTGCGGGACAAAGTCCACACCACTATTTTTCGTCGGTGGATCAGTCACTTGCGGGACAATAGTCCACACCACTATTTCTGACCGGTGGATCGGTCTGGTTCCTGCTCACATGGTGTTCCACTGTAAGTAGTTAGTATCTTTTAAGTGTCTTAGCAAACTCTAGTTTGTGTTTATTGAGCTCGAGTCACCCCACTATTATTGTCGGTGGGCCGATCACCTACGGAATAATGTCCACACCATTATTATTTGTCGGTTGCACATAGGGTAAAACCCTAACCACTATTCCTGACCGGTGGATTGGTCTAGACTTGGCTCAATAATCTTCCACTTTAAAAGATTAGTATCTTAAATATTTTATTCAAAACCTTTCATCCCGGACATGCATGAATCATTCGCTTTACACTTCACACAGCACAAATCATAAAATTCCACAATCATAATTACACTTTAATTACCACATACACATGACAACACAAAAACCCTAAGCAGTCACAACAAACCCTAATTGACCACAACGAACCATAGTTAACCACTCCAAACCCTATTTAACCATAACAACCATAATTAGCCATTCCAAACCTTAGTTAATCATAACAACCCATAGTTAATCACTCCAAACCCTAATTTAGTCTCCTACATACCAATATAATGTCCTACGTACTATTTTTTACCCAAAACTTCCAAACACCCAAATAACTTTTCTATTACCTTCCTTACATCCCAAGTCAACATTCCATACGTAAGTTTCACTCCCATGCAAACTTTACACATCCCATGCAACCTCTAAAACTTTTCATACAAACCCTAAATCTTATGCAATCATTAACTCCCATGCAAAACCCTAACTCCACCATACAAACCCTAATACCACCATACAACCATTAATACCACCATGCAAACCCTAATACCACCATGCAAACTCTAATACCGCCATCCAAACCCTAATACCACTATACAACCATTAATATCACCATGCAACCATTAATACCCTCATGCAAACCCCAATACCACCTTACAACCATTAATACCACCATGCAACTATTAATACCACCATGCAACCATTATTACCCCCATGCAAACCCTAATACCACCTTACAACCATTAACACCACCATGCAAACCCTAATACCAGCATGCAACCATTAATACCACCATGCGAACCCTAATACCACCATGTAAACCCTAATCCCACCATGCAAACCCTAATACCACTATACAACCATTAATACCACCATGCAACCATTAATACCACCATACAAAACCTAATACCACCATGCAACCATAGATTAAATTCTCCCAAATAAATCATGCAAAATCATAGATTAGATTCTCCCATACAAAACCATAAATTAGATTCTCCCATATAAAACCATAAATTATATTCTCCCACACAAAACCATAATTTAGATTCCCCCAAATGGAACCATAAATTATATTCTCCCACACAAAACTATAAATTAGATTCTCCCATATAAAACCATAAATTATATTTTCCCACACAAAACCATAATTTAGATTCTCCCATATAAAACCAAAACTTATATTCTCCCACACAAAACCATAATTTAGATTCCCCCAAATAGAACCATAAATTATATTCTCCCACACAAAACCATAAATTAGACTCTCCCATATAAAACCATAAATTATATTCTCCTATATAATACCATAAATTGGATTCTCCCATACAAAACCATAAATCAGATTCTTCCACATGAAACCCTAAATTAGATTCCTCCACACGAAACCCTAAAGTCTTTCTTTTATTCCTCCACTCATAGATCATTAAAATACTTAGGTCAGCTCATTTCCCCTTTAGTCAACTTAATTCCCATTTTCCATTTCCAACCTTTTTCCCACACAATACCACTTTTATATGTCCTCACATACATGTCTTATAGGGTCACATCACATAACACAATGTTTTATCACATATAGTACACATGCCATGTAAATATACAAAGACGTACTTCAACTCCATGTCATACCACATATGAAACAATTAATAATGATAAACATAGAATACATAGCATATGAAGCACATAATGCATATAAACATGCAAAAGGCCTTAGTAACACCTTTACCTAAAACGACACCGATCTTGGAGCACGATCCTACACCTCCTTAGGGCTTTGACTGGTTTTACCTATTATGAGGGAAAAGCTAAAATTAGACTCCCTTATATCAAAAATACTATTAATCACTAACTAGGTTTTCAAATAAATAATAATATATTAATAAAATAACATTAACTAATTAATAATTTTGCTAAAGATATAGAAATAATAGAAATATTATAAAAGTTGATAATATAAGGTTGAAAACTTTACCCTAATAATAATAATAATAATGATGATGATGATGATGATGATACTAAAATAATAATAGCAAAGGTACTAAAAATAATATCAATGATAATAATAATAATAATGATGATGATGATGATGATGATGATGATGATGACGACGACGACGATAAAAGCCATAATAAGTTTATCACATAATAATAACCATAATGGTAATAATAGTAAGGATAATATTTGAAGATAAAAAGAAGTAGGGTTTCCACCCTACATTGAATAATAATAACTTAATAAATAATAATAATAATAATAACAATAATAATAATAATAATAATAATAATAATAATAATAATAACACTAATAAGAATAAATACTAATAACCCTAATAATAATAAGACATGCTATTTATAATACTACTACTAAAATTTAAAATAAGACAATAGGGTTTCAACCCTATATAAAATAATAATACTAACACTTTAAAATAATAATAATGATAGTAATAATAATAATAATAATAATAATAATAATAATAATAATAATAATAATAATAATAGTATTAGTAGTAGTAGTAATAATAATAATAATAATAATAATAATAATAATAATAATAATAATAATAACAACAACAACAACAACAATAATAATAACATTAGTAACAACACTAATGGTAAAATAATTGTATTAATAATAATGAAATAAGAATAATAGAATTTCAAAATAGGAAATAATAATTATTATTATACTTATAACATATTAAAATTAATAATAGTAATAATAGAAATAATAAGAAGAAGAATAATAAAATCGAATTAAAATACAATAGGACTTTAGCCCTTAACATAAATAATAATAAAAACATTAATACTAGTAATAATAATAATAATAATACATATTAAAAATATAAATAATAATAATAATAGTATTTATATGCAAATAATTGAAATAAAATAATTTAGGGGTTATAAAAATAGGGAAAATGGTTGAGAGGGTCTAGGGTTCAACCTTAGGCTGGTAGGGATAGGCGACACCAGTAGTGGTACACGGCGGCGGCGGCGGAGGCTGGAAACAGAGAAGAAAAAGGGAAAGGTTGCATGCTGGAAAAAAGATAGGGAGAATGGAGGTGGAAGTTGGGTTGTTTAAGAATTCCCGGAGGGAGAGGAGTAGAATGGAGGTGGTGGCACAACCAAAGGTGGCAGCGCAAGGCAGCGGTGGAGGTGGCCAAATGGAGAAGAAGGAGAGAAAGAGAGAAGGAGAGGGAGGAAGAGGAAAAGAAAGGTAGGGGAAGGTAGAGGAGGGTTTGCAAAAGAGAGTGGGAGGTGAAAGAAGAGGCTGCAGCTGCAGAATAGGTGGTTAAAGGTGATTCGTAGGGTGGCGGAGACAGAAAATAGGTGTGATCGGGAAGGCTACTTCGCACAGCCGAGGTGGCTTGTGCAGGATGAATCGAGGGATATGGGATGGATGGTTAGCTAGAGGGCGGTGTAAGGAGGAGTTTGGTAGGTGAAGAGGGCGGCGAAGTTGGCCAGAGACGGCAGACAAGGCGTCTAAAGGGGCGGTGGCAAAAAGGGGTGATTTTTGGGTAAGCAACAAAAGGTTCGATACAAGGCAGATTATAGGGATATTTATAGGGTAAAATGGAGGGCTAAGGTCAGATGAAAAAACGGTAGGGTCGGGTAGGTTGTTTAGGCTCACCGGCGGCAGTAAAAGCTGGCTAAAATCAAAAGGCAGGATGGTTGTGCGTAGGAGAGAGAGAGAGAGAGAGGAAAAACGTGTGAGGAGAGAGGGAAAGTGGGTAGACAGGTGTGGTCGGTGAGTCAACGTGGAAGAGAGGGGGAGAAAATGGGCAGCAAACGTGCGTAGTCGCTGGTGGAATTTTTGGCAGGTGGCTGTGGTGCAGTTACAGTCGATGACGTCGACGGGGAAGAAGGAAGAAGAAGATGGGGGGCTGGACCGGGTGGTCCCGAAGAAAAAGAAATAAAGGAAGAACCAGGCGGTCGGGCGCGAGAGGGAGTTCATTTAAATAAACCTGGCGTATAGGGAAATAATGGATTAAAACGCGCCACGGCGAGGGAGAAGGAGGCTGGTCGTGCGGTTGAGCTGGGTCGCGCTAAGGAAAGAAAGAAGGGGAATTGGGCCACTAGGCTGGCCCAATTCGGTAAGGAGAAAAAAAAGAAAAGAAAAAGAAAAAGGAAGAAAGAAATGGAAAAGGGAAAAGAAAAATAGGAGGGTTGGGTTAAATAAATAAATTAAATTATTTGGGATAGTTAAAAATAATAATATTTAAATCCCTTTTTAGGCTAAATTGGGATTTTTAAAAGATTTTACATAAATTCCATTTTAATTAGCAAAACACTCTAATTTTCTCAAATTAAATTATTTATAAAATTAATATTAATTTGAAACTTTTTTCCCCCTATTATTTTAAATAAAATAATTTATTTAATTAATTTTAAAAATAAAATCCTTAATTAGTTTAAAAATACTCAAATTTCTTCTAATAAAATACTCATTAATTTCTTATTAATTTACCCTAATTAATTTCCTTTTATTTTAATAAAAATAACTTATTTAATTAATTTTCATAATAAAATCTTATTTAATAATAAATAATAAAAATAGAATTTTTGGGATATTTCAAGATTAACTTTCATATGGCTTATATAAAAATCAACTAAATGAATGTGTATTGGGGATAGAAATAAATAAATAAAAAAGAATTTTAAGATGAGAAAAATAAAATGGTGTCAAATGAGCCATAAAAGATGCGGCCTACAATAAATGCTACAAATGCCAACAGATAACAAATTTAAAAAATTGAGTAAGGAAGATATGAACATTAAAAATATTAGTGGAATTATTTTATGAATATGGCTCATGAGTAGTCTTGCTCACATAAATACGAGGATTAAAATCGGAATTATGCATGTGATTTGATATTTATGTATGAAAAATCATGGTGAATTAGAAGATCAGCAGCTTACAATAAATCCTAGTTTTCTTAAAAGCTTCTAAAATATTAGAAAAAATCTCGCATAGTTTAATCACGAATAAGCAATGTCTAAAAGTGTAAAAATTTTAAAATACAAAAAGTAAATATTTATAAAGTATATAAGTTACTTTTCAAAAGTTTGGAAAAAAATTGTCCAACGACTTATTTCAATTTGAAGAAAATCCCAATCCAAAAAAAATAAAAATTTCACGAAGCTTTAAAATTATTTTTCAGAAATATCTAATGAGTTTATTAAAATTTCTAAAATATCTAAAATATCAAAACAATAAAAATATATATAATTTTCAAACCTTTTTAGAAAGTTTTGTAACTGCAATATAATAGTTTCAAATTTTATGATTGAAAAATATGAAGGATAATATTTTTTTATTAATCTAAGATCATGTTTTCATATACATAATACATTATGCCATTTTATTCTTAAAATAATCGTGTTTCAATTATTATATCAAAACAAAAATAATAAAATAAATATAGACGGAGGCATGAAAAAATTAGGTGTAGAAATAGAACTCAACAAACATAGATAACTAGCACATGTATATATTTAATAAATACATTTATTAATTAGACATATTTTACCTGAATTACACACCATAAAAGCTTGATAATTAGATATAGAGAAGAATAATTTTAACAAAGATCATCAAACGTATCTCAGTATATTCTATAGCTGTTACAAAGGGATTGCTATCTTAATTATTATACAACTCAAAAATGCTATTTTTATAATTAGTTCCTAGAATGTTTCACAAAAAGAGTGCACCGTACGCGTTAATTCCATGTGCTAATAAGGATTACTCTCAAAAGGTGACAAACGGTGTCCCTCAATAATTTCTGAGAAAAGGGTCAAAAGACGCATGTGGAAAAGGGGGCAGGTAACTTTTGACACAAAACCCTCAATAATTTCCTAGAAAGACATGTGAAGAAACAGCAGAAGGTAACTTTTGACCAAAAAAATATAAAGCCCCATGAGAATTTCCTACCGGTGGCCGAAAGTTGAACCATTCTATCCAATTCCATCCGAGCTAATAAAATGTAAGAAATTTGTTAATTTTATTTGTTTGTGTTTAATCCGATTTGATACTTATTAGAATATTATTAATCTGATTCTTTCAATCAATGATCTAATTTAACTTAAAATTCAATATCAACTCCACTGAATATTAATCCGTAATTAATTTAATTCAACAAGATCAAATTTAATATTAACTAATTATAAATTTTATAATGATAAAAAATATAGTGATTTTATTATTCATTTAAAAATTTTAAAAATATATTATTTTATAAGTTTTACTTATTTTTATATTTTTACCAATTAGGACTCAATAAACACGCTTAATTATCAGACGTATTTTATTAAATAAACACTCGTGATATTTTTACTAATTATAAATTTTATGTCTCCCATGCAACGTGCGAACTTTTTCTTGTAATTCTTACGCTCACACATAAAACCCTAATTTTCTATACAAACCCTAACTCCCATGCAAACCTTAGCTTTCATACATGGTCACAATAACACACAAACCGACTCCACATCACTACACTCCCTATCATCATGTTACAAAACTTATCATGCATTTCTTATGGGCCACACCATACCATAATAACAACACAACCCATACACATAATACACATGCCACAATGTATTACACAAACTTACCTCAACTCCATATCATACTACATATATGACAAGTATACAAATACACATAACATACATTATAGTTCACATCACATGGCATGCATGGCATATAAAATACATAATACACACATGACCTTAATACTCCCTTACCTAAAATGTCACCGGTCTTGGAGCACGCTCCTACACCTCTTGAGGGCTTTGACTGGTCTCACCTTTATGAGGGAAAAACTATAATTAGGTTCTCTCCTACTAAAAATACAATTATTCACTAACTTCTTCTAAGACTAGATTTTTAATAAAACAATACTATACTAATAATAACTATATGAAATGCTACTAAAAATACTAATATTAATATTAATATGATTCCAACCGGATGGTGATATAAGGGCTTCTACCCTCCACCAAAATAATGCTAATAATAATAATAATAATAATAATAATAATAATAATAATAATAATAATAATAATAATAATAATAATAATAACTTAAACTTAAATAATATAAGGTAGGGTTTTCAACCCTTCCTCAAAATAGTGAAAGTACCATTTAATAATAATAATAATAATAATAATAATAATAATAATAATAATAATAATAATAATAATAATAATAATAATAATAATAACACATATTACTTATAATGATATTAATAATAAGAATAATATTAATATTAATAATAGTAGAAATAATACTATTAATAATAAAAATAGGAGTATGCACACTATTTAGATAAAATAGGGCTTCGGCCCTCTTTAGATAGATAATAGAAATAATAAAAATAATAATAGTAATAATAATAATAATAATAATAAGGATAAGGATAATAATAATAATATGAATAATATTAATAATTCGAAACTAATACCTTATATAATTTATACATACTCTTGAACCTGCTAAGAAAATTTATCATTAATATTAATCTCAATAATAATAATAATAATCGAATAAGGGTTAAAATTGAAATAAAATTAGAATAAGCTTAAATAAATAGGAGAGAAGGGCTGAGAGGGTTTAGGGTTTCACCTTTGGTCGGCGGAGATAGGTGGCACCAGCGATGGTGCATAGCGGCGACGACAGTGGCCGAAAAAGAGGATAGAAGGGGAAAAGTTGAAGGTTGGGAACAAGATAGGGAGAATGAAGGTGGGAGATGGGGTGTTTAGAGTTGCCCAGAAGGAGAGGAATAAAATAAGGGTGGTGGCGCAGCCAAAGGTGGCGGCGCATGAGAGGGTTTTTCTTTGTAGGGATCAAAATTTTGATGCAAGGCTCATTACGGGGGTATTTATAGATTTTAAAAGAGATGGTAGGATTTTGTGGGTCGGTTAGGGGGTAATACAGGTAGGGTTCCGATCAACGGCGGTGGTGGTTAGCCGGTGGAAATCAAATTCGGGGCAAGGATATGTGTAGGGAAAAAGGGGGGAAAATGCACGAGATAAGGGAGAAGTAGGTTGGGTGACGTAGTCGATGGATCAGGATGAAAAAATAAGAGGAAAATGGTCGGTCAAAGGGGCGAGATCGGTGGCTGATTTCTCGGAGGCTCTCAATGAGAGGTTTCTAGGCATCAACGTCGGGGAGAAAGAAGAAGATGGCATGGACCGACAGTCTGGGGAAAAAAAAGAAAAGAAAGAAAAGGAGAAGGAGGACCAGACTAGGCAACGACATTTAAAGAGATGGGATGAAATGCAGCGTCCAAGGAAAAGGATAAAACGCAGTGTTGGGCTGCCAAGAGAAGAAGAAAAGAAAAAAATGGGCCACTGGGCTACCGAAAGAAGAAGGAAGAAGGGAAAGGACTAGGCCGCAGGCTGGCCAAGGTCGAGGAGGAGAGGAAGAAAAGAAAAGAAAAGAAAGAAAAAGAAAGGAAGAATGAAAAATGAAAAGAAAAAGGAAAAAGGAAAAAAATAAAAATATGAGGGTTGGGTTAATTGCATTAATTAGGATATTTTAGGTATTTAAATAAAAATATTTTAAATAAAATAATATTAAATTTCCTTTTTTTAGGTTAAATAAGGATTTTTAAAAGATTCTTTCTAAATTACTTTTTTATTAGCAAATACCAAATTTTTTTCTTATAAAAATATTTATAAATTCCTTCTTAATTTTCCTTAAATAATTTGTTCCTATTTCAAATAAAAATAATTAATTAATTAATTTCCTAATAAATCCTTATTTAATTACACTTCTTAAAATACATATTTTTGGGTCATTTCATCTCGTTGGACAATTCCACCCGAGTTCATGGATGACCTAATTTAGTACAGGAGGCAATTAAATTCTCTGAGGCCACAGAAGGTTAGTGAAATAATTTTGTGTAAAAGTAGTTTTCAATTTTTGATTTCTTAAATAAGTGATATTCCAATTTGTTTTACTTGTGTTTTTAGGTCTACTTCTTACCGTTCGATCAAGATACGGGAATGAAACATCTTGAGTTGACGTACCAAGATGACCTATGCTTTATGGATTCGCTCGAGCCTTATATGCCAGACAAAGTTTCTTGATAGTTTGACTACGCTCAACTCATCCGAATTCCTCCTATCATTCCAGCACATGGATTTTGTCGAAGTGCCAACATTAAAAAGTATAAGGTAGATTACTCCAGTTGTGTATCATTTTGAAACATTTAGCCACACCACCTACTAGAATTCAACTCCAATTTTTATCGGTCAACATATAAGCATGATGCCTTAATTGAATACCTTCCTTGATATAATCCTCGGACGCATATAGTGTAACACCTCCAAAATTCACTACTGAAAAATTTCGTTTAATTAAAAGAAAAAGCGGAAGCAAAATAATAAACCATGGATTATGGGGATATTACCGCCACACTTAGTACTAGACTGGTTCACTCCTACCATTCCAGTATCAAGTGTTAAGGCTAAAAGAGAAAAAAATACAACTTACAAGAAACTCAAACCAATGATTAAATCGGAGTAGTGCATTTAAACATTTATAAGAGTATAATACACCACTGGTGGTTACAAATCAACAAATACGTTGAAACATAAATTTTAAAGGTAAAAGAGTACAACCCTAGAATTTACCGGATAGTACCTTACGCTATTTCCCGAGAGCCCACCTGAATAGCACCTGAAACGACCTTGTAGTGGACACTGCCCATTGAATAGGCAAAGGCCTCATGAATGGAACCCTTCAGTATTACGGTACTGAGTAACCCTTTAAATCATACTTAACGGCAGGCCCGCAATGCAACACATAATACTACATACATACTTAATGATAGGTAAATACTGAATGTCCACATTTATACAACCACATTCTTAACAAATCAATCAAATATTAATAGACCATAGAGAACAATCGATACTTCTGGGCCTTAACCCTTAGTCCATCATTATTAATCATATCGGATTATAATTATCCCTGTGAGTGTTGGAATCCCACTATTATTTGCCAGTGGACCGGTCATGCAGGGCAAAATGCCCCTAGCCACTATTATTCTCCGGTGGACCGGTCTGGCCCCGACTCATAGAGTGTTCCACTATAAGTGATTAGTATTCTTCCATAATTTATTCACAGCCAAATCAAATTTATTGAGCTTGAGACCCCCACCATTCTGGCCGGTGGATCAGAATATAAATATACATCATCCAGGGCAACACATCCTGGGCACCGTTATATCCGGTGGATCGGTACTCATAAACATAATCCAAGGTAAAACATCCTGGGCTACTATCATATCTGGTGGATCGGTACTCATAAACATCATCTAGGGTAAAACCTCCTAGGCCACTATTATATTTGGTGGATTGGTACTCATCATATAATTTAACTGGGCCCGGCGCATTAATCTTTCACTTTAACGATTAGGTTTTCCCTTTTAATCAGCACAACAATTCCATTTATTTTCTTCAATAGGGAGATCAAGATCTCGGGACACAAAGGTACACTGGTTGCACTGGTGCATAAAAGCTACTCAATACCCTTCAACTATCAACCTAGGGATGCAAAGGTACCCTGGTTGTACTGGTGCATAAAGCTAACTCAATACCCTACCGACAAGGACACCTAATCCCCATAAGTATGCATACCCCCTAATTTGGTCTGTAGAGCTAGATAGAGTAGATATAGGGCCTAGCTGGGGCACAAAGGCACACTAGCAAATACTAGAATAATTGTGGGCTAAACCACATCTTTAGGGTAGCGACCCCTAAAGAGCCGCCATTCCCGATCTTGAGGTCTTCCACTTTAAGTATTAGTATCTTAATTAAGGTGATCACAAAAGCACAATAATCAAATAATTATTCACTTTTAATTGTTCAGATATCGTCAGATATTTTTTATTCAAATGGTTGTCCAAGGTAACACAGAAGAGTCATTAAGGCCATCCTAATCTCATCTAATTTCAAATTAGAATTCGTTCTTGTGATACTTACTAATTATCAAGTACTCTTACTTCGCTAATCAGCGTTATTTGAGTCATATTACGAAATTCCACAATCACAACGACATGTTAGATACAAATTACTCATTTACCCCTTACTTATATAATTGCTAAGTCATCCCTTCCTTACTTGACAAATTACCATATTACCCTCCTTGTTATATAATTACTAAGTTACCCCTTACTCGATTTAGGTTACCAAGTTATCTCCTATATTTATTAGGTCACTAATCCCCATTCATAATTATTACACTTAATATATTTTCCATTTGGTTGTTAGATTACCACTTTACCCTTTTTCCTTCATTATAATTAATAAATTTCCCTTAAGTTGGTCAAATTACCAAATTACCCTTCATCATTATCCTAATTACCAAATTATCCCTTTATTTTGTTAATTACCAAATTACTATCCTCTATTATCAATTACCAACTACCCTTCTCCATTATCAAAATTACCAAATTACCCCTAGTTGGTTAAATTATCAAATTAACCATTTATATGATCATAATTACCAAACTACCCTTCTTTGTTATCAAATTTACCAAGTTACCCTTTAGTTATTTAAATTACTAATTTACCACTATTTATTATCCTAATTACCAAATTACCCCTTTAGTTGGTTAAATTAACAAATTGCCCCTCACATTTATCATATTTACCATTTTACCCTTCTCCATTATTAAATTATCATTTTACCCTTCTCTTTTATTAAATTATTATTTTACCCTTCTCAATTATTATAATTACCAAGTTACTCCTTTCCAATTTCTAATTTTACCCCTTTTATTTTCAAAATTATCATTTCACCCCCCTACATTCAAATTTACCATTTTACCCCTTAACTTCCAAAAATTACTATAACACCCTTTCACTTATAAAAAAAATTACCATTTTATCCTTAATTACGAAATTACTATTTTACCTCTTTTAATTTCCAAATTACCAATTTTTCCTTTAATTACAAAATTACCAATTTACCTTTTAATCACCAAATTACTATTTTACCCTTTATTCACAAAATTACCATTTCCCCCCTTTTAATTACAAAATTACCATTTTACCCTTACCTCTAAAATTTACCGTTTTATCCATTAATTCCAAAATTACCCTTTTAAGCTTTTATTATAAAATTACCACCTTTCCATTGCCTCCAAAATTACCATAATACCCTTTTTAATTAAGAGTTACCATTTTACCCCTTAGTACACCACTTATATTAAATTATTATTACTACATAAAATATTAATATTAACACCTCATCCACAACTCTTATAATTAATATAACACTTATTAGCACCCATATATATATTATTATTAGGCCATATTATTGTACAAGATACATTACTAAAATACTGAAATACCCCAAAAATTTTAATTTAGGAATTATGGCAAAATAATGATTTATTAGGAAAATTTAGAAAATAAATTATTTTATTAAATAAAGAGGAAATTAATTGAGGAATGTAAAGAGAAAATAATAAATAAATTCTTTAGAAAATTTTGGACTTTTTACTAATAAAAATGGAAGTTAAGGAATATTTATCCAAAATATCACAATTAATCAAAAAAATAAATTTAACTATTATAATTAAAATAACTATTATTAAAATTAAATATCTAACTTAAATATATAAAAAAAAAATACCAAAATACCCAATCCACATATTCTCTTTTTTTCCTTTCTTTTCTTTCTTTTTCTTTCTCTTTTCCTTTTCTTTCCCCCCGACCTGGGCCAGCCTGCCTGTGCGGCCTAGTTTTCTCCTTCTCCTCCCCCCCCCCACGGCCCAGCTTGTCCAGCCCGCATCATAGGGCTCAATGTAGTGTTTCGCCCCTAGAATCGTTGAAACACCGCGTTTCATTAGTGACGAAGTAACCGTTGTCAACCGGCCGATTCTCCCCCTCCTTTCTTTTCTCCCTGAATCGCCCGGTCCCGAATCTTCTTCTTCCCCGAGGCGAGGCGGCGACTGAGGAATTGCAGCCCCGGCACTCCGTCGGCCGTGCACGCTGCCACCGTTCTTCCCTCCCTCTCCCGTCGCTTTCTTTCACCATTTCAGCCCCAACCAACCCTTTCCTCTCTCCCGAGCACCTTCCCTTTTCCTTTTCATTCTTCCCTTGAGCTTTCCGCCCCTGCCATGGCAGTGCCGCCTTGACTGCCACCACCGGCGGCATGCCTGGCACCTGCCACCGCTTGTCTTCTTCCCCTTGTCATTGCCCACCTCAATCGGCCTATAAATACCTAATGAGAATCCTTAATTTGGGTTTTGATTTCGAAACCCAGAAACCCTCCATTCTTGCCGCCGCCCCATTAGACGAGCCGTCCACCACCCTCTAACTAACTAAACCCTCCTTGCCCCTCGAATTGCCCTGCACAAGCCACCCCGGCCGTGCAAAACCACCAACCCAATCAACATACCTTCAGCCCCTGCCACCCTTCGCACCGTCACCGCCGTCAATTCCGCCACCACCAACGCCATCTCTAACCCCCAAAATAACCATGGGAGCCTCCTTTACCTCCCCACACCTCCCTTTCTTCCTCCTCCCTTCCTTATCCTCCTCTCTCCTTTCTTCTTTTTCTACCACCTCAAACCTCCACAACCGTCGCTGCTGCCACCACTACCTTAGGTGGTCCTCCAACTTTCCCCAAACCTTAAACTCATTTTGTACAAATATTAATTATTTAATAATATTAATGGTATTATATATTATTATTATTATTATTATTATTATTATTATTATTATTATCATTATTATTATTATTATTATTATTATTATTATTATTATTATCCTTATTGCTACTACTACTACTACTACTACTACTACTACTACTATTATTATTATTATTATTATTATTATTATTATTATTATTAGTATTATTATCTTGTTAACATTGTTAATATTAACCTTACCCATTATCACTTTCATTATTAATATAGATACTTTGACCCTTGTATTACTATTATCATTTTAATTACTATATTATGGTTATTATCATTATTATTACTATGCTTAACGTTATTATTATTGTTATTATTATTTTTATTATTATTACTATTATTCTTATCATTATTATTACTATTAGTATTATTGTTGTTGTGGTTGTTGTTGGCATTGTTAATAATATTACCATTACTTCTATTATTATTAATGTTATTGAAACCAAAATTAGCACGTTTCCTTTTGGTCACTATAGAAGAAGAATACCCAACTTTAGTATTATAACGATTATTATTATTCGAACCTTGCTAATACTGTTCCTAATGCCCTTGTTACTAACATTATTACTTTGGTATCATTGTTAGTTATTACTAGTACTATTGTTATTATTTTGCTAATATTATTATAATAAAAACATTCAAACCCTTATATTATTATTATTATCCCAAATACCACTAATATCATTATTACCTTTAATAATATTAGCACCTTGTTAGTAATACTATTATTATAATATTATCTTACCCTAGAACCATTATTAGCCTTAACCTTAAAAATGATAGGGATTCTATTTCTAAGAGCATGGGTATTACTACTATTATTATTATTAGCACTATTTTATTTTAACAAGCATTAGTACTATCATTAGAAGGAATAAAACTATTAGGTTGATAATATAAATATAGTTATGAATAATAACATAAGTACATTTTAACTAGTAATAACTAGTAGGCTAGCTTGATAGAAAGAAAACACTAGTTTTCACTTATAAAACTCCGTGTAATAATAAAAACCTAATCTTAGACTAAAATAAGAAGTAATAGTATTTTCGGGTAGAAGGGAACTAACCATTAGTCTTTTCCTCCTATAGGTGAATCGAGCCAAAGTCCCAAGGAGTTGTAGGAGCATGCTCCAAGCCTGGCGTCGCTTTAGGTAAGGATGTAACTAAGGCATTTTGTGTGTCTATATGCATTATGTGCTTCGCATGCTACGTACCCTATGTTTATCATTATTAATTATGTCATATGTGGCATGACATGGAGTTGAAGTATGTGTGGTGTGTTTACATGGCATGTGTATTATATATATGTGATGATATGTGTCGTGATCCTGTAAAACGTGCATGTGAGGGAGTTGATGTGTTTGGTGTGGGAGAAAGGTTTAAAAAGGAGGATGGGGAGAGAGATTGACCAAGGGAGGTGAGTCGACCTAATTATTTTAATGATCTATGAGTGACAGAATAAAATGGAGAATTCTAGGGTTCATATGGGTGATTCTAATTTATGATTTTATGTGGAAGAATCTATCTCATGACCTTGTATGGAAGAATCTAATTTGTGGTTATGAATGGGGGAATCTAATCAATTGCATTTTGGGTTTTATATGGTTTGAACCTAGGGTTTGGTATGGATGGATCTTTGGTTTTGTGTGGACTGAATTTAGGGTTTTGTGTGACGAAATCTAGGGTTTGCATGGTGGTATTAGGGTTTGTATGGTAGTATTAATGGTTGCATGGTTGTATTAATGGCGGTATGGTGGTATTAGGGTTTTCATGGTAGTATTATGGTTTGTATGGTGGTATTAATGGTTGTATGGTGGTATTAATGGTGGTATTGGGGTTTGCATGGTGGTATTATGGTTTATATGGTGGTATCAATGGTTGTATGGTGTTATTAGGGTTTGCATGGTGGAGTTAGGGTTTTGCATGGGACTTAATGATTGTATGGGATTTAGGGTTTTTGTGAAAAGTTTGAGAGGTTGCATGGGATGTGTAAAGTCTGCATGGGAGCAAAATTTACATATGAAAGGTTGGTTTGGGAGGTAAGGAAGGTAACGCAAGTATTATTTGGGTGTATGAACTGTTGCATGGAAAATAGTACGTGAAGTATTATAAGGGTATGGAGGAGCCAGAATTAGAGTTTGGAGTGATTAACTCTGGGTCGTTGTGATTAAATAGGGTTAGAGTAGCTAATTGTGATTTTTTGTGGTTAATTAAGGGTTGGAATGGCTAATTATGGTTGTTATGGTAAAATAGGATTTGGAGTGGTCAACCACGGTTTGGTGTGGACAATTAGGGTTGGTTATGGCTGCTTAGAGTTTTGTGTTATCATGTGTACTTATTGATTAAAGTGTAATATGATTGTGGAATTTTATTATTTGTGAGGTGTGAAGTATAAAGAGAATGATTCGTACATGTCCATAGTGAGAACTTTTGAATAAGATACTTAAGACATTAATCACGTAAAGTGGAAGATGTTGAGCCAGACCCAGACCGGTCCACCGGCAAATAATAGCGGCAAGGTATGTTACCCTAGTGACCGGTCCACCGGCTATAATAGTGGCAGGGCATGTGCCCTCGTGACCGCTCCACCAGCTATAATAGTGGGGGATCACATGCTCAACAAACTGATCATAATAATGATAAGACATGGGAAATATATGAATATTTACAGTGGAATACCTTATGAGTCGGGGTCAGACCGGTCCACCGGCAAATAACAGTGGCAGGGTATTTTACCCTCGTGACCGGTCCATCAACTATAATAGTGGCAGGGCATGGCCCTCCTGACCGTTCCACCGGCTATAATAGTGGGGTTCCCGTATTTACATGGATTGATAAAGACTATGATGTGAATTGATTATAATTATCAGAGATCTGAGGAAAAAGGTTATCCGGTTCATAACCGGTATTGTTTATCTGTGTTATTGCATGCTATCTACGTAATTATGCTTTGTCTGCTATGTCATGTATCTCTGTGCATGTGGGCCTTAGTGCATCTGTTACCTTACTCAGTATGTAGCGTACTGATCACCCGTTTCATGGGTGCTGCTAATTCTCACAAGCAGAAGACCCGTTTGAGCTTGTGCAAGTAGGGGATAATGTCTTCGATGCCTACGACACATACGAGGCACCAGATGGGGCTGAGCGATGAGCCTAAACCTGACTTGGGGTTCGAGAGCGACTCGGCTGAACTCTGTTTTCTTTATTTGACCCTGTATTATCATATTTAGTTGTGTTATTGTACTACTCTTTATGTTTTGAAAAATTCTAGTCACGTACTCTTTGGTTTGTAACCCTAAATCGCACTTTGATTTCTATATGACTTGCATTTTATTAATGATTCGTGTTTAATGTTAACTTTGTTTAGCCTTAGCACTTAGTACTGGAACGGTAGGAGTGAACCGATCTGGTACTAAGTGTAGCGGTAATGGCCCCGAGTTTACGGTTTTACCTTTTCGCTTCCGCTAAACCCTTTTAATTAAACGAAATTTTTCAGTAGTAAATTTGGGGGCAGTACAATTACCCCTAAGACTCACAAAATATTAACCATGCAATAAAGATCATAATACCATAATACAACATGGATAATACTTAACATTTTCATTAATAACCAACTCCTACCTTAAATAATATCTCCATACATAGCACATAATCTATCATGCTTCCTTTTCATCAATCAACACAAGAAACCTCATATATCATATTGAACAACATATATCAAGCATAATAATATATTAAAAATCCTAACGTGCTAACATACGTTAATCCATGCGTTTATGTGGGATTTAACAGTTACCTCGATTCCCGCAAAAACGAACCTTACCGGTATTCCAGTTAAAGGTTCAAGCTTTGATTATCAAAACCAATACCTAAAAATAATATCAAGACTTATTACATTAGAAATAATAAAATCAAAGTATAAGACTTTATAACATTTAATTAATCAAATACTTAAATTAAAATATTATTATACCTTAAAAATTATTACCCAAATTAATCAAAAAAGGCAGTAGCTCATGCTACATGTGCAGCATGAGCTGCATGTACAGAAATAAGGAGGAAGGCTCGAAGGTGGCAAGAATGGGAGGAGGGAGTGGTGTTTTCGGGTTGGTGGTTTGGGGCTAGGAAAAAAGGTGGCTGGGGGAGGATTTAGGGTAAGGAAGGGTGCAGAAGTGGAGAGGGGGTGTAAGTGGTGGTTGGGGATGGGTTGACGACCACTAAGGGTGGTGGAGGCGGCGGCAGCAAAGCTGCGAAAGGAGGCTGCCGAGAGGGAGGTTGAGATGGGGACTTATGAGGAAGGAAAAGGGGGAGGGAAAATGAAGGCTTTTGGGTGGCGGTTTCGGCCAAAGGAGGATTGGAGGTGGTAGAGGGGGTTGTAGGGATTAATGTGGTGGCTCAAGTGGTGATAGAGGTAGCAGAACGGTGGTAGAAAATGGTGGTGCAGGGTGGCTGCCGAGAAGGGAGAACAAGAAGAGAAAAAGAAGAGGGGAGGAGGAAGGAGGTTGCGGGGTGGCTTGATAGATGATGTGATCAGTCGGAGTGAGGTAGAGGGTGGTAGGGGTGGTGCATGTGGCTTTTGAGGCGGCAGAGTGGCGGCGGCGAAGCAAAACAAGGAGGATGAGGGAAGGAGGAGAAAGGGAGAGAAAAGAGGCTCGGGCAAGGCATATAGGGCTCAGAAAGTGACAGAATGAGGCACAGGAAGAAGAAGAAAAAGAAGAGGAAGAGAAGGGAGGGGATAGGTAGGCTCGAGGGTGGCAGTAGGGTGGTAGAGGAATGGCGGTTGTAGGGAGAGGGAGAAGGAAGGCATGGCAGGGCATGGGGAAGGGAGAAATAGTGGGGCCGGGATGGGGCAGAGAATGGCTAGAGAGAGAGAGTTAGGGACGTCAATAGGGGAGAGGGGGTTGCAGTTTGGGAGGCGAAAATGGTGGAGGATGGTCGGGATTCTCATCGGGGAAAGAGGAAGAAAGAAGGGAGGTGGGCCGGCGACGCGCGTAGGAGGAAGGGAAACGGGCTAGAGGCCCAGGCGCGAGGATGGGGAAGGGGCATGCTAGGGCATCGGCGGCCCAAGGAAGAAAAGGAGAAAGAAAAAGGGAAAAAGGAAAAGAAAAGGGAAATGGAATAAAATAATTTAATTGATAAAATAATAAAATAGAATATTTTTGGGTAATAATTTTATTTAATATAATTAAAATATAAGGGTTTAAAAAGGATGATTTTAGTAAAATAATGGTTTGAAATTTTATTTAAATAATAAGAGTGTGATAAAATAAAAAAATATTCATTTTAATTTATTAAATATTTATACCCAATTTTATTTACTCAAAAATCCATAAAATAATTAAAATAAATAGATTTAAAGGCTAATTTATTCCAAATAAAATTTATTTATTAAACTATAAGTTTTTTAAAATTTTGGGGAATTACATATAGTAGTCTACCTTGTACTAGTAGATCAAGGGTCGAGTGATGCTTCATACATAAGGACAGATGTGGAGACAAATAATGAGTTGATGGGTGGATTTCGATACTAGTTTAGAGAAGAAAAAAAGGGTAGAATTGGTAAGGATAAAGGTTATTATAGGCTGAAGGAGGTGTACCTTGCCGTGGTGGCTAAGATTATCCTCTAGTGAAGAGGAGGAAGGTGAGAAAAACCCTAGCAATGATATGTAGTAGATGTTTCTATTTATTTTATATACGGTTTAATTTTATTTGTTAGGATAGTGTTATCAGAAAAATTTTGTTTAATGTATGCTAATTTTAATTTTATGTTACATAATACAATAAACCAATGTACAACACATTACAAAATACTTAACATAATGTAATAAACCAATGTACAACATGTTACAAAACCATGAGACTACTTTAAGCACAAATCATCAACCTAAGTCCCCCCTTGGTGGATGCCTATATCCATTGAATTTCGATATAACTGAATATAATCACGATATAGCTCGTCCCATCCAAATATACTTGAAGCAGCATATCTATACCTTTGATTAGATATATGTGGTAATATTGCGTATTCCATCAAGGTTACCTACAACTATATAAAGTATCATAATATGAGTGTCGGACATATATACATTATACAAAAATTTGAGTGCAATAACTTACATACCAATACGTAGTGTGACAAATTATTCACACTTAATATGGTGATGATCTGATTAGGTTGTTCACTATTAGGTAGAGCTTTGTGCGGTAAACAAGTAATCAACCTATGTATACTCAAAAAAAGAAATATGACATTATAAGTTGTCGCAAAAAGGAAGCCAAAGTCAGGCTGATGCTACCATTTGTCGATTGGAGCCGATCCCTTCCAATGTACTAAGTGTTGCATATTTTCAGCAACAGGATCAATAAAGGTAAGAGCATATAAAGCTTCATGAGTTACCAATTCCCTATACATTGTGGCTATAAAATTTTACCATTATGATTCTTTGCCAAAGAGTTGTAGTGCGACCGCTCTAAACCAATAGTTTCCATCGCTCAAAATATTAGATCAAGATTCCACCCATGGGAGCATGACTGGCTTAATATTATAAGACCATAGAAAATCATGAACCAATTTATGACTTCTCCCACTACTAGCCTCCCACTACTACTTCTTCCTCGATCCAATCAACCAAGGGAATAGCGACTCCTATCAGGAGATGCACATTCTGATCGACTAGGGGATGGATGACCTTTGTCATGTCCTCGACTCGATCAACGTCGGCTCATTGTTGCACATTCAGTTCTACCATCCTTGTTTGGATAGGATCGAGCATCTTATCAATAATATTAGAATAGAAACATAGACGTGATGGCGATTGATCAAGCATCATTTGCACCTTAAATATAATGTTAGAAGCAAATGGATGTACAATTTGATCAAAAATTGAATCATCAAATGCAAACCATTCTTATCGTGGTCTGACAAAAGTGAAAATCTTTCAGAATTTATGCACTACCGATATGGAAATAGGTTGATGATCTTATTTATAATGAAAAATCTCGTGTGCACGCAGTAGACCTTGTGTTAACCACAAGTAACAGCCACATCCGAAGGATTCAGGACCAACCATATTAGAACTCTTACTCTCCTTTGCTATCAAGTCCAATGCTCTACGTCATACAACAGACACATGTCACAATTGTGAAAGATGTGGAAATCTGCTCCCTTTGCTACCCATCAGTAGAAGCTTATTCTCATATGTCTCGATTGTAGTGGCTCGTACAATCTTCCTCTAACATCTTCGGAAACTTTCTCCAGCTACTATACTTCACAAATTCTTTATAACATTTGACAAAACACTCTTACTAATGTGTCATCTACATAAGAAGGGTGCTGCATTAGGAAAGATTTTTGGCACAGTTTGTGTTAATCCTAGTTCCATATCAATGATCACCACATTTGGTTCATAAAGCTCCATCAATCTCTTTACCTTATCAAGTACCTATTCGTAGTTATCTTCCTTTTCCTTCTTCATAAATACCTAGGCAATGGTAAAATTTTTACCACTAGATAATCAACCAACAACCTCCAAGAAAGGAATGTTATACTTATTGGTTTTGTATGTGCAATCCAAACAAATGACATATAGAAACGCATGCAACAAAGCAATAGAATATGGGTACGCAAATACAATATCACTAACCACATCATAGTCGGGCAACTGACGATGCCATAAACGATATTCGTTTATTTCCATGAAATGCAATAATTGTTACATAATTGTACGTCCCATCAAACTCTGTACCTCAAACTTATGTCTAGCATTATAGATTATTCTAAGTGTTGCGATCTTATCACCGTCACTCTGTTTCAACTTGTCGATAATCTCCCTTGGTTTGACATTTATTTGTGTTAACCTAGCCACCAATCTGGTTTCTTTTAAAGATAATCAACAAGCAAGTGAATGTCTCAGCAAATATGTACTCAATATATGATTATGCATTCTACATTCTACCACGAGTTTTCAACCACCACAAACATATTTCCTTCTACAAATCCTAAATTCACAGCCATACTTTTTGGTCCCAGTAGATCAAACACTTTCTGAATTCACTAAATGTTGTCTTTCATAAGCACCTCCTCTTTCACAACGAATCTATACCCTACCTTGTTTTTATCTACCTTTTTTTTATCTCTCGATGCCAAAAATCATATTATGTGGCTTTCCAATTTCCTTAACCCAACTAATTAATGACTCTCGATCATTAAAAATCTCTTTCGTTGTAAATAATCCGCTCCAATTAGTATTTATTAAATCTAGATTATGTAGATAATATTCAAAATATGACATTATTAGTACATAAATATAAAAAATAAATAAAAATAATTTTTAAAAAAGGGTAAGTTGACGGGTGAGTTAACTGTCAGATTTATTCAAAAACGAGTGAGTTGTTCGTCACTAAGCCTCTTTGGCGGGTAATTTGTCCGTCAAATATTATTTCTGGCGGGTGAATTACCCGTTCATGAGCCTTTGTGAAGGGTGAGTTGCCCGTCATGTGTGATATTAGACATGTAAGTCACCAATTAGGTGGAAAAATTACGCAAAAAAAATTCGACTTACCATTATTTTTTCATCCCCATTCATCATATTCAATGTTATCAAAATTTAGTTTTGTGTAATTTTTGAGGAGAAGAGAAAAAATTTGAGAGAATATAGTTTGCAAATGTGTAGTTATAAAAAGGGCATCATTGTAAAAAATAAAAAATCGTACATTTTAGTGGGTGTTAACTTAGAAGAAAGGGTGTGCAGATAACAACACCATTTTATTACTTATCATATAAATTTAATAAGAAGATTTATATTTATATCTTTATTTAAATTTAATGGATATTTTGTTCTTCGTTGTATTTATATTCATTAGATAAAATTCATTAATTTTAGAATAAAATCTATTGAATTTAAAATAAAATAATTTAATATTCGAATTATATGCATAGATTATTATATTTTAATTATAATTCTATTTTTAGTCTTAAAATATTTATTAAAATTTATATAAATGCATCACGTTGTACATGGTCCCCCGGCACCACCGTCCGTAGCTCCCTCGTTCCTTCGTTCGTAATTATATATTTTTTAATCTATCAACGATCCTCTGCCTCCCCCATTTTTATTTTATTTTATTTTATCTTAAGACCTACGTTAGTATCATATGTTTTGTAAATGGTTGTCGCTTACATTACAGCCCCCAAAGATACAAACACGACACATGGATTGCAATAAAACTAAAATTTTTAATTCCTGTCAGAAGAATAAATAATGTATGTATACATTTCACAAACTGTATCAAATATCTGCAAAAATCAAAATATTTGTTGCTTGGCGGTGCGAGAGAGATCGATCGCCTGGCGTCATGTTCCACGCTTCTGGGCCGCATCTCTGCCAACAACAAAAGAAAAAAAAAAAAAACTGTCGTAATCTTCAGAGATGTTTGTGGATGGCTTAGCCTGGCCACGCATCTCATTCCATAGAAACACATGGCGTATTTGGATTCGATTTACCAACATTAAATCAAGATTTTTCCAAATCCCTATCATTTAAACAAAAACCAAAAAAATATATCCACCATGGCTATTGCCTAGGACCATAATCTAGCATATAAGCTAGTTTTATAAGTTGAAAAAAAAAATCATAGGAGCTAATTTTTATCAGTTATTACTAGTATTTTAGACGCCAATCAACGGATCATTTAAATCTAAAATTGCAGTTCCCTTATTAGCCCCCCCTCCCTTTTTTTGGGGGGTATAGAAACTGAATTGTGATATTTTAGGGGGGGTTTTGATCCTCGCTCAAGTTGTCTTCAATTAGTTCGGAGATTGTTTTATGGCATCTGATTTGAAAATTATACTATTATTGTTGATTAATGATTGCGACAGTCATAGAATAATTTTTATGAGATTTCGTTTTCTTATTATGGTGACTTTATTAGGTGGGCATGGGCCACGGCAATAATTTCTCCTATCATGCCTGCCTTTAAACTTTAATCTTTTCATTTATCGGTAGCTTTATTTCTGACATTAAAGAAAAATTATTTCTAGGAATTTGAGCGTATCGAGTTTGAAAAAATAAATAAAATAAAGTTAGATGGAGGCATGAAAAAATTAGGTGTAGAAATAGAACTCAACAAACATAGATAACTAGCAAATGTATATATGTAATAAATACATTTGATAATTAGACATATTTTACCTGAATTACACACCATAAAAGCCTGATAATTAGATATAGAGAGGAATAATTTTAACAAAGATCATCAAACGTATCTCAGTATATTCTATAGCTGTTACAAAGGGATTGCTATTTTAATTATTATACAACTCAAAAATGCTATTTTTATAATTAGTTCCTAGAATTTTTCACAAAAGAGTGCACCGTACGCGTTAATTCCACGTGCTAATAAGGATTACTCTCAAAAGGTGACAAACGGTGTCCCTCAATAATTTCTGAGAAAAGAGTCAAAAGACTCATGTGGAAAAGGGGGCAGGTAACTTTTGACAACAAAACCCTCAATAATTTCCTAGAAAGACATGTGAAGAAACAGCAGAAGGTAACTTTTGACCAAAAAAATATAAAGCCCCATGAGAATTTCCTACCGGTGGCCGAAAGTTGAACCATTCTATCCAATTCCATCCGAGCTAATAAAATGTAAGAAATTTGTTAATTTGATTTGTTTGTGTTTAATCCGATTTGATACTTATTAGAATATTATTAATCTGATTCTTTCAATCAATGATCTAATTTAACTTAAAATTCAATATCAACTCCACTGAATATTAATCCGTAATTAATTTAATTCAACAAGATCAAATTTAATATTAACTAATTATAAATTTTATAATGATAAAAAATATAGTGATTTTATTATTCATTTAAAAATTTTAAAAATATATTATTTTATAAGTTTTACTTATTTTTATATTTTTACCAATTAGGACTCAATAAACACGCTTAATTATCAGACGTATTTTATTAAATAAACACTCGTGATATTTTTACTAATTATAAATTTTATGTCTCCCATGCAACGTGCGAACTTTTTCTTGTAATTCTTACGCTCACACATAAAACCCTAATTTTCTATACAAACCCTAACTCCCATGCAAACCTTAGCTTTCATACATGGTCACAATAACACACAAACCGACTCCACATCACTACACTCCCTATCATCATGTTACAAAACTTATCATGCATTTCTTATGGGCCACACCATACCATAATAACAACACAACCCATACACATAATACACATGCCACAATGTATTACACAAACTTGCCTCAACTCCATATCATACTACATATATGACAAGTATACAAATACACATAACACACATTATAGTTCACATCACATGGCATGCATGGTATATAAAATACATAATACACACATGACCTTAATACTCCCTTACCTAAAATGTCACCGGTCTTGGAGCACGCTCCTACACCTCTTGAGGGCTTCGACTGGTCTCACCGTTATGAGGGAAAAACTATAATTAGGTTCTCTCCTACTAAAAATACAATTATTCACTAACTTCTTATAAGACTAGATTTTTAATAAAACAATACTATACTAATAATAACTATATGAAATGCTACTAAAAATACTAATATTAATATTAATATGATTCAAAACGGATGGTGATATAAGGGCTTCTACCCTCCACCAAAATAATGCTAATAATGATGATGATGATGATGATGATGATGATGATGATGATAATAATAATAATAATAATAATAATAATAATAATAATAATAATAATAATAATAATAATAATAATAATAATAATAATAATAATAATAATAACTTAAACTTAAATGATATAAGGTAGGGTTTTCAACCCTTGCTCAAAATAGTGAAAGTACCATTTAATAATAATAATAATAATGATATTAATAATAATAAAGATAATAATAAATAGTAGTAGTAGTAGTAGAAATAATAATATTAATAATAAAAATAGGAGTATGCCCACTATTTAGATAAAATAGGGCTTCGACCCTCTTTAGATAGATAATAGAAATAAAAATAATAATAATAATAATAATAATAATAATAATGATAAGGATAAGGATAGGGATAAGGATAATAAAACTTATAATAATACGAATAATATTAATAATTCGAAACTAATAACTTATATAATTTATACATACTCATGACCCTGCTAAGAAAAGATATCATTAATATTAATTCCAATAATAATAATAATAATAATAATCATAATAATAATAATAATAATAATAATAATAATAATAATCGAATAAGGGTTAAAAATTGAAATAAAATTAGAATAAGCTTAAATAAATAGGATATACGGGCTGAGAGGGTTTAGGGTTTCACCTTCGGTCGGTGGAGATAGGTGGTACCGGCGGTGGTGCATAACGACGATGGCGGTGGTCGAAAAAGAGGATAAAAGGGGAAAAGTTGAAGGTTGGGAACAAAATAGGGAGAATGAAGGTGGGAGATGGGATGTTTAGAGTTTTCCAGAAGGAGAGGAATAGAATAAGGGTGGCGGTGCAGCCAAAGGTGGCAGCGCACGAGAGGGTTCTTTTGGGTAGGGATCAAAATTTTGATGTAAGGCTCATTACGGGGGTATTTATAGATTTTAAAAGAGATGGTAGGGTTCTGTGGGTCGGTTAGGGGGTAATACAGGTAGGGATATGCGTAGGGAAAAAGGGGGAATTTGCGCGAGAAAAGGGAGAAGTAGGTTGGGTGACGGGGTCGACGGATCAGCAGGGAAAAATAGGAGGGAAATGGCAGATCAAAGGGGCAAGATCGGTGGCAGATTTCTCGGAGGCTCTCTACGACAGAGTTCTAGGCATCGATGTCAGGGAGAAAGAAGAAGATGGCATGGACCGGCAGTCTGGGGAAAAAAAGAAAAGAAAGAAAAGGGAAAGGAGGACCGGACCAGGCGATGAAATTTAAAGGGATGGGACGAAACACAGCGTCCAGGGAAAAAAGGGATAAAGCGCATTGCTGGGCTGTCGAGAGAAGAAGAAAAGGAAAAAAAAAAAAGAATGGGTCGCTAGGCTGCCGAAAGAAGAAGGAAAAAGGGAAAGGACTAGTTCGCGGGCTGGCCTAGGTGGGGGGAGGAGAGGAAGAAAAGAAAAGAAAAGAAAAGAAAAGAAAAAGGAAGAAAGAAAAGAAAAAGGAAAAAAATAAAAATATGAGGATTGGGTTAATTACATTAATTAGGATATTTTAGGTATTTAAATAAAATAATATTAAATTTCCTTTTTTTTAGGCTAAATTAGGATTTTTAAAAGATTCTTTCTAAATTACTTTTTGATTATCAAATACCAAAATTTTTTTCTTATAAAAATATTTATAAATTCCTTCTTAATTTACCTTAAATAATTTGTTCCTATTTCAAATAAAAATAATTAATTAAATTAATTTCCTAATAAATCCTTATTTAATTACACTTCTTAAAATATATATTTTTGAGGCATTTCATCAGACAATTCCACCCGAGTCCATGGATGACCTAATTTAGTATAGGAGGCAATTGGATTCTCCGAGGCCACAGAAGGTTAGTGAAATAATTTTGTGTAAGTAGTTTTCAATTTTTGATTTCTTAAATAAGTGATATTCCAATTTGTTTTACTTGTGTTTTTAGGTCTACTTCTTACTGTTCGATCAAGATACGGGAATGAAACATCTTGAGTTGACGTACCAAGACGACCTATGCTTTATGGATTCGCTCGAGCCTTATATGCCAGACAAAGTTTCTCAATAGTTTGACTACCCTCAACTCATCCTAAATCCTCCTATCGTTCCAGCACATGGATTCTGTCGAAGTGCCAACATTAAAAAGTATAAGGTGGATTAATCCAGTTGTGTATCATTTTGAAACATTTAGCCACACCACCTACTAGAGTTCAACTCCAATTTTTATCAGTCAACATGTAAGCATGATGCCTTAGTTGAATACCTTCCTTGACATAATCCTCGGACGCATATAGTGTAACACCCCCAAAATTCACTACTGAAAAATTTCGTTTAATTAAAATAAAAGGCGAAAGAAAAATAATAAACCGTGAATTATGGGGATATTACCGCCACACTTAGTATCAAACCGGTTCACTCCTACCATTCCAGTACCAAGTGCTAAGGCTAAAAGAGAAAAAAATAACTTACAAGAAACTCAAACCAATGATTAAATCAGAGTAGCGCATTTAAACATTTTATAAGAGTATAATACACCACTAGTGGTTGCAAATCAACAAATATGTTGAAACATAAAATTTAAAGGTGAAAGAGTACAACCTTAGAATTTACCGGATAGTACTTACGCTATTTCCTGAGAGCCCACCTGAATAGCACCTGAAATGACCTGCAAGGAACACTACCCATTGAATAGGCAGGGGCCCCACAAATAGAACCCTTCAGTACTACGGTACTGAGTAACCCTTTAAATCACACTTAACGGCAGGCCCGCAACGCAACACATGATACTACATGCATACTTAATAAAAGGTAAATATTGAATGTCCACGTTTATACAACCACATACTTAACAAATCAATCAGATATTAATAGGCCATAGAGAACAATTGATACTTCTAGGCCTTAACCCTTAGTCCATCATTATCAATCATATCGGATTATAATTATCCGCGTGAGTGTGGGAACCCCACTATTATTCGTCGGTGGACCAGTCAATTAGAAGGCTAGATAACCAGCACAATAATCCGATACTTATTCACTTTCAATCGTTCCGATATCATTAGTCATTTCTTATTCAAACGGTTATCCAAGCTATCATAGAGGAACCATTAAGGCCATACCAATTATCAAATACTCTTACTTAGCTAATCAGAATTATTCGAATAACCTAGAGAGGGCATTTGAGGTGCTCATGGGATTAGCTCAGCGTTCCTCTCTAACACAATCTCAAACTGCTTTGCCTCCGGTGGGTATCGGAGATGATTGGCTCGATAGAGTTTCATGTCATCGACCCCCAACCTACGATGGAAAAGAAGATCCCGTGGTCTTAGAAAGCTAGATACGAGACTTTGATAGGACCTTCGAGGCGCTCAAATTCCCTGAGTAATGAAGGACAAACATCGCGACATATTTCCTTCGAGGACCAGCCGATACTTGGTGGGAAGACCTTCAAACTCAAGGAGGACGACCGACATCATGGGAAAAGACTGCTATCTGTACGCGTTTCTACACAGAAAGTCTCAAGAGGGCCAAACTCAAAGAATTCATGGAGCTGACACAAGGAAGCTTGTCGGTTCGAGAGTACTACGCACGATTTACGGAGTTGCTGAGGTTTGCCCCCGGAATAGCAGCTAGCAAGGCAACGACAATCTTTCAATTCAAGCAAGGACTTCACTTCAACATTTGAAGCATGATGGGCGCCAACATCTTCCATGATCTGAGTATGGTGTACGAGCGGGCATATAACGCTGACGCCTTGATCCAAGAACAAGCCTCCATCCTAGGCAAGAGAAAGAACGAAGAGACCGAGACCGAAGCAAAAAGTCATCACCCCAGTAGCAAAGTTTTATGTGACCATCCTCACCTTCAAACTAAAGCTCAACGTAAGAGGAATCGAAGTGCTTCCAAAGCAAAGTCTAGCAAGAGACCGGACTGACACTACCACTATTGTCGCTGCAGAAGAGACCATCCAGTCAAGGACTGCATGGGAAAGCTGGTCCAATGCCACAACTGTGGACAGCTTGGGCACCGGAGTTATGAATGCTACAGTGCGCCCCGTGGAAGAATCCAGAGGCTAGGGAAACCATCGGCTCAACAGAATCAAGCACTTGGAGCAACCCGTTCAGCCTCGTTAATCGAAGAAGATGAGCAAGCAACCGATCATGATGTAACCTCTTCAAGCTATCCGTCATATCCCGCGTGATTATTTGTATTATTAACTTTGTGTGTGGTTGTTTTCCTTAGTTAAGTAAGTTTTTATTTAAGGGGGTAGTTACCCCAAGTAATTTAGGATCCTTTTTTGTAACCCTAGTGCTAAGGCCTAAACTTCGGGGATGAAGTTTCTCTTTAAGGGGGTAGTGATGTAATACCCCAATTTTTTAGAAAACTAATAATTTAATAAATAGCTTTTATTTAAAATAAATTAACTTTTAGAATTATTTAATTTAATTAATTAATGGATTGTTGAGTATATAAATTTGTACGGGAATATTTAGTAAATTAAAATAGATATTTTGTTATTCTATCATGCTATTTTTATTTAAATAATTTTTCAAACTAATACTTTACTAACCTTATCCTTTTTAAATTAATATAATAGATTATAATGAATTAAATTATTAAACTAAATAATTTATCAAGAATATTACATTTTATGATTTTATAAATTATTTTATTTTATTTTTCCCTATTTTTCCATTCCCTTTTTGCCCTTTTTCCCTTTTTCCTCTTTCTTCTTTTCTTTTTCCTTTTTCTTCCCTCGGACTGCCTCACCAGGCCAGCCCTCCCCTGCGTATTAGGCCTTGGCCCATCTCTCCCCTCCTTCTCCCATGCACGCCCGCCCAGTAAGCCAGCCGCCCAACCTTCTTTTTTTCCTGGACCGGCTGGCTCCCCTTCTTTCCTGCGCCGGTCTAGCAGACCGCCATCCCTTCTTCTTCTCTTTTCTTCTACTGCCCCAATCTGCTCCCGTCATCCATACACGCCCGACCACCGCCTGCAACTGCCGCCACCTGCCACCGCACCTGCCCCCTACTACTCCCCCTCTCTACCCCATCCTTTTCTTTCTTATTTCAAGCCAAACCACCCTTGTATCACAGCCTACGTGCCCCTATCCCTTTCCTTCTTCTTCCCTCTCTTTCCCCTGCCAACCGACCACCACCTTCCACCCTTCGTCCTCTCGCCGTCCGGCCACTGCCTCTCTCTTCTCCCTCTCCTTTTTCTCCATCTCCACATCCCTTCATTCCCCTCATTTTCGAGCCCTTCTCCTTCCCCGAGCTCCCTCTTCTCTCCTTCCTTCTCCCTCCATCCTTTTCCTCGGTTTTTGATCACCGCCGCCCACCGCCGCTTGCACCACCTCACCCAGCCCCCTGCACCGCCTTCTGCCACCACCTACTACCACCCTGAGCCACCACGAGACCTCCAAGCCACCTTCGATCCCCTGCACTTCCTCCCTTCTCCACCTCTTCCTTTTTCTCCCCATTTTCCCCCTTATCGCTGAGCCACCTGCAACCGCCCCTTCCGCTGCCGTCCGGCCACCTCTGCCGCCAGTCAACCCACCGTTCGACACCCTGCAACCCCCTCTACCACCACCATGCATTAGTTGGTCGAAAACATCCCCCCTTAACCCTTCATTTTTCCCTCATCTTTTCCTTCCTTCTTAGCCCCTCCACCTCGGCAGCCAACTTTGCCGCCTCGCTGCCGCCGCCTCCGCTACCCTATGCCGCCGTGAAATCATCCTTAGCTTCCACCTACACCTTCTCTTCACTCCTGAACCATTCCCTTTCCTTGAAACCTCCCCCATCTATCTCTTTTTCTAGCCTAAAGTCACTAAACCAAGCCACCTCACCACCCTTCTATCTCACCCTCTTCGACCCCTTTTCTCCCCTCATTTTGCATGAGACTCACGTTGTTCATGCAGCGTGAGCTCCCCCTTGTTTTGAAATTCATTTGGTTAAACTTTGAGGTATATTAATAATTAATTAAATTATATTAAATAAATTTTTTATAAAGTGTTATCCTTTTAGTTTCTTACTTCTAACCTACTAATTATTGGTATTATTTTTAGGTATTGAGTTGCTAATTAAGCCTTGAATTCTTAACCGGGATACCGGTAAGGTTTGAGTTTTTGCGGGATTAAGGTAATCGTTAATCCTCACTTAAATACATGGAAAAACGTATGCTAGCACATTAGGGGTTTTGGTATGATTTTATGCATGTTTTGTGTACCTAGCATGATATATAAATGGTTGTTTATATTGATTGAAAGAAAAAGGAAAAGCATGATAGCCTTTGTGCCATGTGTAGGTATGATAATTAAGGAAGAGGGTGATTATTGATGGAAATGTTAAATGCTTGTTTATGATATATTATGTTGCTAATGCATGAATAATATTATTGTCTAAGGGTATTTTAATGATATGCTTGTGAAGGATGTGATCTAATATATGTAGTTGCTAATGAGTATTATGTTGAATAATGACAAGTTGGTGGACTTAGATGATAAGAATGAAGTACTAATATCATTATTTTATGTAGTGTTGGTAAATTCATAAAAATGGTGAATAAAGGGATTGAGTGGAAATTTTATAAGTGAAAAGGGTATTTTGGTAATTTTGTAAGCAAAAAGGGTATTTTGGTAATTTTGAAAGAAAGGGGTGGAATGATAATTTTATAAGTAAATGGATAAAATTGTAAGTTTTGAGAAAGAAGGGTATTATGGTAATTTTTGAGGTAAAAAAATAATATGGTAATTTTATGATAGAATGGCAAAATGTTAATTTTATAAGTAAAGGGGGTATTATGGTAATTTTTGGAGAAAAGGGTAAAGCGGTAATTTTGGAGTCAAAGGGCAATATAGTAATTTTATAAGTAAGTGGTAAGAATGGTAATTTTGGAAGTAGGGGTAAAATAGTAATTTTGGATGAAGGAGGGCATTATGGTAATTTTTCAAGTAAATGGGCATTATGGTAAATTTTGGAAGTAGAGGGGCAAAATAGTAATTTCATAAGTAAATGGTAATATGGTAATTGTATAAGTGAATGGCGAAATGGTAATTTATAAGTAAGGGGTAATATGGTAATTTTGGAAGAGAAGGGCAAAATGGTAATCTTGTAAGGAAAGATAAAAAAAATGATAATTTTGGATGTAAAAGGGTAAAATAGTAATTTGTAAAGTAAAAGGAGTGTTATGGTAATTTTACAAGTAAAAGGGTATGGTGGTAATTTTTATAAATAAAAGGATATTTTGGTAATTTGAAAGTAAGGGGTAGAAGGGTAATTTTGTAAATACAAAGATATTATGGTAAACTTGGGAGTAAGGGGTAACTTGGTAATTATGATAACGGCGAAAGATAATTTAGTAATTAAATTATGATTGTAGAAGGGCAATTGGATAAGTATGATACTAGAGAAGGGTAATTTGGTAAATTAACCAATTAAAGGGCATTATGGTAATTTTAATAATGGAAAAGGGCGATATGGTAATTATAAAGATGGAGGAGGGTAGATTAATAATTATAAATATGGAGAAGGGTAAAATTGGTAATTATAATTATGAAGAAGGTTAATTTGGGATTTATGATAATTGAAAAGGGTAAAATGGTAATTATAATAATTGAGAAGGGTATAATGGTAATTATTACAAAGGAAAAGGGTAATTTGGTAATTTATCCAACTAAAGGGGCAAGTTGGTAATTTAGCCGACTAAAGGGTAAATTGGTAATTATTTAACCAACTAAAGGGGCAAAATAGTAATCATGATAATGAAGGAGGGTAATTTAGTAATTTATCCAACTCAAGGGTAATTCAGTAATTATAACAAAGGATAAGGGCGATTTGGTAATCTAACCAACCAAATGAGAAATATGATAAGTGTAGCATTTATGAGGGGTGAATGGTGATCTAAAAAGTGTAGGAGATAATTTGGTAATCTAAATTGGACAAGGGGTAATTTGGTAATTACGCAACCTAAAGGGTAATGGAGTAAATTTTCAAGTAAGGAAGGAATACTTAGCAATTATATAAGTAAGGGGTAAATAAGTAATTTGTACCTAACATGTCATGGTGACTGTGGAATTTCATAATATGATTCGAATAATGCTGATTAGCTAAGTAAGAGTATTTGATAATTGGTATGGCCTTAATGGTTCCTCTATGATAGCTTGGATAACCGTCTGAATAAGAAATGACTAATGATATCGGAACGATCGAAAATGAATAAGTATCGGATTATTGTACTTTTCGTGATCACTTTAATTAAGACACTAACACTTAAAGTAAAAGACCTCGAGATCGGGAATGGTGACTCCTTAGGGGTCGTTACCCTAAGGACGTGGTTTAGTCCACGATTATTCTGGTATTTACTGGTGTGCCTTTGTGCCCCACTCAAGCCCTATATCTTACTCTTTCTAACTCTACGGACCTAGTTAGGGGGTATGCATACTTATGGATTAGGTGTCCTTGTTGGTAGGGTACTGAGTAGCTTTATGCACTAGTACGACCAGGGTACCTTTGCGTCCTTGGGCTCGTGGTTGAAGGGTACTGAGTAGCGTATATGCACCGGTACGACCGGTGTACCTTTGTGTTCCATGTTATTGATCTCCCGTCCGAGGCAAATAAATATGATTGTTGTGCTGATTAAAGAAAGGAAAGATACTAATATTGAAAGTGGAATATTAATGAGCCGGGCCCAGATGATTTATGATATTGAGTACCGATCCACCGATTATAATAGTGGCCCAGGAGCGTGTTGCCCTGGCAAGTGATATTGAGTACCGGTCCACCGGATATAATAGTGGCCCAGGAACGTTGTGCCCTAGATGATGATATATATATTCCGGTCCACCGGCAATAATAGTGGGGTCCCGAGCTCAATAAAATCAGTCATGTATGTGAATAAAGTTATGAAAAAATACTAATCATTTATAGTGGAACACCATATGAGTCGGGGCCAGACCGGTCCACGGGCAAATAATAGTGGCCAGGAGCGTCTTGCCCTGGAGACCGGTCCACCGGCAAATAATAGTGGTCAGGAGCGTTCTACCCTGATTGTATACTTTCCGGTCCACCGGCTATAATAGTGGGGTTCTCACACTCACATGGATATAAATAAGATATTGATTGAATGGTGATGGAATAATGGCTTAAGGCCCGAATGTGTTGATTTTACACAATGACATGGCTTAAGGCCCAAAGGTATCGATCGTGAATTATAACTTGTTATGTGTGTGATTGTTATGTATGCACCTCTGTTTTCATATGTACATAGCTTACATTATGTGCTACATCGCGGGCCTGTCTTTAAGTGTGGTATTAAAGGGTTACTCAGTACCGTAGTACTGAAGGGATTCCCTTTGTGGGGCCCCTGCCTATTCAATGGGCAGTGCCCTAGCAGGTCTTTTCAGGTGCTACTCAAGTGGGCTACAGGAAAGAGAGTAAGGAATTATCCGGTACCGTTAGGCCTTTTCTCTTTCTAAGTTAAATTCTTGGTTTTAAATGTATATTTTTTTCCTGTAACCACCATTGGTGGAATTTATTCTTGTAAACGATTTGATGCGCTACTCTGATTTATGTATGTTGAATTACTTTCAAATTGTATTTTATTTTTTCTTAGCCTTAGCACTTGGTACTGGAACAGTATGAGTAAACCGGTCTGGTACTAAGTGTGGCGGTAATATTTCCAAAGTTCACGTTTTATTTATTTGCTTCCGCTAATTTCCTTTTTAATTAACAAAATTTTTTAGTAGTGAATTTTGGGGTTGTTACATAATAATATTAATGGTATTATCTATATTATTATTGTTATTATTATTATTATTAATGCCACTATTATTGTTGTTGTTGTTGTTGTTGTTGTTGTTATTATTATTAGTACTTCTACTACTACTACTACTACTACTACTACTTAACCTAAACTTGGAAATATTTACAACTAATGCTACTACTAATCGAGATCTACAATTTTAGTATTATCATGATAACCCTTGCTGCTGTTGTTGTTGTTCTTCTTCTTATTATTATTATTATCATCATCACCATCATCATCATCATCATTACTTCCTTACTAATATTGTTAATACTAACTTTATCCATTATCACATTTTATTATTAATATAAATGTTTGGATCCTTATATTATTATTATCATTTCGGTTACTATATTATTGTTATTGTTATTATTATTATTATTACTATGCTTAACATTATTATTATTATCATTATTATTTTTATTATTATTACTATTGTTGTTGTTGTTGTTTTTATTACTATTATTTTTTATTATTATTAATGTTATTGAAACAAAAATTGGCATGTTACCATTTTATTACTATAGAAGAAGAATACCTAACCTTAGTATTATTATTATTATTATTATTTAAATATTGCTAATATTATACCTAATGCCTTTATTACTAACATTATCACTATGGTATCATTATTAGTTATTACTATTATTATTGTTATTATTTTGTTAATATTATTGTGATAAAAACATTCAAACCCTTATATTATCATTATCTCAAATATAACTATTATCATTATTATATTTAGTAATATTAGTACTTTGTTAGTATTACTAATATTATATTATTATTTTACCCCTAAAGCCATTATTAGCCTTAACCTTAAATATAATAGGGCTTTTATTTCTAGGAGCATTAGTATTACTATTATTATTATTCTTACTATTTTATTTTAACAAGTAATAGTACTATTATTAGAAGAAATAAAGCTATTAGATTTAATAATATAAATATAGTTATGAATATTAACATAAGTATATTTTGACTAGTAATATCTAGTAGGCTAACCTGATGGTAAAAACCCTTGTTTTCACTTATAAAGCTCCCTTTAATAATAGCAACCCTATTCTTAGACTCAAATAAGAAATAATATTATTTTTGGTAGGAGGGAAACTAATCATTAGTGTTACCCTCTTATAGGTGAATCAAGCCAAAACACTAAGGAGGCGTAGGAGCGTGCTCCAAACCCAGCATCGTTTTAGATAAGGATGTAGCTAAGGCCCATGTGTGTTGTGTGACTTGTATGCCATGGATATTATGTATCATGTTATGTCATTAACTTGTTTTGTGTGTAGTGCGGCTTGGAGTTTAGGTATGTTTATGTGTTCCGTATAACATGAGTATGATATATATATATGGTGATTATGATGTGATGTGATATGACTTTCTAGGACATACATGTTAGGATGATTGTTAATATGATATGGGAATGAAAGGATAAAAAGAAAGAAAATGGGAAGTGCGTTTACTAAGGGGGATATGAGGTTGACCAAAATACCTCTTGATCCATGAGAGGAAAATAAAGAGAAAGAGATGACCAAAATGAAAAAGAGATGGGAACCATGCATGGGAATTCTTGGGTTTGCATGGGGACTTCAAGAGTTTGCATGGGGTGGACGAAACTTGCATGGAGATGATCTTTACGTGAGAAAAGTTGTCTTAGGGTGTAAACAAGCTAAGGGGAGAGTTGTGGAGTGGTTGGAGACTTGGGACGAAAAATAGTACATAGGTGGGTGTAAGGGTGTATAAGGGACCCGATTAGGGTTTTGAGAGGAAGCACTAATCTAGAAAAGAAAATGTGGAAGTAAAAACAAATAAGGAAGAGTGGAGTATGGGTTAAGAGTGGGAATTTATTTTATAAGGGGAAAGTATGGGTGTCATGGGAGAGAAGAGATGGTGGATGAAAAGAGAGGGGTTACTTGTGTAAGAAGAAAGGTACTAGGATTAAAGTGGCCAACTAGGGTTTTTCGATCACATATGGAATCAAGGGGTAAAATGATATGGTTTGGGATTGGATCTAAATGAGATAAGGTATAGGGCAATACACGAAGTAAGGGTAGTGTAAATGAAAGAGAGTTGGGCCACATCGGTCCAATTAGGGTTTTCAAGGGAAAACCCTAGAGGGTGATAGTCGGTGGAGTTGATGTCATAAGGTGTTGGACCTAACCTGTACCCATAGGAGTTGGGTTTTTCATTAAGTGTAAGTGTAAGGGGAATGGATGTCGGGGTGTGATATGGGCCGCAGGATTCTCAAGATATGGGATAGGCCCCTTTGGGAGAATAGAAGTAGAAGGTAGTTGACATGCATGTCAAGGGTGAAAAGCTCTATCCAATAAGACACGAATAAGATACTAATCACTTAAAGAGTAAGATTGTTGAGCTGGGCCCAGACTGATCCACTGGCATAATAGTGGCCAGGTGCCGGGGTACCCTGAGACCAATACACTGGCATATAATAATGGTTAGGTGCGTTCTGCCCTATAAGTGACCGATCCACTGGCTATAATAGTGGGGGATCCCAACTCAACAAACCAAACATTAAATTTCCAATGAATCATGGAAAAGATACTATGTAATTATAATAATGGCCAAGAGCGTTCTGCCCTAAAGACCAATCCACGGTCAAAAATAGTGGTTAGGTGCGTTCTGTCCTATAAGTGACCGATCCATAGGCTATAATAGTGGAGTTCCCGTACTCACATGGATTGATAAATATTATGTTGTGAAATGATCATATGTATCAAAGATCCAAAGAATAAGTCTAATTGGACCACAATCGACCTTCATTATCTGTGTTATTGTATGTTGTCTGTATGACCATGACATGTATGTTACGTTGTATGTTTTGTATGTTTGGTCTTAGCACATGGTTACCTTACTCAGTACGTAGCGTACTGATCACCCATTTTATGGGTGCTACTCATTCTCACAAGTAGAAGACCCGTCTGAGCTTGTGTAGGTAGGGGGTGACATCTTTGATGCCTACGACAGTTACGAGGCATCGGGTGGGGCTGAACGTTGAGCCTAGACCTAACTTGGGGATCGAGAGCAACTCGGTCGGACTCTATTTTCTTTTATTGGGCCATGTATTATTTTATTTTAGTTATGTGACGTTGTACGATGCTTTATGTTTTTGAAGAACTATAGTCACTTATTCTTTAAATTGCAATTTTAAATCGCACTCTGATTTTTGTATGACTTGCGTTTTATTTAATGCCTTGTATTTTTATTAATGACTTGTGGTTGATGTTAACCTTGTTTAGCCTTAGCACTTAACAATAGAACGGTAGGAGTAAACCGATCAGGTACTAAGTGTGGTAGTAATGCCCTGGGTTTACGATTTTGTCATTTCACTTTCGTGAAGCCTTTTTATTAAAACAAAATTTTTTTAGTAGTAAATTTAGGAATGTTACATCCATACTTTTTGGTCTGGGTAGATCAAACACTTTCCGAATTCACTAAAGGTTGTCTTTTATAAGCACCTCCTCCTTCACAACGAATCCATACCCTACTGTTTTTTGATCTCTCGATACCAAAAATGCTATTATGTGGCTTTCTAATTTCCTTAACCCAACTAATTAATGACTCCCGATCATTAAAAATCTCATTTGTTGTAAATAATTTGCTCCAATCGATATTTATTAAATCTAGATTCTGTAGATAATATTCAAAATATGACATTATTAGTACATAAATATAAAAAATGAATAAAAATAATTTTTAAAAAAGGGTAAGTTGATGGGTGAGTTAACTGTCAGATTTATTAAAAAACGAGTGAGTTGTTCGTCACTAAGCCTCTTTGGCAGGTAATTTGTTCGTCAATGTAACACCCCCAAATTTACTATTGAAAAATTTCGTTTAAATCAAAGTTTTAGCAGAAGCAGGAAAATTAAAACCGTAAATCCGGGGGCATTACTGCCACACTTAGTACCAGATCGATCCATAACTACCGATCCGATACCAAGTGCTAAGGCTAAAAAGAATAAAACTAGAAACGGATCACCCATAAAACTCAAATTCTACAAACCAGAGTGCGAAGGTAAGAAGTTACGTTCCGAAATACAATTTAAAATGTCCAAATACCAGAATGCTTAAAATAACAGAATAGCAAGATACGATAAAACCCTTGTAAGGTTAAATAGGGCATTTGTATCCTCTAAAGACAAATACGATTAAAACACACGATTTTCGAAGGTAATTGTCCGGACTACTTACTCACTCATATCCAGCCTTCCACCCCAACTTAGTAACTGATCAAGACCTGCAACAAGGGTCTGCTCCCCACCATCGGTGGATCATCACAGGACCCGGTTAATCAAGGCAGTATCAGTACGGGTCCAGTACTGAGTAAGGCGTAGACGCTAAGGCCAAGCATACAATCACACATAATCATAAAAGCAACATGCATTACTACACAAGACACATACTCAAAACGTCAGTAATCAGAAAGCCGAAACATGCTTCTACAATGTCCGTTATTTCTTATTATGGGAATAATCTCTTTTACCAACAGTCTTCATATAACCTGTAAGCACGGTGACCACCACTATTATAGCCGGTGGCCCGGAAATATAACACAGGGCAGAACGCCTCTGACCACTATTCATAACCGGTGGAACGGACGGGCCCCGCACTTACATGGTGTTCCACTGTAAGTGATTAGTATTTTTCCTGATTTAACTTATTTACTTTGGATGTACTGAGCCGAGATCCCTCCACTATTATAGCCGGTGGCCCGAAAATAAACACAGGGCAGAACGCCTCTGACCACTATTAATAACCGGTGGATCGGACTGGGCTCGGCTCAATAATCTCACTTTACGTTATTATTGTCTTATTAGTATCTTTCCCGTGGTTTAACTTATTAGTTTGGGTTTGTCGAGCCCGAATCCCTCCACTATTGTAGCCGGTGGTCCGGAAATATAATTACAGGGCAAAACGCCTCTGACCACTATTAATAACCGGTGGAACGGACTGGGTCGGGCTCATCAGTATTTCACTTTAAGCAGTTAATGTCTTATTCGTATCTTATTGAATCATATCAGGTCCTTGACATGCATAAGTCATTCACTACATTCATTACACATAATAACACACGGTAAAATTCCACATTATAACGCCAAACAATTCTAATATCACCTTACAAACCTTAATACCACCATAAATCATTAATACCTCTAGGAAATCATAAATACCACTCTATAAACCCCAATACCACCTTGCAACCCTAATACCACCATAAGTCATGAATACCACCAAGTAAGCATTAATACAACTATATAAACCGTAACACCACCTTGCAACCCTAATACCACCATGAGTGTTTAATACCACCAAGTAATTATCAAAACAATTATATAAACCACAATACCATCTTCCAAACCCTAATACCACAATGAGTCGTTAATACCACCAAGAATTTATTAAACCACTATATAAGCCACAATACCATTCTGCAAACCCTAATACCACAATAAGTCATTAATACCATCAAGAAATCATTAAAACCACTATCTAAACCACAATACCATCTTACAACCCTAATACCACAATAAGTCATTAATACCACCAAGAATACATTAAAACCACTATATCAACCACAATACCATCCTCCAAACCCTAATACCACAATAGTCATTAATACCACCAATAAATCATTAAAACCACTATATATGAACCACAATACCATCTTACTAAGCCCAATACTACCATAGTCATTAATACCACCCAGTAATTATTAAAACAACTATATAAACCCTAATGCCACCTTACAAACCCTAATACCACCATAGGTCATTAATACCACCAAATACTCATTAAAACCACTATATAAACTCCAATACTACCCATCATATCACCAAGCAACAGACTTCCCCATGCAACCTTAATTTATACCCACCTTTTTGTTTACTTAATTCCACTTTCTCCTCATTATTTCCCAAATGGGGAACTCCTTAGGTCGTCCATACCTTGTTTAGCCAACGTACTCCCCTTTGGTCATTCTAACCTCTTATTTTTCTTTTTCAAGTTCCCCCACTTCACCACACTCCCTCACATAACCCAACCTACATGACGTAGGGGTCACGTCACATTACCACATCACATTCGAACCACAACATATTAGTACACGAAGGCAAGGATACGGGGACGTACCTCGGATCCATGCTGCGCTTCACAATAAACACACATAAAATACAGGTTATAGCATACAACCATACAAGCATATAAGGCACTTAAAACAAGCAGAGCACACCAGTGGCCTTATTTACGTCCTTACCTAAATCGGCGCCGGGCTTGGAGCACGCTCCTACACTTCCTGGGGTTTGACCCGATTACCTATAAGGGGGAAATACTTAGGGTTAAACTCCCTCTTCCAGAATTATCAAAATTCCTATCTTACCCCTATCATGGCCTAATACCAAGGCTACTATTAATACTGGGGTTTATAAATAAAAGGGGTTAGGTTACTACTACTCTTATGATAGCTTATACGGATTATCACTAATTAAGTAGATTTTAGCAATCAAATACTAAGGTGAGGGTTTTAACAACATTAATAATATTTACCAATAATACCTACCCTAATAAGAATACTATATATAATAATAGTGCTCCTAATAAAAATAATAATAGCTATAATGATAATAATAATAATAGTAATAATTGAAATCATATTAGCATTAGTAATAGTGTATTATCGATAATAATAATAATAATAATAATAATAATAATAATAATAAAGTATTAGTACAACCATAGTCACTTAGGTGACAAAATCAATAATAATGTTAATAATAATAACAGTGATAATAATAATATTGATAGGAATGAAGACAATAATAATACAAATAATAATAATAAATACAATGAAAATATTAGTAATAATATCAACGATTATAAGAATAATATTAATAAGGATAATAAGAATAACAGTAATAATCGATAAAATAATAGATGCGATAAACACAATAACGATAAAGCAATGATAAGAATAATAATGATAATAATAATAACCATACTAATGATAATAATGAAAATAATAATAATAATATTACAATAATAATAGTAATATGGGTAATAATGGCAATGATAATAATACTAATAACAGTACTAATAATACTAATAACAACGGCCATAATAACGTTGATAATAAAATAGTAAAGACAATAATAATAATGATATTAACAACAATACTACCACTAATAAAAATAGTAATAGTAATAGCAATAATAATAATAATAACAATGATAATAATAACAACAACAACAATAGTAAAATAACAATAACAATATTAATAATAATAATTATACTAATAGTAAAATAATGACCATGATAATAATAATAGTAATAATAATAACAATAACACAACCCTAAGAATAATAGCAATAATAATAATAATATCAATAATAATAATAATAACAATAATAGTACTAATAATAACAATAGTAAAAATAACAATAATAATATTAATAATAACAATTATAATAGTAATAATAATAATCATACTAGTAGTACTATTAATAGTAATAACCATCATAACATTAATATTAGTATTAATATTAACAATAATAACGATAATAGTAATGACACTAATGGTAATGTTAGTAGTAATAATGCTTAATAATAATGATAGGGATAATAGTAATAATAATAACAATAATAACAATAATAATAATAATAATAATAATAATAATAAAGATAATATCAATAATAATATCAATAATAATAATAGAAATAATAATAATAATAATAATAATGATAATAATAATAATACTAGTAATGACAATAATAATAGTAATAATAATAATAATAATAATAATAATAATAATAATAATAAGATCAATAATAATAATAATAATAATAATAATAATAATAATAATAATAAGATCAATAATAATAATAATAATAATAAGATCAATAATAATAATAATAATAATAATAATAATAATAATAAGATCAATAATAATAATAATAATAATAATAATAATAATAATAATAAGATCAATAATAATAATAATAATAATAAGATCAATAATAATAATAATAATAATAATAAGATCAATAATAATAATAATAATAATAATAATGATAATAATAATAATAATAGTAATATCAATAATAGCAATAATAATAATAATAATAATAATGTCAATAGTAATAATAATAATAATAATAATAATATTAATATTAATAATGATAATAATAATAATAATAGTAATATCAATAATAGCAATAATAATAATACTAATAGTATGGGTGGTAGTATTAGTAGTAATAATAATATTAGTAATAATAATAATAGTGTTAATATTACTCATAATAATACTAATAATATTAGTTAATAATATTAATCCCACTAATCACCTTTATTTATTTATTTAACCCTTATTGTTATTTACTTATCTTATTTATTTATTTATTTATTTTCTTAGGACTTAGGGTTCAGGGGGGGTTGACAACCTGACAGAGGTGGCGGCGGCGGCGGCGGCGCGGCGGCGGTGGAGGAAGGGGGAGAGGGAAAAATGGTGGTGGAGGCTAGGGAAGGGAAAACCAAAGGGAAAGGGAGGTGCGGGGTGGTAGGGCAGGAGTTGCTGGTCATTTTGGGGGGTGGTGGTGGCGCTGCAAGCGGCGGCGTGGCCGGCGGTGGCAGCGCGAAGGTGGCGCCAGGGCTGGAAGGGCCGATTCGGGAAGGGTTTTTCGCACGGCCATGGCGGCACGTGCGGCGCGAGTTAGGGTGGCTAAGATGGTTGGTTGCGTAGAGGGCGGTGCAGGGAGGATTGTGGTGGCGAGGGCAGGCGGCAACGGCGGCCGACGGCGGAGAAAACGGCGACTGAAGGTGGGGCGGCGCGACGGTTTGGATTTCTGGGTTCCAACTTTCGAACCCGATTCAGGCCATCTCCAGGGCTATTTATAGAGGGATTGGGACGGGAAAACGACAAAGACACGTGGGAGGTTAGGTGGGTTAGGTCCGGTGAGCTGTCCGGCGCAGGTCTGCCGGCGCAGACCAAACCCCGTCGGGGAAGAAAAGTCAGGGCTTGCGTGCTGGAAAAACGCTGCCCGATGGGTCACATCTCAAGGTAAGGTCAAATCAGGGACGAAAAGACAGGAGAGAAGGCCGGAGAAAGGACGGGACGCTCGCCGCTGCGTTTTCCGGCGAGCTCGAGTTGCAGGCGGGGGAAACGGTGGTGTCGCGAGGAAGAAGAAGGAAGGAGGGGCTGGACCGGCGGTCCAGGGGAAAGAAAGGAGAGGGAGGAAACCGGCCGGACCGCGCGGTTTCTTTTCCCTTTAAATGAAACGCTGCGTTTTGGGCGAGGTTTGGCGAAAACGCAGCGCTCGCGTCGTCAGGCAACGGTCGAAATTTCTTTGTATCGCGATGCGGCGTTTCAGCGACTTCAACGTCGAAACGCCGCGTTTTGGGTCACAGACGGCCGGGCTCGCTGGGCCGCGGCGAGAAGAAGGAAAAGGGGAGGGGTTTGGGCCAGCAGGCCGGCCCAGGTCGGGGGGAAAATAGGGGAGAGAAGGGGAAGGAAGAAAAAGGAAAAAGGAGGGAGGAAAAAGGAAAAAGGGAAAAAGAAAAAGAGGGAAAATTTTGGGATTGGTTTAATTAATATCATTTGGATAATTTAGGGTATTTAATATAATTATCAAAACTATAATTAATTTCTACTTTTAGGTAAAATTTGGGATTTATGGAAAAATCTTCCTAAATTTATTTTAATTAACAAAACCCCTAAATTTTCCTCTAATTAAATTACTCATATATTTTATATTAATTTGAAACTATTTGATTCTCCCTATTTTATATAATTTAAGGTATTTAATAAACTTCAAAAATGAAAACCCTAATTAACTTAAATACCATAATCTCCCCTATTTACACTCTTATAATTTCCTTCTTGATTTATCCTATTAATTCCTTTTTATTTCACTAAAAGTAGTTTATTTTACTAAATTCCCTAATAATCTCCTATCCGGCCATGATTTTCTAAATTAGGAATTTTGGGGTATTTCAGTCAAGTATTATCTCTGGCGGGTGAATTACCCGTTCATAAGCCTTTGTGAAGGGTGAGTTGCCCGTCATATGTGATATTAGACACGTAAGTCACCAATTAGGCGGAAAAATTACATAAAAAAATCGACTTACCAATATTTCTTCACCCCCATTCATTGTATTCAATGTTATCAAAATTTATTCTGTGTAATTTTTGAGGAGAAGAGAAAAAAATTGAGAGAATGTAGTATGCTACTGTGTAGTTATAAAAAGGGTATCATTGTAAAAAATAAAAAAATCCTACATTTTAGTGTGTGTTAACTTAGAAGAAAGGGTGTGCAGATAACAACACCATTTTATTACTGATCATTTAAATTTTATAAGAAGATTTATATTTATATCTTTATTTAAATTTAATGAATATTTTTTTCTTTGTTATATTTATATTTATTAGATAAAATTAATTAATTTTAGAATAACATATACTGAATTTAAAATAAAAATAATTTAATATTCAAATTATATACATATATTATTATATTTTAATTATATTTCTATTTTTAGTCTTAAAATATTTATTAAAATTTATATAAATTTATTTTTAGCCTTTCCATGCAAAGTCAGTTTGTCTCATTTTCTTCTTTTATAGAATTGAGAGTATTTTGATAATTTTACTTGATAAATAATTTTTAATAAATTATTATTTTATTTATATAGTTAATGTTGGTATTGTTTTTTAGGTAAATAAGATTGATCCGCAGTTTGATAATTTAGAATAGGCTATTTATATTTTTATTAAAAATTAAATAAAAATATAATTTTATATTATGTGAATGAATGTAGTTAAAAATACGGATATAAAAAAAGATATAAGTTTAAGAATATCTCATATATATTCTTATCTAAATCTAAGATATTTGTTTATATTTTTATTTATAGTCGTTTATTCATTTATATGAATACTATCATGTTTTATTATAGATGTTGCATTCTATCAGAAATGTCGTTCCGCCAACAGAATTCTGTCTGATATCTTTTTCCCACCTGAAAACGTCTTTTCAGAAAAAAAAAAAAAAAACATGTCTTAATTGAGATGTGACACGACACCTAACTTCACAAGGCGCTAACATCCTGCATCACGTTGTACATGGTCCCCCGGCACCACCGTCCGTAGCTCCCTCGTTCCTTCGCTCGTAATTATATATTTTTTAATCTATCAACGATCCTCTGCCTCCCCCATTTTTATTTTATTTTATTTTATCTTAAGACCTACGTTAGTATCATATGTTTTGTAAATGGTTGTCGCTTACATTACAGCCCCCAAAGATACAAACACGACACATGGATTGCAATAAAACTAAAATTTTTAATTCCAGTCAGAAGAATAAATAATGTATGTATACATTTCACAAAGTGTATCAAATATCTGGAAAAATCAAAATATTTGTTGCTTGGCGGTGTGAGAGAGATCGATCGCCTGGCGTCATGTTCCACGCTTCTGGGCCGCATCTCTGCCAACAACAAAAGAAAAAAAAAAAAAACACTGTCGTAATCTTCAGAGATGTTTGTGGATGGCTTAGCCTGGCCACGCATCTCATTCCATAGAAACACATGGCGTATTTGGATTCGATTTACCAACATTAAATCAAGATTTTTCCAAATCCCTATCATTTAAACAAAAACCAAAAAAATATATCCACCATGGCTATTGCCTAGGACCATAATATAGCATATAAGCTAGTTTTATAAGTTGAAAAAAAAAATCATAGGAGCTAATTTTTATCAGTTATTACTAGTATTTTGGACGCCGATCAACGGATCATTTAAATCTAAAATTGCAGTTCCCTTATTAGCCCCCCCCCTTTTTTCTTGGGGGTATAGAAACTGAATTGTGATCTTTTAGGGGGGTTTTGATCCTTGCTCATGTTGTCCTCAATTAGTTCGGAGATTGTTTTATGGTATTTGATTTGAAAAGTATACTATTATTGTTGATTAATGATTGCGACAGTCATAGAATAATTTTTATGAGATTTCGTTTTCTTATTACGGTGACTTTATTAGGTGGGCATGGGCAACGGCAATAAGTTCTCCTATCATGCCTGCCTTTAAACTTTAATCTTTTCATTTATTGGTAGCTTTATTTCTGACATTAAAGAAAAATTATTTCTAAAAATTTGAGCGTATCGAATTTAAAAAAAATAGTAAAAAAATTAAAATAAAGTTGGACGGAGGCATGAAAAAATTAGGCGTAGAAATAGAACTCAACAAACATAGATAACTAGCACATGTATATATTTAATAAATACTTTCGATAATTAGAGATATTTTTCCTGAATTACACACCATAAAAGCCTGATAATTAGATATAGAGAAGAATAATTTTAACAAAGATCATCAAACGTATCTCAGTATATTCTATAGCTGTTACAAAGAGATTGCTATTTTAATTATTATAAAACTCAAAAATGCTATTTTTATAATTAGTTCCTAGAATTTTTCACAAAAAGAGTGCACCGTACGCGTTAATTCCACGTGCTAATAAGGATTACTCTCAAAAGGTGACAAACGGTGTCCCTCAATAATTTCTGAGAAAAGAGTCAAAAGACGCATGTGGAAAAGGGGGCAGGTAACTTTTGACAACAAAACCCTCAATAATGTCCTAGAAAGACATGTGAAGAAACAGCAGAAGGTAACTTTTGACCAAAAAAATATAAAGCCCCATGAGAATTTCCTACCGGTGGCCGAAAGTTGAACCATTCTATCCAATTCCAACCAAGCTAATAAAATGTAAGAAATTTGTTAATTTGACTTGTTTGTGTTTAATCCTATTTGATACTTATTAGAATATTATTAATCCGATTCTTTCAATCAATGATCTAATTTAACTTAAAATTCAATATTAACTCCACTGAATATTAATCCGTAATTAATTTAATTCAACAAGATCAAATTTAATATTAACTAATTATAAATTTTATAATGATAAAAAATATAGTGATTTTATTATTCATTTTTAAATTTTAAAAATATATTATTTTATAAGTTTTACTTATTTTTATATTTTTACCAATTAGGACTCAATAAACACGCTTAATTATCAGACGTATTTTATTAAATAAACACTCGTGATATTTTTACTAATTATAAATTTTATGTCCCCCATGCAACGTGCGAACTTTTTCATGCAATTCTTACGCTCACACATAAAATCCTAATTTTCTATACAAACCCTAACTCCTATGCAAACCTTAGCTTTCATGCATGGTCACAACAACACACAAACCGACTCCACATCACTACACTCCTTATCATCATATTACAAAAATTATCATGCATATCTTATGGGCCACACCATACCATAATAACACCACAACCCATACACATAATATACATGCCACAATTTGATGCACAAACTTACCTCAACTCCATATCATGCTGCATATATGACAATTATACAAATACACATAAAATACATTATAGTTCACATCACATGGCATGCATGGCATATAAAATACATAATACACACACGGCCTTAATTCTCCCTTACCTAAAATGTCACCGGTCTTGGAGCATGCTCCTACGCCTCTTGAGGTCTTTGACCGGTCTCACCTTTATGAGGAAAAAACTATAATTAGGTTCTCTCCTACTAAAAATAAAATTATTCACTAACTTCTTCTAAGACTAGATTTTTAATAAAACAATACTATACTAATAATAACTATACGAAATGCTACTAAAAATACTAATAGTAATATTAATATGATTCAAAACGGATGGTGATATAAGGGCTTCTACCCTCCACCAAAATAATGCTAATAATAATAATGATGATGATGATGATGATGATGATGATGATGATGATGATGATGATAATAATAATAATAATAATAATAATAATAATAATAATAATAATAATAATAATAATAATAATAATAATAAGGATAAGGATAAGGATAAGGATAATAAAACTTATAATAATACGAATAATATTAATAATTCGAAACTAATAACTTATATAATTTATACATACTCATGACCCTGCTAAGAAAAAATATCATTAATACTAATTCCAATAATAATAATAATAATAATAATAATAATAATAATAATAATAATCGAATAAGGGTTAAAAATTAAAATAAAATTAGAATAAGCTTAAATAAATAGGATAGACGGGCTGAGAGGGTTTAGGGTTTCACCTTTGGTCGGTGGAGATAGGTGGCACCGGTGGTGGTGCATAACGGCGATGGTGGTGGTCGAAAAAGAGGATAAAAGGGGAAATGTTGAAGGTTGGGAACAAAATAGGGAGAATGAAGGTGGGAGATGGGATGTTTAGAGTTTCCCAGAAGGAAAGGAATAGAATAAGGGTGGCGGTGCAGCCAAAGGTGACAGCGCACGGGAGGGTTCTTTTGGGTAGGGATCAAAATTTTGATGTAAGGCTCATTACGAGGGTATTTATAGATTTTAAAAGAGATGGTAGGGTTCTATGGGTCGGTTAGGGGGTAATACAGGTAGGGTTCCGGTCACCCGCGGTGGTAGTTGGCCGATGGAAATAAATTTCAGGGTAGGGATATGCGTAGGGAAAAAGGGGGAAATTGCGCGAGAAAAGGGAGAAGTAGGTTGGGTGACGGGGTCGACGGATCAGCAGGGAAAAATAGGAGGGAAATGGCTGGTCAAAGGGGCGAGATCGGTGGCGGATTTCTCGGAGGCTCTCGGCGACAGAGTTCTAGGCATCGACGTCAGGGAGAAAGAAGAAGATGGCATGGACCGGTAGTCTGGGGAAAAAAAAAGAAAGAAAAGGGAAAGGAGGACCGGATCAGGCGATGAAATTTAAAGAAATGGGATGAAACACAGCGTCCAGGGAAAAAAGGGATAAAGCGCATTGCTGGGCTGTTGAGAGAAGAAGAAAAGGAAAAAAAAGAATGGGTCGCTAGGTTGCCGAAAGAAGAAGGAAAAGGGGAAAGGACTAGTTTGCAGGCTGGCCTAGGTGGGGGGAGGAGAGGAAGAAAAGAAAAGAAAAGAAAAGAAAGAAAAAGAAAGGAAAAAGGAAGAAAGAAAAAAAAAGGGAAAAAATAAAAATATGAGGGTTGGGTTAATTACATTAATAAGGATATTTTAGGTATTTAAATAAAAATATTTTAAATAAAATAATATTAAATTTCCTTTTTTTAGGCTAAATTAGGATTTTTAAAAGATTCTTTCTAAATTAATTTTTCATTAGCAAATACCAAAATTTTTTTCTTATAAAAATATTTATAAATTCCTTCTTAATTTACCTTAAATAATTTGTTCCTATTTCAAATAAAAATAATTAATTTAATTAATTTCCTAATAAATCCTTATTTAATTACACTTCTTAAAATATATATTTTTGAGGCATTTCATCAGATAATTCCACCTGAGTCCATGGATGACCTAATTTAGTACAGGAGGCAATTGGATTCTCCGAGGCCATAGAAGGTTAGTGAAATAATTTTGTGTAAGTAGTTTTCAATTTTTGATTTCTTAAATAAGTGATATTCCAATTTGTTTGACTTGTGTTTTTAGGTCTAATTCTTACTGTTCGATCAAGATACGGGAATGAAACATCTTGAGTTGACGTACCAAGACGACCTATGCTTTATGGATTCGCTCGAGCCTTATATGCCAGACAAAGTTTCTCAATAGTTTGACTACCCTCAACTCATCCTAATTCCTCCTATCGTTCCAGCACATGGATTTTGTCGAAGTGCCAACATTAAAAAGTATAAGGTGGATTAATCCAGTTGTGTATCATTTTGAAACATTTAGCCACACCACCTACTAGAGTTCAACTCCAATTTTTATCAGTCAACATATAAGCATGATACCTTAGTTGAATACCTTCCTTGACATAATCCTCGGACGCATATAGTGTAACACCCCCAAAATTCACTACTGAAAAATTTCGTTTAATTAAAAGAAAAGGCGAAAGAAAAATAATAAAACGTGAATTATGGGGATATGACCGCCACACTTAGTATCAAACCGGTTCACTCCTACCATTCCAGTACCAAGTGCTAAGGCTAAAAGAGAAAAAAAATACAACTTATAAGAAACTCAAACCAATGATTAAATCAGAGTAGCGCATTTAAACATTTTATAAGAGTATAATACACCACTGGTGGTTACAAATCAACAAATATGTTGAAACAAAAAATTTAAAGGTGAAAGAGTACAACCCTAGAATTTACCGGATAGTACTTACGCTATTTCCCGAGAGCCCACTTGAATAGCACCTGAAATGATCTGCAAGGAACACTACCCATTGAATAGGCAGGGGCCCCACAAATGGAACCCTTCAGTACTACGGTACTAAGTAACCCTTTAAATCACACTTAACGGCAGGCCTGCAACGCAACACATGATACTACATACATACTTAATAAAAGGTAAATATTGAATGTCCACGTTTATACAACCACATACTTAACAAATCAATCAGATATTAATAGGCCATAGAGAACAATTGATACTTCTAGGCCTTAACCCTTAGTCCATCATTATCAACCATATCGAATTATAATTATCCGCGTGAGTGTGGGAACCCCACTATTATTCGCCGGTGGACCAGTCACTTAGAAAGCTAGATAACCAGCACAATAATCCGATACTTATTCACTTTCAATCGTTCTGATATCATTAGTCATTTCTTATTCAAATGGTTATCCAAGCTATCATAGAGGAACCATTAAGGCCATACCAATTATCAAATACTCTTACTTAGCTAATCAGCATTATTCAAATAACCTAGAGAGGGCGTTTGAGGTGCTCATGGGATTAGCTCAGTGTTCCTCGCTAACACAATCTCAAACTGCTTTGCCTCCTGTGGGTATCGGAGATGATTGGCTTGATAGAGTTTCACGTCATCGACCCCCAACCTACGATGGAAAAGAAGATCCCGTGGTCTTAGAAATCTAGATACGAGACTTTGATAGGATCTTCGAGGCGCTCAAATGCCCTGAGGAATGAAGGAAAAACATCGCGGCGTATTTCCTTCGAGGACCAGCCGATACTTGGTGGGAAGACCTTCAAACTCAAGGAGGAGGACCGACCTCATGGGAAGACTTCAAGACCGTTATCCGTACGCGTTTCTACATAGAAAGTCTCAAGAGGGCCAAACTCAAAGAATTCATGGAGCTGACACAAGGAAGCTTGTCGGTTCAAGAGTACTACACACGATTTACGGAGTTGCTGAGGTTTGCCCCTGGAATAACAGCTAGCAAGGTAACAAAAATCTTTCAATTCGAGCAAGGACTTCACTTCAACATTCGAAGCATGATGGGCGCCAACATCTTCCATGATCTGAGTACGGTGTATGAGCGGGCATGTAACGCTGACGCCTTGATCCAAGAACAAGCCTCCATCCTAGGTAAGAGAAAGAACGAAGAGATCGAGACCGAAGCAAAGAGTCATCACCCCAATAGCAAAGTTTTGCGGGACCAGCCTCAACTTCAAACTAAAGCTCAATGTAAGAGGAATCGAAGTACTTCCAAAGCAAAGTCTAGCAAGAGATCGGACCGACACTACCACTATTATCACTGCAGAAGAGACCATCCAAGCAAGGACTGCATGGGAAAGCTGGTCCAATGCCACAACTGTGGACAGCTTGGGCACCGAAGTTACGAATGCTACAGTGCACCCCGTGGAAGAATCCAAAGGCTAGGGCAACCATCGGCTGGACAGCTTGGGCACCGGAGTTACGAATGCTACAGTGCGCCCCGTGGAAGAATCCAGAGGCTAGGGCAACCATCGGCTCAACAGAATCAAGCACTTGGAGCAACCCGTTCAGCCTCGTTAATCGAAGAAGATGAGTAAGCAACCAATCATGATGTAACCTCTTCAAGCTGTCCATCTGGTCCCACGTGATTATTTGTATTATTAACTTCGTGTGTAGTTGTTTTCCTTAGTTAAGTAAGTTTTTCTTTAAGGGGGTAGTTACCCCAAGTAATTTAGGATCCCTTTTTGTAATCCTAGTGCTAAGACCTAAACTTTGGGGACGAAGTTTCTCTTTAAGGGGGTAGTGATGTAATACCCTAATTTTTTAGAAAACTAATAATTTAATAAATAGCTTTTATTTAAAATAAATTAGATTTTAGAATTATTTAATTTATTTAATTTATGGATTGTTGAGTATATAAATTTGTACGGGAATATTTAGTAAATTAAAATAGATATTTTGTTATTCTATCATGCTATTTTTATTTAAATAATTTTTCAAACTAATACTTTACTAACCTTATCCTTTTTAAATTAATATATTAGATTATAATGAATTAAATTATTAAACTAAATAATTTATCAAGAATATTACATTTTATGATTTTATAAATTAATTTATTTTACTTTTCCCTATTTTTCCATTCCCTTTTTGCCCTTTTTGCCCTTTTTCCTCTTTCTTCTTTTCTTTTTCCTTTTTCTTCCCTCGAACTGCCTCACCAGGCCAGCCCTCCCGTGCACATTGGGCCTCGGCCCATCTCTCCCCTCCTTCTCCCACGCACGTCCGCCCAGTAAGCCAGCCGCCCAGCCTTCTTTTTTTCCTGGACCGGCCGGCTCCCCTTCTTTCCTGCGCCGGTCTAGTCACCCGCCATCCCTTCTTCTTCTCTTTTCTTCTATTGCCCCAATCTACTCTCGTCATCCATACATGCCTGACCACCGCCTGCAACTGCCGCCGCCTACCACCGCACCTGCCCCCTACTACTCCCCCTCTCTACCCCATCCTTTTCTTTCTTATTTCGAGCCAAACCACCCCTGTATCACAGCCTGCGTGCCCCTATCCCTTTCCTTCTTCTTCCCTCTCTTTCCCCTACCAACCGACCACCACCTGCCACCCTTCGTCCTCTCACCGACCGGCCACTGCCTCTCTCTTCTCCGTCTCCTTTTTCTCCATCTCCCCAGCCCTTCATTCCCCTCATTTTTGAGCCATTCTCCTTCCCCGAGCTCCCTCTTCTCTCCTTCCTTCTCCCTCCATCCTTTTCCTCGGTTTTTGATCACCGCCGCCCACTGCCGCTTGCACCACCTCACCCAGCCCCTGCACCGCCTTCTACCACCACCTACTACCACCCTACGCCACCACTAGACCCCCAAGCCACCTTTGATCCCCTGCACTTCCTACCTTCTCCACCTCTTCCTTTTTCTCCCCATTTTCCCCCTTATAGCTGAGCCACCTACAACTGCCCCTTCCGCCGTCGTCCGGCCACCTCTGCCGCCACTCAACCCACCATTCGACACCCTGCAACCCCCTCTACCACCACCATGCATTAGTTGGTCAAAAACAGCCCCCTTAACCCTTCATTTTTCCCTCATCTTTTCCTTCCTTCTCAGCCCCTCCACCTCGGCAGCCAACTTTGTCGCCTCGCCGCCGCCGTCTCCGCTACCCTATGCCGCCGTGAAACCATCCTTAGCCTCCACCTACACCTCCTCTTCACTCCTGCACCATTCCTTTGCCTTGAAACCTCCCTTATCTATCTCTTTTTCTAGCCTAAAGTCACTAGACCGAGTGAAATACCCCAAAGTCCCTAATTTAGAAAATCATGACCGAATAGGAAATTATTAGGGAATTAATTAAAATAAACTACTTTTAGTGAAATAAAAAGGAATTAATAGGATAAATCGAGAAGGAATTTATAAGAGTGTAAATAGGGGCAATTATGGTATTTTAAGTTAATTAGGGTTTTCATTTTAGAAAATTATTAAATACCTTAAATTATTTAAAATAGGGAGGATAAAATAGTTTCAAATTAATATAAAATTTATAAATAATTTAATTAGAGAAAAATTAAGGGGTTTTGTTAATTAAAATGAATTTAGGAAAATTTTTCTATAAATCCCTAAATTAACCTAAAAATAGAATTTAATTATTGTTTTGATAATTATATTTTATTAAATACCCCAAATTACCCAAATTATACTAATTAAGCCAACCCCTAATTTTCCCTCTTTTTCCTTTTTCCCTTTTTCCTTTTTTCTCCCTCCTTTTTCTTTTCTTTCTTTCTTCCCTTCTCTCCCTTATTCTTCCCCGGCCTGGGCCGGCCTGCTGGCCCAAATCCCCTCCCTTTTCCTTCTTCTCGCCGCGGCCCAGCAAGCCCGGCCGTCCGTGACCCAAAACGCGGCGTTTCGACACTGAAGTCGCTGAAACGCCGCGTCGCGATAAAAGGAAATTATAACCGTTGCAGACCGACGAAAACTCTGCGTTTCCCCCAAAACTCACCCAAAACGCAGCGTTTCAATAACGAAGGAAATAACCGCGCGGTCCGGCTGGTTCCCCTTCCCCTTCTTTCTTTCCCCTGGACCACCGGTCCAGCCCTTCCTTCCCCTTCTTCTTCCTCGCGACGCCGTCGTTCCCCTCGCCTGCAACTCAAGAGTTCGCCAGAAAACGCAGCGGCGAACGACACGTCCTTTCCGTCATTCTCTTCTGTCTTTTCATCCCTGATTGACCTCCCATTTGATGTGACCAATCGGGCAGCCATTTTCCCCGCACGCAAACCCTGCTTTTCTTCTCCGATGAGGTTCGGTCTGCAACGGCAGACCTGCTCCGGACGACCTCCCCGGACCTAACCCACCTAACCTCTCACGTGTCCTTGTCGTTTCTCCCTCGGTTTGGCCTATAAATAGCCCCGAAGATCACCTTAATTGGGTTCGAGATTTGGAACCCAGAAATCCAAAAGCCGCCACACCGCCCCACCTTCAGTCGCCGTTTCCTCTGCCGTCGGCCGCCGTTGCCGCCTGCCCACACTACCACAATCCTCCCTGCACCTCCCTCTACACAACCAAACTACTAGCTCTCCCTGCCTCGCGCCGCACGTGCCGCCCTGGCCGTGCGAAAATCCCTCCTCAACATTGACCTTCCAGCCCCTGCGCCACCTTCGCGCCGCCACCGCCGGCCACACCGCCGCTTGCAGCGCCACCACCACCCCCCAAAACGACCAGCAGCTCCTGCCCTACCACCCCGTACCTCCCTTTCCCTCTGGTTTTCCCTTCCCTAGCCTCCACCTCCATTTTCCCCTCTCTCCCTTCCTCCACCGCCGTCGCCGCCGCTGTCGCCACCACCACCTCAGTCAGGTTGTCAACACCTTGAACCCTAAGTCTTAAATAAATAAAAAAATAAATAAATAAATAAATAAATAAAATAAGTAAATAATAATAATGAATAAATAAATAAATAAATAAAAGTGATTAGTGGTTTAATATTATTAACTACTATTATTAGTATTATTATGATTAATATTAACATTATCATTATTATTACTAATATTATTATTATTACTAATACTACCACCCGTATTATTATTATTATTATTATTATTATTATTATTATCATTACTATTATTATTATTATTATTATCCCTATTATTATTATTAAGCATTATTACTACTAACATTACCATTAGTGTTATTATTATTATTGTTATTAATATTAATATTAATATTAATATTAATATTAATATTATGATTGTTATTACTATTAATATTATTATTATTATTATTATTATTATTATTATTATTATTATTATTAGCGTTATTATTATTCTTATTAATATTATCATTATGAGCGTTACTATCATTACTACTACTATTATTACCATTTGTAGTATTATTATCATTACCGTCACCATTCTTATGGTTGTGTTATTGTTATTGTTATTATTAATATTATTATTATGATTGTTATTATTATTACTATTATTATTATCATGGTCATTATTTTACTAATAGTGTAATTATTATTATTAATATTATTATTGTTATTTTTACTATTGTTATTGTTGGTACTATTATTGTTATTATTATTATTAATATTATTGCTATTACTATTACTATTATTATTATTATTAGTATTGTTGTTGTTATCATTATTATTATTGTCTTTACTATTTTTATTATCAACGTTATTATGGCTGTTGTTATTATTATTATTATTTCTATTATTATTATTATTATTATTACTATTATTATTATTATTATTATTATTATTATTACTAGTATTGTTATTATTATTATCATTATTATCCCTGTTATTGCTTTATCGTTATTGTGTTTAACGCATCTATTATTTTATCAATTATTACTATCGTTATTATCCTTAACGTTATACTTTAATATTATTACCTTAGTATTTTGCTATGCTTAGCATTGCCACAACCATTGTATTATTATTATCGTGATTATTATTATTATTGTTATATTTATTATTGTTATTTTCACTATTATTACTATTGTTACTAGCATTATTGCTATCACCACTATTATCGTTACTATGATTGACACTAATGTTATTATGTTTATTTTTCTCATTATTATCATTATCATCGCTATTATCCCTATTAGTATTATTTCTAGTACTCTTACTATCCTACGTATTATTACTATTATTCTTATTACTATTATTATTATAATCGTTGATGTTATTATTAATATTTTCATCGTATTTATTATTATTATTAGTATTATTATTGTCTTCATTCCTATCATTATTATTATTATTACTATTATTATTATTAACATTATTATTGATTTTATCATCTAAGTGATTATGGTTGTATTAGTACTTTATTATTATTATTATCGATAATACACTATCACTAAGGCTAATATGATTTCAATTATTACTATCATCATTATTATCATTATAGCTATTATTATTTTTATTATGATCACTATTATTATAAATAGTATTCTTATTATGGTTGGTATTATTGGTAATTATTATTAATGAGATTAAAACCCTCACCTTAATATTCTGGATTTGCTAAAATCTACTTTAAGTAGCGATAATCCGTTTAAGCTATCGTAAGAGTAGTAATAACCTACCCTTTATTTATAAACCCCGTCACTAATAGTAGCCTTGGTATTAGGCCATGATAGGGGTAAGATAGGAATTTTGATAATTCTGGTAGAGGGAGATTAACCCTAAGTATTTTCCTCTTATAGGTAAACCGGGTCAAACCCCAGGAGGTGTAGGAGTGTGCTCCAAGCTCGGCGCCGATTTAGGTAAGGACGTAACTAAGGCCGCTTGTGTGTATTACATGTTTTATTTGCCTTGGATGCCTCGTGTGGTTTATATGCTATATTATGTGTATGTTATCTATTCTACCATGTAGCGCAACATGGAACCGAGGTACGTTTCCGTACTCTGGCTTATATGTACTAAAATGGCATTATATAAGGGTGATATGGTGTGATGTGACATGCATGCTAGAATGTTTTGATGAGGAGTTGTGGAGTGGGGGCTTTGAAAGAGAAAAATAAGCAAATAGAATAACCAAAGGGAAGTATGTCGGCTAACGCATGTAAGAATAACCTAGGCAATTTATGATTAATGAATGGATGGGAAAAGGGGGAATTAAATAAATAGGAGAGTGGAAGAAAGTAAAGTTGCTTGGGGAACACTAAAGTTTGCATGGGAATGATAGAGTTGGCAGGGTGGAAGTGTTAAGGTTTGCATGGGGTGGTTAAGGTCCGCATGAGGGCGAACCTTACGTATGGAAAGTTACTTTGGGGCGTGGGGAAGGTAATGGAAAGTTGTTTGGGAGTATTGGAGGATCGAGGTGAAAAATAGTACGTGGGATAAAATAAGGGTACATAGGGACCGACTAGGGTTTGGGATGGAAACCCTAATTTGAGGAGGTAGAAAAGAAAAGGAAAATAATAAGAATTTATGGGGAAGAGTGAAGTATGTGGGGGAAGTTGAGCTGAGGGTCATGATTTGGGTATCCGATGCGAGAAGTATGTTAAATACAAAGGGTGTTAGTGGCTTAATATAAGCGTAGGAGACGGCTCGGTGACCTAAACCGAGTGAGGATATAGATAAGATTGGATGTGTGACCTGTGTCCTATGTGTTGTGGATGCCTTATATGAATGATGTGTTGTATTCTAAATGCCGCTATCTTACTTGTTTCGTGGGTAATGTGGCTTGGAAACAAGACATGTACTTATGTTTTTATTAACATGTGATAGTACGATTATGTTGCCAGTTTGATGTGATGTGTTGAGAACTCTGGCCATGCATGACAAAGGATATGTCCTCGAATAAGATACATTAAGACACTAACGACTTACAGAGAAAGATGTTGAGCCGAACCCAGACCGGTCCACCGGCTATAATAGTGGCAGGGTATCTTACCCTCGCGACCGTTCCACCGGCTATAATAGTGGCAGGGCATAAGCCCTCGCGACCGTTCCACCGGCTATAATAGTGGGGGATTTCGTGCTCAACAAATCAAACATAAAAGTGACAAGTCATGGAAAGATACTAATATTTACAGTGGAATACCTTGTGAGTCGGGGCCAGACCGGTCCACCGGCAAATAATAGTGGCAGGGTATATTACTCTCGCGACCGTTCCACCGGCTATAATAGTGGTAGGGCATAGCCCTCGCGACCGTTCCACCGGCTATAATAGTGGGGCTCCCGCACTCACATGGATTAATAAATACTGTGTATAAAATGGACGTATTATTATTAACGAGGATAAAGAATAAGTCACCGAAAAGTACTCAGGCCTCATCTTGTGTGTTATTGCATGTTACTGATATGATTGTGTTATGTAGACTATGTGGTATGATTGTATGCTTGGCCCTAGCACCTACGCCCTTACTCAGTACTGGACCCGTACTGATACTACCTTGATTAACTGGGTCCTGTGATGATCCACCAATGGTGGGGAGCAGACCTTTGATGCAGGTTGATCTATTACTAAATTGGGGTGGAAGGCTGGATCTGAGTGAGTAAGCGGTCCGGATAGTTACCCTTCAAAAATTGTGTGTTTTAATCGTATTTGTCTTTAGAGGATACAAATGTTGTATTTAACTTTTCGAGGGATTTATCGTACTTTGCTATTCCGTTATTTTAAGTATTCTGATATATGGACCTTTTAAATTGTATTTCGGAATGTAACTTTTTACCTTCGCACTCTAATTTTGTAGAACTCGTGTTTTATGAATGATTTGTTTTGGTTTTATTCTTTCTAGCCTTAGCACTTAATATCGGGTCGGTAGCTATGGATCGATCTGGTACTAAGTGTGGCGGTAATACCCCCGAGTTTACGGTTTTTAATTCTCTTGCTTCCGCTAAAACTTTTGATTTAAACAAAATTTTTCAGTAGTAAATTTGGGGGTGTTACACCGAGACACCTCACCACCCTTCTATCTCACCCTCTTCGACCCCTTTTATCCCCTCATTTTGCATTAGACTCACGTTGTTCATGCAGTGTGAGCTCCCCCTTATTTTGAAATTCATTTGGTTAAACTTTGAGGTATATTAATAATTAATTAAATTATATTAAATAAATTTTTTATAAAGTATTATCCTTTTAATTTCTTACTTCTAACCTAATAATTATTGGTATTATTTTTAGGTATTGAGTTGCTAATTAAGCCTTGAATTCTTAACCGGGATACCGGTAAGGTTTGAGTTTTTGCGGGATTAAGGTAATCGTTAATCCTTACTTAAATATATGGAAAAACGTATGCTAGCACATTAGGGGTTTTGGTATGATTTTATGCATGTTTTGTGTACCTAGCATGATATATAAATGGTTGCTTATATTGATTGAAAGAAAAAGGAAAAACATGATAGCCTTTGTGCCATGTGTAGGTATGATAATTAAGGAAGAGGTTGATTATTGATGGAAATGTTAAATGCTTGTTTATGATGTATTATGTTGCTACTGCATGAATAATATTATTGTCTAAGGGTATTTTAATGATATGCTTGTGAAGGATGTGATCTAATATATGTAGTTGCTAATGAGTAGTATGTTGAATAATGACAAGTTGGTGGACTTAGATGATAAGAATGAAGTACTAATATCATTATTTTATGTAGTGTTGGTAAATTCATAAAAATGGTGAATAAAGGGATTGAGTGGAAATTTTATAAGTGAAAAGGGTATTTTGGATATTTTGTAAACAAAAAGGGTATTTTGGTAATTTTGAAAGAAAGGGGTGGAATGATAATTTTATAAGTAAATGGATAAAATTGTAAGTTTTGAGAAAGAAGGGTATTATGGTAATTTTTGAGGTAAAAGAATAATATGGTAATTTTATGATTGAATGGCAAAATGTTAATTTTATAAGTAAAGGGGGTATTATGCTAATTTTTGGAGAAAAGGGTAAAGCGGTAATTTTGGAGTCAAAGGGCAATATAGTAATTTTATAAGTAAGTGGTAAGAATGGTAATTTTGGAAGTAGGGGTAAAATAGTAATTTTGGATGAAGGAGGGCATTATGGTAATTTTTTAAGTAAATGGGCATTATGGTAAATTTTGGAAGTAGAGGGGCAAAATAGTCATTTCATAAGTAAATGGTAATATGGTAATTGTATAAGTGAATGGCGAAATGGTAATTTATAAGTAAGGGGTAATATGGTAATTTTGGAAGAGAAGGGAAAAATGGTAATCTTGTAAGGAAAGATAAAAAAAAATGGTAATTTTGGATGTAAAAGGGTAAAATAGTAATTTGTAAAGTAAAAGGAGTGTTATGGTAATTTTACAAGTAAAAGGGTGTGGTGGTAATTTTTATAAATAAAAGGATATTATGGTAATTTGAAAGTAAGGGGTAGAAGGGTAATTTTGTATATACAAGGATATTATGGTAAACTTGGGAGTAAGGGGTAACTTGGTAATTATGATAATGGCAAAAGATAATTTAGTAATTAAATTATGATTGTAGATGGGCAATTGGATAAGTATGATACTAGAGAAGCGTAATTTGGTAAATTAACCAATTAAAGGGCATTATGGTAATTTTAATAATGGAAAAGGGCGATATGGTAATTATAAAGATGGAGGAGGGTAGATTAATAATTATAAATATGGAGAAGGGTAAAATTGGTAATTATAATTATGAAGAAGGGTAAATTAATAATTGTAATTATGAAGAAGGTTAATTTGGGATTTATGATAATTGAAAAGGGTAAAATGGTAATTATAATAATTGAGAAGGGTAGAATGGTAATTATAACAAAGGAAAAGGGTAATTTGGTAATTTATCCAACTAAAGGGGCAAGTTGGTAATTTAGCTGACTAAAGGGTAAATTGGTAAATATTTAACCAACTAAAGTGGCAAAATAGTAATCATGATAATGAATGAGGGTAATTTAGTAATTTATCCAACTCAAGGGCAATTTAGTAATTATAATAAAGGATAAGGGCGATTTGGTAATCTAACCAACCAAATGAGAAATATAATAAGTGTAGCAATTATGAGGGGTGAATGGTGATCTAAAAAGTGTAGGAGATAATTTGGTAATCTAAATTGGACAAGGGGTAATTTGGTAATTACGCAACCTAAAGGGTAATGGAGTAAATTTTCAAGTAAGGAAGGAATACTTAGCAATTATATAAGTAAGGGGTAAATAAATAATTTGTACCTAATATATCATGGTGACTGTGGAATTTCATAATATGATTTGAATAATGCTGATTAGCTAGGTAAGAGTATTTGATAATTGGTATGACCTTAATGGTTCCTCTGTGATAGCTTGGATAACCGTCTGAATAAGAAATGACTAATGATATCGGAACGATCGAAAGTGAATAAGTATCGGATTATTGTGCTTTTCGTGATCACTTTAATTAAGACACTAACACTTAAAGTAAAAGACCTCGAGATCGGAAATGGTGACTCCTTAGGGGTCGCTAACCTAAGGACGTGGTTTAGTCCACGATTATTCTGGTATTTGCTGGTGTGCCTTTGTGCCCCAGCCAAGCCCTATATCTTACTCTTTCTAGCTCTACGAACCTAGTTAGGGGGTATGCATACTTATGGATTAGGTGTCCTTGTCGGTAGGGTATTGAGTAGCTTTATGCACCAGTACGACCAGGGTACATTTGCGTCCTTGGGCTCGTGGTTGAAGGGTACTGAGTAGCGTATATGCACCGGTACGACCGGTGTATCTTTGTGTTCCGGGTTATTGATCTCCCTTCCGAGGCAAATAAATATGATTGTTTTGCTGATTAAAGAAAGGAAAGATACTAATATTGAAAGTGGAATATTAATGAGCCAGGCCCAGATAATTTATGATATTGAGTACCGATCCACCGGTTATAATAGTGGCCCAAGAGTGTGTTGCCCTGGCAAGTGATATTGAGTACTGGTCCACCGGATATAATAGTGGCCCAGGAGCGTTGTGCCCTATATGATGATATATATATTCCAGTCCACCGGCAATAATAGTGGGGGTCCCGAGCTCAATAAAACCAGTCATGTATGTGAAAAAAGTTATGGAAAAATACTAATCACTTATAGTGGAACACCATGTGAGTCGGGGCCAGACCGGTCCACCGGCAAATAATAGTGGCCAGGAGCGTCTTGCCCTGGAGACCGATCCATCGGCAAATAATAGTGGTCAGGAGCGTTCTTCACTGAGTGTATACTTTCCGGTCCACCGGCTATAATAATGGGGTTCTCGCACTCACATAGATATAAATAGGATATTGATTGAATGGTGATGGAATAATGGCTTAAGGCCCGAATGTATTGATTTTACACTATGACATGGCTTAAGGACCAAAGGTATCGATCGTGAATTATAACTTGTTATGTGTGTGATTGTTATGTATGCACCTCTGTTTTCATATGTACATAGCTTGCATTATGTGTTACATCGCGGGCCTGTCTTTAAGTGTGGTATTAAAGAATTACTCAGTACCGTAGTACTGAAGGGATTCCCTTTGTGGGGCCCCTTCCTATTCAATGGGCAGTGCCCTTACAGGTCTTTTCAGGTGCTACTCAAGTGGGCTACGGGAAATAGAGTAAGGAATTATCCGGTACCGTTAGGCCTTTTCTCTTTCTCAGTTAAATTCTTGGTTTTAAATGTATATGTTTTTCTTGTAACCACCATTGGTGGAATTTATTCTTATAAACGATTTGATGCGCTACTCTGATTTATGTATGTTGAATTACTTTCAAATTGTATTTTATTTTTTCTTAGCCTTAGCACTTGGTATTGGAACGGTATGAGTGAACCGGTCTGGTACTAAGTGTGGCGGTAATATTCCTAAAGTTCACGTTTTATTTATTTGCTTCCACTAATTTCCTTTTTAATTAACAAAATTTTTCAGTAGTGAATTTTGGGATTGTTACATAATAATATTAATGGTATTATCTATATTATTATTGTTATTATTATTATTAATGCCACTATTATTGTAGTTATTATTATTATTATTATTATTATTATTATTACTACTACTACTACTACTACTACTACTACTACTACTACTACTACTTAACCTAAACTTGGAAATATTTACAACTAATGCTACTACTAATGGAGATCTACAATTTTAGTATTATCATGATAACCCTTGTTGTTGTTGTTGTTGTTGTTGTTGTTATTGTTGTTGTTGTTATTATTATTATTATCATCATCATCATCATCATCATCATCATTACTTCCTTACTAATATTGTTAATATTAACTTTATCCATTATCACATTTTATTATTAATATAAATATTTGGATCCTTATATTATTATTATCATTTCGGTTACTATATTATTGTTATTGTGATTATTATTATTATTATTATTATTATTATTATTATTATTATTATTATTATTACTATGCTTAACTTTATTATTATTATCATTATTATTTTTATTATTATTACTATTATTGTTGTTGTTGTTTTTATTACTATTTTTTTTTATTATTAATGTTATTGAAACCAAAATTGGCATGTTACCATTTTATTACTATAGAAGAAGAATACCCAACCTTAGTATTATTATTATTATTATTATTATTATTATTATTATTATTATTATTATTATTATTATTATTATTATTATTATTATTATTATTTAAATATTGCTAATATTATACCTAATGCCTTTGTTACTAACATTATCACTATGGCATCATTATTAGTTATTACTATTATTATTGTTATTATTTTGTTAATATTATTGTGATAAAAACATTCAAACCTTTATATTATCATTATCTCAAATATAACTATTATCATTATTATATTTAGTAATATTAGTACTTTGTTAGTATTACTAATATTATGTTTATTTTACCCCTAAAGCCATTATTAGCCTTAACCTTAAAAATAATAGGGCTTTTATTTCTAGGAGCATTAGTATTACTATTATTATTATTCTTACTATTTTATTTTAACAAGTATTAGTACTATTATTAGAAGAAATAAAGCTATTAGATTTAATAATATAAATATAGTTATGAATATTAACATAAGTATATTTTGACTAGTAATATCTAGTAGGCTAACCTGATGGTAAAAACCCTTGTTTTCACATATAAAGCTCCCTTTAATAATAACAACCCTAATATTAGACTCAAATAAGAAATAATATTATTTTTGGTAGGAGGGAAACTAATCATTAGTCTTACCCTCTTATAGGCGAATCAAGCCAAAACCCTAAGGAGGCGTAGGAGCGTGCTCCAAACCCAGCGTCGTTTTAGGTAAGGATGTAGCTAAGGCCCATGTGTGTTGTGTGACTTGTATGCCATGGATGTTATGTATCATGTTATGTCATTAACTTGTTTTGTGTGTAGTGCGGCTTAGAGTTGAGGTATGTTTATGTGTTCAGTATGACATAAGTATGATATATATATATATATATATGGTGATTATGATGTGATATGATATGACTTTCTAGGACATGCATGTTAGGATTATTGTTAATATGATATGGGAATGAAAGGATAAAAAGAAAGAAAATGGGAAGTGAGTTTACTAAGGGGGATATGAGGTTGACCAAAATATCTCTTGATCCATGAGAGGAAAATAAAGAGAAAGAGATGACCAAAATGAAAAAGAGATGGGAACCATGCATGGGAATTCTTGGGTTTGCATGGGGACTTCAAGAGTTTGCATGGGGTGGATGAAACTTGCATGGAGATGAGCTTTACGTGAGAAAAGTTGTCTTAGGGTGTAAACAAGCTAAGGGGAGAGTTGTGGAGTGGTTGGAGACTTGGGACGAAAAATAGTACGTAGGTGGGTGTAAGGGTGTATAAGGGACCCGATTAGGGTTTTGAGAGGAAGCACTAATCTAGAAAAGAAAATGTGGAAGTAAAAACAAATAAGGAAGAGTGGAGTACGGGTTAAGAGTGGGAATTTATTTTATAAGGGGAAAGTATGGGTGTCATGGGAGAGAAGAGATGGTGGATAAAAAGAGAGGGGTTACTTGTGGGAGAAGAAAGGTACTAGGATTAAAGTGGTCAACTAGGGTTTTTCGATCACATATGGAATCAAGGGGTAAAATGATATGGTTTGGGATTGGATCTAAATGAGATAAGGTATGGGGCAATAAACAAAGTAAGGGTAGTGTAAATGAAAGAGAGTTGGGCCACATCGGTCCAATTAGGGTTTTTCAAGGGAAAACCCTAGAGGGTGATAATATGTGGAGTTGATGTCATAAGGTGTTGGACCTAACCTGTACCCATAGGAGTTGGGTTTTTCATTAAGTGTAAGTGTAAGGGGAATGGATGTCGGGGTGTGATATGGGCCGCAGGATTCTCAAGATATAGGATAGGCCCCTTTGGGAGAATAGAAGTAGAAGGTAGTTGACATGCATGTCAAGGGTGAAAAGCTCTATCCAATAAGACACGAATAAGATACTAATCACTTAAAGAGTAAGATTGTTGAGCCGGGCCCAGGCTGATCAACCGCATAATAGTGGCCAGGTGCCGGGGTACCCTAAAGACCAATCCACTGGCATATAATAGTGGTTAGGTGCGTTCTACCCTATAAGTGACCGATCCACTAGCTATAATAGTGGGGGATCCCAACTCAACAAACCAAGCATTAAATTGCCAATTAATCATGGAAAAGATACTATGTAATTATAGTAAAACACCATGAGAGTCGGGGCCAGGCCGATCCAGCGGCATAATAATGGCCAAGAGCATTCTGCCCTAAAGACCGATCCACGGTCAAAAATAGTGGTTAGGTGCGTTCTGTCCTATAAGTGACCGATCCACAGGCTATAATAGTGGAGTTCCCGTACTCACATGGATTGATAAATATTATGTTGTGAAATGATCATATGTATCAAAGATCCAAAGAATAAGTCTAATTGGACCACAGTCGACCTTCATTATCTGTGTTATTGTATGTTGTCTGTATGACCATGTCATGTATGTTACGTTTTATGTTTTGTATGTTTGGTCTTAGCACATGGTTACCTTACTCAGTACGTAGCGTACTGATCACCCATTTTATGGGTGCTACTCATTCTCACGAGTAGAAGACCCGTCTGAGCTTGTTTAGGTAGGGGGTGACGTCTTTGATACCTACGACAGTTACGAGGCATCGGGTGGGGCTGAACGTTGAGCCTAGACCTAATTTGGGGATCGAGAGCAACTCGGTCGGCCTCTATTTTCTTTTATTGGGCCATGTATTATTTTATTTTAGTTATGTGACGTTGTACGATGCTTTATGTTTTTGAAGAACTATAGTCTCTTATTCTTTAAATTGTAATTTTAAATCGCGCTCTGATTTTTGTATGACTTGCGTTTTATTTAATACCTTGTATTTTTATTAATGAATTGTGGTTGATGTTAACCTTGTTTAGCCTTAGCACTTAGCAATGGAACGGTAGGAGTAAACCGATCAGGTACTCAGTGTGGTAGTAATGCCCTGGGTTTACGATTTTGTCATTTCACTTTCGTGAAGCCTTTTTATTAAAACAAAATTTTTTTAGTAGTAAATTTAGGGGTGTTACATCCATACTTTTTGGTCTGGGTAGATCAAACACTTTCCGAATTCACTAAAGGTTGTCTTTTATAAGCACCTCCTCCTTCACAATGAATCCATACCCTACCTTTTTTTGATCTATCGATACCAAAAATCCTATTATGTGGCTTTCTAATTTCCTTAACCCAACTAATTAATGACTCCCGATCATTAAAAATCTCATTTGTTGTAAATAATTCGCTCCAATCGGTATTTATTAAATCTAGATTCTGTAGATAATATTCAAAATATGACATTATTAGTACATAAATATAAAAAATGAATAAAAATAATTTTTGAAAAAGGGTAAGTTGATGGGTGAGTTAACTGTCAGATTTATTAAAAAACGAGTGAGTTGTTCGTCACTAAGCCTCTTTGGCAGGTAATTTGTTTTTCAAGTATTATCTCTGGCGGGTAAATTACCCATTCATAAGCCTTTGTGAAGAGTGAGTTGCCCATCATATGTGATATTAGACACGTAAGTCACCAATTAGGTGGAAAAATTACACAAAAAAATCGACTTACCAATATTTCTTCACCCCCATTCATTGTATTCAATGTTATTAAAATTTATTCTGTGTAATTTTTGAGGAGAAGAGAAAAAAATTGAGAGAATGTAGTATGCTACTGTGTAGTTATAAAAAGGGTATCATTGTAAAAAATAAAAAAATCCTACATTTTAGTGTGTGTTAACTTAGAAGAAAGGGTGTGCAGATAACAACACCATTTTATTACTGATCATTTAAATTTTATAAGAAGATTTATATTTATATCTTTATTTAAATTTAATGAATATTTTTTTCTTTGTTATATTTATATTTATTAGATAAAATTAATTAATTTTAGAATAACATATACTGAATTTAAAATAAAAATAATTTAATATTCAAATTATATACATAGATTATTATATTTTAATTATATTTCTATTTTTAGTCTTAAAATATTTATATAAATTTATATAAATTTATTTTTAGCCTTTCCATGCAAAGAGTTTGTCTCCTTTTCTCCTTTTTTAGAATTGAGAGTATTTTAATAACTTTACTTGATAAATAATTTTTAATAAATTATTAAATTTATTTATATAGTTAATGTTGGTATTTTTTTTAGGGAAATAAGATTCATCCGTGGTTTGATAATTTATAATAGGCTATTTATATTTTTATTAAAAATTAAATAAAAATATAATTTTATATTATGTGAATGAATGTAGTTAAAAATACGGATATAAAAAAAGATATAAATTTAATAATATCTCATATATATTCTTATCTAAATCTAAGATATTTGTTTATATTTTTATTTATAGTCGTTTATTCATTTATATGAATACTATCATGTTTTATTATAGATGTTGCATTCTATCAGAAATATCGCGTAAGGTTCCGCCAATAGAGTTCTATCTAATATCTTTTTTCCGCCTGAAAATGTCTTTTCTGTAAAAAAAATCGTGTCTTAATTGAGATGCGACACGATACCTAACTTCACGTGATGCTCATATTTTGCAAACCAGATCCCCGGCTAACGGACGAGGGTCGCCGATTGAGATAAGATGAGGAGAGAACAAAACCAGAGACGACAAAGAGGATAAGATGATAATTGGCAATACTTGGTCCGTAAAAAACCAATTTCTATACTTGGTCCCTTGTATGACATCGCTTTCATTTATGATACACTTTCAGATTGAGCATGAATTCAATGATTGATGATGATGATGTCATTTTTCATTTTTCAATAATAATTTGCATCTGTACGAGTAATTTATTTTTATGAGAATTCGTTTTCTTATTATGGTGACTTTCTTAGGTGGGTAAGGGTCACTACTAACTATGGGCCATGGGCCCATGGCAATAATTTCTCCTATTACGCTTGCCTTTAAACTTTAATCCTTTTATTTATTGGTAGCTTTATTTCTGATATTAAAAAAAATATTTCTAAAAATTTAAAAGTATCGAGTTAAAAAAAAAAGATAATAAAAAAAAAATTAGATGTTGATATGAAAAAAATTTGGTGTATAAATAGGACTCAACAAATATAGATAACAAGCAGGCATGTATATTTAATAAATACATTTGATAATTGGATGTATTCTACCTGAATTACACACCGTAAAAGCTTGACATTTAGATATGGAGTGGAATAATTTTAATAAAGATTATCAAACGTATCTCAATATATTCTATCGCCGTTACAAATGTATTACTATTTTAATTATTATACAACTCAAAATTGCTATTTTTATAATTGGTTCCTAGAAGTTTTCACAAATATATTTGAAAAAGAGTGCGCCGTACGCGTTGCTTCCATCTGCTAATAAGGATTGCTCTCAAAAGGTGACATAAAGTGCCCCTCAATAATTTCTTACAAAAGAGTCAAAAGACACGTGAGGAAAAGGGTGACGGTAGCTTTTAACGACAAAACCCTCAATAATTTCCTAGAAAGACATGAAGAAACATGAGAAGGTAATTTTTGACCACAAAATATAAAGGGCCATGAGCATTTCCTGCCGGTGGCCGAAAGTTGAATCATTCTATCCGATTCCAAACAAGCTAATAAAATTTAAGAAATTTGTTAATTTGATCTGTCTTTGTTTAATCCGATTTGATACTAATTAGAATATTATTAATCTGATTATTTCAATCAATAACTTAAAATTTGATATCAATTCAACTGAATATTAACCTGTCATTAATTTGATTCGACAATATTAAATTTAATATTAACTAATTATAAGTATTATAATAATAATAACAATAATAATAAATATAGTGATTTTATTATTCATTTAATTTTTTTTAAAAATATATTAGTTTATAAGTTTTACTTTATTTTTTTAATTTTTACCAATTAAGACTCAATAAAAACGATTAATTATCAGACACATTTTATTAAATAAACACTTGTGATAATTAAGTGTGTTTTACCTAAATTTTGTGCTTTTAAAAGACTGACAATTAGAAATAGGGTGGAATAATTTTAATTAAATATATCTAATCATCAAGCTTTTTTTGTCCCTTCTATAAACATTAGGGTTTGAATTGTGATGAATAAAGGTTATAAAATAAAAAATAAATGATACTTATATCCAAAGTTTCTCCTGTAATAAATATTAGGGTAAGTATATTTTTGTCTAATCAAATAAAGGCTTCTTCTTCTTCTTCTTCTTTTTCTTTTTTGTCCTCATCCTCATTACTCTCAAATTTAAGGTTAATAATAATAATAATAATAATAATAATAATAATAATAATAATAATAATAATAATAATAATAAATTGGGATGAATGAAACAAAATAAATTAACCATCATTAACCTTGATAAACTTTTTATATTTATATTTAAAAGAGGTAAATGGTGTTGAATCAATTAATTTACCTTGATTCATCCTAAACCAAATAGGCTATTAGTGTTTCTTCTTAGCTTTGTAAAGCATATAGTAACATCTAACTTAACTTAGAACAGGGCAACAATTTGGCATGGCAAGGGTCTCAACATTAAGCCTCCAACTATATGAGCAACTCTAAGTGTGAATTAAAGTATCCAAAACCAATTCAAAATATTTAGCCCACAACGAGATTTTAAAAATGATAATATTTGATTGATTCATTTGTGCAAGTGCTACGAATAAGTTTGCATTTGCTTCGCTACACTCTCAGAGAGAAGGTGACAGTAAAGAACATGCAATTACAAGTCAAATAAATTATTATTTTGAAAAAATAATATTTTTTAATATTTTTGAATTTGTATAAGTGAATGATTATATTTTATTTTCTATGAATTATTTGAATGTTATAATATTTTTAAAAATTATACACTATTTTCTTTTTACAATTTTTATCAATACATGTAAACAAATATTAATTTTGAGGGAGTACAAATTACTATCATTTGCTTAGACTGATTTTTTAAGTCCTTTGAAACATGTACCCCCAACCTTATGAATAACATAAGCACCTAGCTAGTATACAAAACAATTTTTATCAATACATGTAAAAAAATATTAATTTTGAGGGAATACAAATTACTATCATTTGCTTAGACTGATTTTTTAAGTCCTTTGAAACATGTACCCCTAACCTTATGAATAACATAAGCACCTAGCCAGTATACAAAACAATTTTTATCAATACATGTAAACAAATATTAATTTTGAGGGAATACAAATTACTATCATTTGCTTAGACTGATTTTTTAAGTCCTTTGAAACATGTACCCCCAACCTTATGAATAACATCAGCACCTAGCCAGTATACAAAACAATTTTTATCAATATATGTAAACAAATATTAATTTTGAGGGAATACAAATTACTATCATTTGCTTAGACTGATTTTTTAAGTCCTTTGAAACATGTACCCCTAACCTTATGAATAACATAAGCACCTAGCCAGTATACAAAACAATTTTTATCAATACATGTAAACAAATATTAATTTTGAGGGAGTACAAATTACTATCATTTGCTTAGACTGATCTTTTAAGTCCTTTGAAACATGTACCCCCAACCTTATGAATAACATAAACACCTAGCTAGTATACAAAACAAATAGTGGTCCTTGAGAAGTAAAGCAAACCTATACTCCCATGTATACATTATGATCTTACAATCATCTAACAAAATTAGGATACAAAATAAAAACCAATTAACTCTCATACAGAAGGAAAACATAGAGCCCAAGTGAAGCTATGGAGATGCTTAAAGGATGTCAACACCTAAAAATAGCATCACAAATCATCTATGATGTCAATGCCCATTTAATATTCATCCTTGATGGTAAGCACTATCCCCAAAACATGCCATGAAAAGGCTGAGGCATTCATCCTTCAAGATACATATGCACTAGGAATAAAATCAAGGAGACGACATAGACCAAGCAATCAGCACAAGACCTCTTTCCATAACTAAATTTTAATTATTATCATGGATGATAATGATTAAAATTTACTTCACTTTAGTGTATCTACTTACCGACTCTATCACTAACACAGAATATTATCATTGCGATTTATTATTTTTTAAAGTTTTTTTTTTACTTTAATCTACATTAATAACATGAATTTCATCAAGATGATATAGACCTTTATGTAATGATGAAAGGCTCCAGCCTTGGTTCTTTCATTCACGGTAGCCAAGCAATATATCACCTGGCCACCTTCATCTCACATCACACCTCCCATCACTAAGGCTACATCTGTACTAGCCCCGTCTACATTACATTTAAGCATCATGTGGTGGTGTCCACTTATAGTAATCAAGTGGTGCAGGATTGTTAGTTAATATCTCTTCTTCTGACTCATCAACTATATCATCTAGATCGGAGATATGTGTGTGCTTGTAGTGAATAGTAGCTACAATGATGCCATTAACACCTAAAATGTATGAAATTCAGAATGTAAATGATAAACATATATTTTTAGCTATTTTATACTCTTTTAATCTATGTTTTAGAATTATTTATTTAAATAGTATGTGAAGTTATTTATATCATTTACAATTATGTGCTTAAACTATAATAATCTCAAAATTTTAATTAATTTTGAGCTTTAATGAAATTCATATGGAAATCTTTATAATATATCAATATGGGTATCTATTTATAGAAAAAAAGTGAGCTATATATATATATATATATATATATATATATTATTTTAATAAGCTAAATTAAAAATAATTTAGTTTTAATTTTTTAAATAAATGGGAACCACTATATATTAAAGAGACAAAAATGAAAGCAGAGCTTCCATATTTGTATTTAACACATCCTCTTATACTAGATAGTATTTTTTTAGGTTCATCATTTAGTTCATATCTGTTCATTATTTGATTCATTTAGGTTCGGTGGCTAAAATATTCATGCTTACCTAATAAAGTCATATAGGTTCATTTAACAAACCTTATAGGTTCAACACTTGAATTAGTTATGTTCGGCAAATATATGAACCTACATATTTTATATCATGAACTTATATGTTATAGGTTATGAACTTATATATGCTAGGATATGAACCTAGTTATGAACCCATATATATGTATGTATGTATGTATATGTTTATGTCTATTTATAGAAAAAAAAAAGTGAACAATATTTTGATATAATTTTTTAAATAAACTAAATTAAAAATAATATAGTTTTAAATTTTTAAAAAAAGGGGGACTACTATATATTATGGAGAAAAGAATAAAATTTGAGCTTCTATATTTGTATTTAACACATATTGTTATGCTAGATAGTATTATTTTTATGTTCAACATTCAGTTTATATATGTTCATTATTGGATTTGATCGTTCAGGTTGAGCAATTAAAATAATTATTTTTATCTCATGAAATTTTATAGGTTTATTTGACAAACCTTATAGGTTTAGCACCTCAATCATTTTTATTCAACAAATTTATGAACCAATTTGGTATATGTCATAGAATTATATATTTGATGCTATGAAGCTAATGATGAATATTACTATGATGTTATACACAATAATTTCCTTACATCAAAAGTATATCAATATGGGTGTCTATTAATAAGAAAAAAGTAATTAATAATTTAGTTTTAGATTTTTAAATAATGGGAAAAATCACTATATATTAGAAAGAGAAAATAAAAATAAAAGTTGAGCTTCCATATTTATATTTAACGATGTTCTACGTCAATAATATAATAATTGAATAGTAAAAGGTTCGTATATATTTTCTAGAAGCTGCATTATAATGGAATTAGACCTTCCTTATTCCTGAAAAATAGGCTAGTTAGGTTGACTAGCGTCGGATCACCTACATATGTTTGTTACAACTTGTTAATATTTTATCATCCTTGTGGTTGTGGTTCATCCCTTATATTGATGAAGAAATAATATTTTATCCTATTGTCTTGCCACTCTCTCACGATCTCTATCTTCTACATGAGATACTCATTTCAATTGAGTACCGATCACTTATTTAATCCGTTCCAATTTAAAAAATCTTATTAAATCATTCATTATTTTGTCCTATATATGCATGTGTGTACATTTTTTTATTTATAAAAACATTATTTATTGGTATTAGAGGTTTTAGAGCTAGTACATTTGACGTAACATTTTTCCTTAAGACATTAATTTATTCTCTAAAGGAGTATAGGTAGTGTATTAATTATATATACAAATGATATTTCTTGTTGTTTAATGTTAGTATGTTCTTTTGGTGACTCTAACAAGTGCCCTATGGGTCCATGTAGAAAAATTAAATATAAATGATTTGGTCATTGGTTGATGTTGAAAAATACTGAAATGTATCTGATAGCGATCGTCCATCTCGTTCAATACTTATTTTGATTAATTTTTTCAAATAAATTATATAACTTTTTTTTTATTCTTGTTAAATATAATGATAAAAATAGTGACCAAAGATGCCTCTATTTCAGACCACAGAAAAAAAAAAGAGCATACTTTGAATTATTCAAAGGTATTTTCACATCGATCACGTCTTAACTTTAATTTGAGTAGTATTATTCATACGGACTCTTTTTTTTCTTTTTAAATACAAAAAAGGAATATCTTATTATAATAGCGGGATTTGACCCACACACTAGTGCATAATAGGGCTGTTCATGTTATCCAATATCTACTTATTTGATCCGATATCCGAAGCGATCCGATCCGAAAAAGCAAATAATCGATCCGATTTTTTTTTCAAATCAAATATCCGATCCGGTCAACAAAAAGTCAAACAAACCAAATATCCGATCCGAAGAAAAATATTTATACATTTTTTTTATAATTTTTTATTTTATATATAATTGTATATAAATAAATTTATATGTGTCTGTGTATAATTTTTATTTACTTTATTTATTATTTGAGGAAAAATTTAATTTAATTGAAATTATATTTTTAATAAAATCCCTTTTTATATATTTATAAAAATAAAAATAAAAATAAAAATACTCTACATACCGATAGACTTCATCCACTCCTTTCTTATTTTAGTTTTAACATTGGATATTTGTTGAGTAAGTCAGATATTTGCTAAGCGAATTGGATATTTGCTCAGCATTTGCTCAATAAATCGGATAATATGAAATATATTTGTCATTTGGTAATTTTTTTATATTTGAAATTGTATTTGAAAAATATCAGTTATATTTGATATCCGATAATATCCGATCCAAAAATTTAAATATCTGATCTTTCAGATATCTAAAGTTTCAAATCAAATATTAAATATTATTTTTAAATATCTAAAATTTCAAATATCTGACAATGCAACGACACACATGCCACCGGAACAACACGTTCCGGGGCACATGGACTTGTTCATGGATATTATTGATTCAGAAAGTCCAACATGGCAAGGTGACGGCTGTAAAAGCAGCAAGGCGCATGAATGATGACGTTGGTAATTCATCAACACTAGTCGTCACTATATTCGACCAAATATTTTATTTTAAATTTATTAAAATATTTTATTTCAGACATTAGAACTCATGCTCGTCATATACTAGTATATTGTCAAATATTGAAACTTTTATTTATTATATATATATGCCATCCATTCTTTGATGAAGAAGGTAATAAGGATGTGTTTGGGGAGTGTTGTAGTCTTCAATAACTATTTTCTAATCACCATTTTTTAAAAAAAATTTCAGATAAAATTTCATAGATTTATTTACTAAATAAATCAGGAAATCCAATAGTTTATCCAAATGTACTCTTAGTTTTTATTGGAAAAGTTGTTGTAGTTGGTTGTTTATTATTTTGATTTATTGTTTTACTAAATAAAATTATAATTTTTTATACTATATTTAATGTATAAATTTATTAAAATTTGTTCATTTATAAAAAAAATATTACGGTTTAAAATACTTTAATTTAGAACTACATTAACTATTCAAATACAATCTTAATCGGTAAGGTAAAATAATATACAACTACAAAATCATAATGTTATTATAAAATGGATTGTCCTGTTAATTTAAAGATTCTCAAATCCTAACGAACAGCCGTGGAAGTATAGCAACAAGTAAGTATAGCAGCGGAAGTTTAATAACCTTACAATAAAATGATAGTATTACCTCTCTTTCTTTTTCTTTTTCTTTTCTACAAATTTGGAATTAATAACTTTTTTATTTCAAGAAACTAATTGATGGTTCGATCGTAACCTTCGACCAAACGTAGACCACCCCCACCCCCCATATCATAGCTATTTTCTTCCGTAATCATTTTATTATTTGTTGAGTGTGGTACGTAGAGGTGGCAAACGGGTCGGGCGGGTCGGGTTCGGGTCGGGTCATTGCGGGTCGGGTGCGGGTCGGGTCGGGTCATTAACGGGTAGGGTCATTTCGGGTCAATTTGTCGGGTCGGGTCGGTTGCGGGTCGGGTCGGGTCAATTGTCGGGTCGGGTCATTTCGGTTCCGGGTCATTTCTGGTTAATTTGTCGGGTCGGGTTAGGTCCGACTATTCGAGTTAAGAAAACTCGGATTCGGATAATTTTGGGTTAACTTGACTGGTGGTAGGGTGACTAGGGTCGGGTTGGTTTCGGGTCATTTTCTAGTTCACGTGATTAGGTGACTTCGGCTGGTTCAGGTCATTTCATATTTTCATGTAATAATATAATATGACAGGTTAGTTATGTTCAAGTTGTTTTGAGTTAAATTGATGGGTGGGGTCATTTGACTCATTTCATACAATTTGACGGGTTGAATTCAATTAGTTACGGGTTAACTTAATGGGTCGAGTTTTGACGGGTTTACTCATATTCGAGCCTAAGTAATTATCATTTCATAAATCATAAATATTAGAGACAGACAATCATAAGATTAATATTGCAGATAAAAGAATTAAAAATATTAAATGCGCTTTATTTTCACAAATAAATAGTAAAGATATTTATAAATTTTAATAATAAAAATATTGCGCTTTGAATCAAACAAAGATATTTATCATTGATTATAATTTATTTGATAACTTAAAATATTTAATTACTTAAAAAAAGATAATTTTATAAAATAAAGATGATCAAAACAAGATTATACAATGTATAATTAATTATCATTTATTACATTGTATATATTAGATACAATAATAAGATTACTAGTAAAGATAAATGAAATAAGAATATTATATGTGTCTTATTTTTACAAAGGTAAATAATAAACATATTTATAAGTTTTAATAGTATTATATTCGATTGCTTAAAATATTTATAAATTTTAAAAGTAAAAATATTAGATATCTATAATATATTATATTTACTTAATTAGTTAAAATATTTGATTACTTAAAAAAAGATAATTTTATAAAATAAAGATGAGCATAACAACTTAAAAAATGTATAATTATCATTTACTACATTGTAAATATTAGATACAATCATAAGATTATTAGTAAAGATAAATGAAAAAAGAGTATTATATGTGTTTTATTTTTACAAAGGTAAATAATAAAGATATTTATAAGTTTTAATAGTATTATATTTGATTGCTTTAAACATTTATAAATTTTACATGTAAAAATATTAGATGTTTATCATATATTATATTTAATTGATTATTTAAAAAAAGATAATTTTATAAAATAAAGGTGAGTATAACAAGAATATATAATGTATAATTATCATTTATAACATTGTAATAAAAAAAAGATAATGTTTACCTACAAAAGTATTATTTTTTTATCCAATAATTTTTATATCATTTATTCTATCTTTTTTTTCATATTCATTTCTCTATATAATTTATCTTATTAATTTCTCTAGTTGTATTTATTTTATTAACATTATTATATTTATATTTATATTGTAATATTTTTATTAATTATTATTATTATAGTAAAAAAAATTATAATAAGTTATTTTAAACATAATTTAAATTAAATAATAATTTTATATATTTTCATTAATTATTAATTATTATATATATATTCATATAAATTAAAAATTAAATAATATAAAATATAAATATTAATATTATAATTAACAAAAATAATTAGATATTGTAAATTTAAAATTGATGAACGTAGAATACTAAATTATATTTAAAGTAAATTAATAATATTAAAAGAAAAAATATAACTAAAACTTTAAATTTAGGGTTGTAATGTGAGATACTCTTGATACGAGGTATAGTTATTATTTGTTGGATTTTGTAGGTGATAAGTGATAAATTGATAACTAATAAATGATACTATTATACTCTTCTATTAAGAGTTTCTTCAAATAGATGGATTAGTAGATGTAATGAATACGTTTTGAAAATCATTTTATAGGATTATAACTGGATGTTTGTCTTTTTTATTTTGGTTTTTTATTTATTAATAATATATCTTATTAGGATATCATTAGTAAATAAGAATGGCTAGGGTAAAATTATGAAAAATAAGTACAATTTATAAAATACTATATTTTTTAAAAGCTTTAAATGAATAATAAAATATATGTAATTTATTATTATTATTATTATTATTATATATTTTGATGTCTGATCAGGTTAATATTGAGTCAGATCGGGTGATTGTCGGGTCGGGTCAACGTTGGGTCGGGTCGGCTTCGGGGCGGGTCAAAGCGGGTCGGGTCAATAACGGGTCGGGTCACTATCGGGTCGGGTCAATTATGGGTCGGGTCGCTATCGGGTCGGGTCAATAACGGGTCGCGGGTCGGGGTCGGATCGGGTCGGGTTCGGGTCGGGTTGATTATTATCGGGTCAGTGCCGGGTCGGGTCATTGTCGGGTCGGGTCTGGGTCGGGTCGGGTTGCTAAATTTTGCGGGTCGTAACGGGTCGGGTTTTGCTCGGATAGGGTCGGGTTGGGCGGGTCGGGTCAACTTTTGCCGGCTCTAGTGGTACGCAGGTACTATATATAAACGTCGGCCATTAAGTTATACTAGTTGTATTATTTTCTTTTAGATCATTTTAAAGAGTGTAGATGGGTAGTAAATGAATAATATTATGAATTGATTAATTACTAGGCCGGCAGAATTGCCTATTAAAATTGAAATCGCGAGGGGTCATGAAATGTAAAAATAAATATATCAACTCCTTACAGCTCATCGATTGATACTTAAAACTATAAAAAAAAGTAACTAATTGAATTTGACTAATATAAGTTAGTCATGGATTAGGCCAAAAGCCGCATGCCCAAAAAACCATAATCCTGCAGGGTCGAACACCTTTTTTGGTTTGTTTTGGTCATGTGAGCTGGAACGCAAAGTAACGCAGCGGCGTTCGGGTACTACTTTATTCAGAGAGAGACAGAGAATCCTCCGGTGCTATATATCTAAATTTCAAACTCAATTTCAAATTCAAATTTTAAAAAAATATATACATATTAATACATTAATTTCATTTTTTATTAATAATTAAATAATATAAATTAATAATAATATAATATAAAAGAAAATTATGACATAAAAATACCATAAATTTATTATTAGCATTATTTCAATTATAATTATCATTATTATTGTTATTATAATAAAAAAAGATTTACACTTTTTTTATAGTATATATTTTTATTTTGTATTATTATTAGTTTATATTACTCAATTATTAATAAAAAATAAAACAAGTGTATTGATATGTATATTTTTTTAAAAAAATTTGAGTTTGAGTTTAGGTTTAAAATTTGGGTAAGTAGCATTTTTGAAAATCCTCCCACAGTTTATTTCCAGTAAAGCTACGTACCCAGAAGGAAAAACCAAACTAAAATCCAAATAGGCCCCACTTATTAGTTTTTCTATGAAAATATATATAGTGGAGTGCAGCTGTAATTTACAGGGAACAAATTTTAATTTAAAAAAGAAAAAAAAATAGAAACTCAAATGGATCCCACTTAAATAAGTTTTTCAGATAACTGAAAAGAAAAAAAGAAGATATACTAGTAGAAGACCCCACTTAGATAAGTTTTTCGTTTTCCCAAAACTTAAAATTCAAATTAATAATAAAAAAAAGAAAAAACCAAACCAAATGTATGCAGAATCCAAAATTAAAATTAATAAATGGAAATCTGGAAGTCCACTGAGCAACTTTCATTTATCGTTGTCAATATTCACCGAAGTGGCTCCATTGTTTGTCATCGCCGTCCTTCAGTCTCGCTCTCACCATCACGTTGTTCACTGTTGTTTGTTGCCATCAATGTTCACTGCTGCTGCCACTTCTTTTTGCAACCACAAATCAACACTGCTCACTGGCAGTGTTCACCATCGAGGAGGAAATTGCTTCCCTCCCCCCAAGTATGTTTAGATATATCATGTCCATGATGGACTTAAGTCAATTATAAAATACTAGCTAAATCAAGTTTTTTCTTTTAGATAATAACTATAAACCCATTTAATCCATAAACTATTTTTATCTTGTGCAATGTGCCAAAGGTGCATGCCAACTGCTACTATATTCGAGGTTTGAACATCAAGTAAACTTAATCCACTTCATGCTGGGGTAAACAAACAGTTGACCATGCAATGATTGCTTGTTTATTAATATTAGCTTTACCAGTCTATAAGAAAGCCCTGTATAGCCCAATTATCTTGAGTATAATATTCTCGGGCAGAAAATATTTTGGTTCCAATACATCTAGATTCCATAGATGACAAACCTTTACAATTGTAATATGCCAACATAACACAACAACCTTGTAGAACAATGTTGCATTATGTTAGTTATCTTCCTTACTAGATCAAACATTTGACCAGAACATAGCCTTACTAAAGAAAGGGGAACACCAAGATAGTTAAAAGGCATTGCACCTTCAGGGAAAGAAAGGTAATCAATGATTTTCTTCTTTACAGAATTAGAGACCCCACCAAAGTAGGCAACATTTTTGGTAGGACTAGTATGAAGACTTCAAGTGTTATTGAAGCAGTGAAAATTATCCATGAGAAGGGTGATAGACGTTAGATCATCTCTACAAAAGAGTAGGAGGTCATCAGCAAAAGAGAGGTTGATAATGTGATGCCTTTTGCATTTTGGATGACCTCTAAAATCCTTATTACTCTAAAGCTAATGAAGGGACCTAGAAAGATATTTAATAGCAATGACAAACAAATATGGTGAAAGAGGGTCCCTTTGTCTTAGTCCTTTTTGTGCAGGGAAGGGAGGGAGTAGATCATTATTGATGGAGAGAGTGTAGGAGATTTGAGATACACATGACATAAGGATTTTCACAATATTTGGAGGGAACATGAGGCCCAAAAGAACCTGCTCAACGAACTTCCAATTAATAGAATCAAAAGACTTCATTAAGTCCACTTTTAGCATGCACCTAGGAGAGGAATTCTTTCTACCGTATATTCTAATAAGTTCATGACACTACCACGGAAAGGGGTTTTAATAACGGGACATTAATAACGGTAGTTAGAAAACCGTTGTCAAACGCGTGAAAATTAATCGGCGGGAAGTTTTGATAACGGTTCTAGTTAAAAACCGTTATTAAAAGGGCAACGTTAAAATTTAGACGGATGTTTTAATAACGGTTTTATATAAACCGTTATTAAAAGAGGATTTAATAACGGTTCATATTAGAACCGTTGTCAAAAGTCAGAAGCTTTTAATGACGGTTCCTAGAAGAACCGTTAGTAAAAGATGTTTTAATAACGGTTCTCTCAGGAACCGTTATTAAAACCCCAAAATCAAACTTTTATTTCGCTCGGTTCTGTTTCGTGCCAAAATTTTCAGACTTTCTGCACTTTCGTTCTCTTTCTCTCCTTCCTTCTCCTTGCAAACCCTCGCACCGCCACACCGTGCACCACCAACTCGCACCACCAGGCTCCTCTCAAGTAAAGGAAACCTTCGCACTGCCAACTCTCCACCACGCCTCTGCCATTGTTCCGAAGCTAGGTGGCACTTGCACCTTCATCCTTTGTCGTGTTTGAAGCCCTTGCCTCTCTCAACATTCTCACCGTCGTGTTTGTAGCTAGCTCACTTTACGTATGTTTTTGTTCTTCCTCTCGTAACTTTTTATCTACTTATATAAATGCATGTCGCCAGGGTTTCGTTCGAAAATGTGTTGGCTGAAAATTATGCTGTTTGTTGCGTTATTGTTATATATTAACAAATGCATGTGTTGGCTGAGACCTTTACATATTATTGTTGTATTTGTTTGTATGGAGAATATAGATTCAACATTATTTAGAGCTACAACCATAATAAACAAAAGAGAAGACATTATTGAGGTTATTTAGAGCTAGATTCAACTGTAAACTTTGGAGGGTCATAACTTTTTCATAGGACCTCGGATTTAGGTGATCTAGGAGGCTATTTTGGGTAATTTTTTGAGATCTACAACGTGGCAAATGGCATAGCCGGTTTGGGCAATATCGGAGCCCAAAAGAGGCCATTTTGGCCTCTAAATTGAGGTTTTTTTGTTACATACAAGTGATATAACCTTTTTAGGGCCTTTTTTACAAATTGAATATTTAATTTAGACTATCCTGAAAACCTTTTTCATACTCTACGGTATGATGGTGTTATATAACCTCTTGAGGTTTTTGAATCTTTATTTTGTATGTAGGGTAATATATGTTTTCAGTTATTGTTTATCTCTTTATCCTCTACTGTAATTATGGATGAGATAAGAGCTTTAGGTACCTCCAAAATTGAAGATCTTCGAGACAAAGGAACTTAGATGATGATGATGAAATTGAAGTTTTTAAGGGTTCAAGTGAAGAAGACGAGCAATGGATCTTATAGTCTAGAATAGATTGGTCAACATAGATCCAAGCCATGTATGTTTGCTTTTCCATATTTTTCTATTAATGAATCATGGCATACCTAATGGCTAACCGTTATTGAAACATGGGTGTTGTAGTTTTTCACCGATGACTATGCACGAGGCCAGCAATATAATATTGATGAAATTGATGAAGTTAGAGATCAATGGGTCAAGCAAGTGCACTCATTCATTCGGTATTAGGTAGCGATCTATATATTCTACATACATTTTTAGGTTTGTATTTCGTCTACCAGCCTAGATATGTGAACTCTTTACTTTGGGGTGTAGAGCTACCAAGTTGTGGTATGCCCACTAATTTTTATTCCTAAGTATAGTTGGTGTATTGAGACATGCATACCAATTATAGATTGATTGAAATTATGGTGTGATTGCAGAGATTTGGTATGAATTGATGTTGTTTTACATTGCAGATTTGGTATGAATTGATGTTGTTTTACATTGCAGATTTGGTAATTGTTTTAACATACAACTGTGTATGTGGGTAGGAACAAAACTGCAAAAAAAAAAAGTGGAGTTTTAATAACGGTTCTTATAAAAACTGTTATTAAAACCTTGTTTTAATAACGGTTCTGATGAAAACCGTTATTATAATGTAGGTTTTAATAACGGTTCTTCTAAAACCGTTATTAAAACTCTAGTTTTTAATAACAGTTTTTCATAAGAACCGTTATTAAAACCTATGTTTTAATAATGGTTTTTATAAGAACCGTTATTAAAACCTACGTTTTAATAACGGTTTTTAAGTAAAAACCGTTATTAAATATGAAGTTTACGCACATATTCGCGGGTTTTTGTGTATTTTTCATGACGGTTATGAACCGTTATTAAAGATTTAATAACGGGCGATTCAATAACGGTTGAAAACCGTTATTAAAACTATGAAATAACCGTTATTAAAACCCATTTATGTGGTAGTGTGAGCAAGAAGAATATTTTTACTAATCAGCCAATCCTTAACAAAGGTAGATTATGATAAATTTATGATGTCAGGAAGTAAAGCCTAGATTCTAGAAGCTAAGACCTTAGGTAGAATCTTGTATAGAACAAAACAACAGGCTATAGGTCTGAAATCAGTTACCTTAGTAGGATTGTCCACTTTAGGAATCAAAACCAAAAGAGTAAGAGTGATAAAAGAAGGTATTGTCCCAGAATGAAAAATATCCTTAATAAAGTGCCAAATGACATTACCTATTATATCCATCGAAGACTTGAAGAAACCTGCTGTGAACCCATCTACGCCAAGAGCTTTAGTATTTCCAATAGAAAATAATGAAACCTTAACTTTAGATAAGGAAATAGGATGTAGAATATTATGCTGTTGATCAAGAGAGAGCATTGGCCCTTTTTCTAGAATAGTAGAATCCATAGGGTAAATAGGAATTGGAGCTTCTGTCAAACTTTTATAATGATCAATAAAGGCAATTTTGATAGCTTTAGGATATGTTAGCCAATTACCATTGAGAAGCTGAATGTTGGAAACCATTATGCTATTTTTTTTTCTGGCTTTCATATTGGAAAAAATAATTGAGTATTTGAATCACCCAGCTAGATCCATTTTATGCCTGATTTCTGCTTCAAGAAGCTTTCCTCACACTTTGCATAATATTTATACTTCCTGAGATAATCCTATTCATCTTAGTGGAGAATAGCACAAGCAGGATTATCCCTCAATTTTCCCAGGATAGTTTCAAGTTGTGTTCTTTAAGAATTGACTTTACTAGTAATGCTACCATATTTTGCCTTGGTTAGGCATCTGAGCCTATATCTTAAATGATGTAGAGAGTTCTTGATATGTGTGGATGGTGAGTTATGATGATGTAATTGCCATACCTCTATAACAATGCTATAAAAATCAGCATCAAAGGTCCATGTATCATAAAACTTGAACTTGTTCTTGAAGTGAGACCTTTTAAGGTCCATGTCTATCACTACAGGACAATGGTCCAAAAAAAGAGTAGTTTGGAAGTCCACCAAGGTGTTAGTAAGTTTATCAAGCCAATATACATTGCTAATAACCCTATCAAGCTTACACATAATTCTATGAGATCCCATCTTCCTATTGTTCTAGGTGTATTTATGCCCTATGTAATGCAGGTCTATGACCAAAATATTATTTAAACAGGTGTTGAAATCTTCCACATCACCCACAGAAATACTTTCCCCTTGGAATTTCTCATAATCATGCAATATCACATTGAAATCTCTAAGAATTATCTAAGGTGAATGAGAAATGGTTGTGGCTTTAAGCCACTACCAGAGATCCTTCCTATTATTTCCCTGGTTATAAGCATAAATGAAGGAAGTATAAAAATTAATGCCTGAAGTGCAACAAGTAACATGAACTTGTATGCCTTGTGCATGGATATTCAAGAGGTGCACATGCCACTTCCTTGCATCCCAAAAACACCAAACCATACCATTATGATGGTGACAGTAGTTGTCAAGAAAATCAAAATGAAGACCTAATTTCTTCCTTATTGAATGAGCTTTATTAGCTTTTATTCTTATTTCTAAAATACCCACAAGAAAAATGTTATTTATAGAAAGCCAATGCCTTAATTCCTTTTGTTTAAAAGGTTTATTAAGGCCTCTCATATTCCATGCCCCAACATAACTAAGTGGAGATGACTGAAGAGGCAGTAATAGACTGCTTCCCTCATTCAACCAATGGTCCATTGTCCTATACATGTAGATCAGGCAAGTTTTTATTTGTAGCTTGCTAAAAAGAGTCTTGATCAGGAAAGGTCTTAAGAGGTTGTGGTCGATGTCTCGACTTGGGCCTTCTCTGTTGCATATATGCGGTACCATGAGTAGGAAGTTTGGGATTCTTAGGTAACATATGCTAAAGGGAAATGTCCTCTTTTTGGTAGGCGCCATGGCATGTGTTATCCCCCACACCTCTTAGCTGTGTTAACTTCTCTTTCTCAGGGTAAGACCATGAGTTTTGGCTAAAGGCATCACAGAAATTATAAAAAGATGGTCTCCATTTATATATAATAGATTGTGTGATTGTGTTAACTCAGGATCATCAATATCAATTTATTCTACATACTTCTTGGTAACATCTACGTCTACCAATGCTCAGGCAAAGGAAATCCGTTCACCTAATTTGTTAATCCCATCTAAGTATAAGGGCCTCCCAACAACACTGGTAAGGTAACAAATGGAGTCCACGTTGCCATAGTTTAGAGGAAGATTTGGGAGTTCTATCCATAAAGGTATAAACTAAAAACGTTCCTTAACAAATTGAAATTAGCGATGCCATGGTTTAAGGATGAAGGGTCTATTGAAAAGGTCCAATAATGCGATTGAAGAACCCAATCTCTGTCATGATCAGACTTGAATTTGAACACCACAAATCGCTTATCATGCAACCAAATTTATGGTGGTTGAATAGCAGGCCATTGGTTACGAACAAAAGAATGCATCTGTCCTAAAGTAAGACGAAAACCAATCACATAACCAATCAAGGTTCCCAACCAATTCTTGTAATTTTCCTCAACCTTTAACCTTCCATTGATTCCCTGAAAGAGTAGAAGGGATGTACTTTAATGGAGTTGTGTGTGTAGAGGATCTATTTCCAATAATAGTGTCTCTCCTTGATTTTTGTAAAGGTGTACTAGATGGTTTATGATCAGAATTATCAACATCAATAGCTTCATTAATCTAATTGGCAATATCAAAAATTGGATCTAGATTTGTGGAAACTGTCATTGGTTAAAGCAAAGGTTCACGATTACCATCCAAAACACAATTCAAATTACTATTCTCCTTAACTGCAATATCATTAGAATTCAAAGCCGATAGGATCTCTTCTTGAATCGGAAGTGGAGATTCAGCAAATGCTAAAGGTGAAACCTTTGTAATATCAGCCAAATGAGACAAAGAGATCTTTTCATTTGAACCACTTCTTGGCGAACGACCCTTCCCAGCGACGAGCGTAAATCTCTTGGTCTTGGCCATGGGGAGAAGGGGAAGGAGGGAGCCTCACCGGGGAGCAATATAATTCTGTTGTACAAAATAAGGCCTCTAAGATAGAGTTTATAATCTAATAAATAAACTATTATAAAATTTTTCTTATTAAAATATTATATGTATAAAATTTTTAGTATATATATATATAACAATTCATTTTTCATCACATAAGTTGTCAAACAATATTATCACTTTAGTTGACTTATTAGTTTAGAGCATATCGTATATTATTTTATTGAAATAAAATTATGTAACATATATTTTACATTGATAGGAGAACTCCAAGTAAAGCCTACTTAGACTTAAAAGGGGATATGTTGAGTTGTTAAATATCATCCCTTACAAATTAAAAGGCATTAACTAATTATTTGGAAATACTAGTATAGAATAGTTTCCTTATGAGTCATATTTTAATTTTTTTTAATCGAGTCATAATTTTGAGTTTTATGACATTAGGCCCACAATTAGAATGTTTTCAAATGTGTAAGAAGTGTTTGGCGTGGTTTTGAATGTATAAGAATTAAGAAGTAGGGATGTAAATGAACAGAGCTGGCTCGCGAGTTTTTTGGGCTCAACTCGTTAAGGACTTGGTTAAACGAGCCGAAAATAAAGTTTGAGATCGGCTCGTTTAATAAACAAGTCCAGTTTGAACATGAAAATTTTGAGCTTAAATAAGTTTATAGTGTAAAAGCTCATTAGCTTGGTTCATTTACCACAAAAACTCACGAGTCGGTTCGGCTTATTTATAAACAAGTCAAGCACGAGCCTATCCTAGCTTGACCCATTTATAGTCTTAGTGAGAAGTAATTAATATTTTACCAAACCTATAGTACTGTTTCCTTACATTAATTTCATTATTCTGCTTTGTATTTTCTCTAGTGTGGCATGTTGTATTTTGGTACCTATTTGTTCGGCACTGTTATTTGTGTTGTATTTCTGAGGAAATTTCAGTGTTTCAAAATAAATAAATAAAATTGGTATTAGAGTCATGGTCATTAAGATTTGGACGCTTGTTGTGGGACGTGGACCTGTGCTGGGACATATAAGCGTTCTCCGCGAAATTCTCCCCTGGGAACTTTCCTAGACGATATGTCCATACCATCCAGTTGGCAAAGACGGCCAAGGAGTCTGCTTCGAGCAATATCAATGAAGAGAATAATGACCGGTGTGAGGTTTTAGAAGAAAATTTTGGTAGCCATATTGACATTGTTATAAATGCCACGACATAACGTATATTCTTTATTACAAGGTCTATGATTTTTAAAAATTTATTTCACAAAAAAATAATTATTATAAACATTATAGTTTACTAAAAATTTTATTATCTATCTTGTATTTTTATTTTTATTGATAATTATAAATAAAACTAAAATATTAATTAAAGATATATAATTAATATCATTGTCTATTAGTTATTATGAATGTTAAAGTTTTAAAAGTGAAAAAGAAAATTGATCCTATCAATAAGATAGAAAAAGAGTCGGATAAGGATTATATTTCTGAGGACAGTTAATGCGCGAGATGTAATTCAATGGTTACTAATTGAATGCTTAACTCTTTAAGTAAAGAAATAGCCGAAAGTATGATTTATTCCACCATTGCACATGTGATTTGGGATGAGTTGATAGAAAGACTTGGATGCATCAGCTCCAAAAGGAGATGCCAAAGGGCTTATAGTATGGCTATTTTATTCACGTAGATAAAAGTTGTGGGATGAGTTATTCTTACCACACATCCTTCTTGCACGGGTGGTGATGCTACTAATTTTGTGAAACACAGTAAAGATTAAAAGCTTATTAAAATCCTAATGGGTCCGAATGACTCATTTTCGGTGGTGAGAGGAAGGATCTCAATGATGAGCCCACTTCCAAGTGTAGGAACAACCTATACATACCATGGTCAGTTATGAGGAAATGCAACATGAGATTAGCACATCACCCACACAGAATGCACCGCCCGAAAGGGACTTTCAACGGCCTTTCAAGGGAGATAACAAGAAGTTGGTATGAAATTAGTGCAAGAAACAAAACCCTTCGACGATCAGACCCATTCTTCTTGGTAGACCCGTCAAAGACCTCAACATCCTTTGTCCAGAAGTGACCAACGTTCCGCCATCATCAGCCATCTCTTCGCTTGTTCAGCAAGCCCCGTCCTCCGACATTTCCAGTTCAGATGCAGCGAACCTTCGAAGTAGCTTAGTTTCGAATAATGATTTTTTTTTTTTCTAGAATTCTTGTTTGGGATCATCGTTTAGGACATTTTCCATCGTATAAACTCTCAAGAAAATGTTTCAGTTTTTTTATTCAATAAATGAGGTTTCTTCTTTGTCGTGTGATATATGGTTTTTTAAGGCCAGACGACATCATTTACGAATTTCTTCCAGCACTAGTCGATCCAATGCTCCGTTTGATTCAATCCACATAAATGGCCGGGGACCTCACAAAGTTATCACTTATGATGGTTTCAAATATTTCTTGACCATAGTTGATGGTTCTCATTAATTAGTCCCCTGTATATATATATGATTGTATGTATGTATGTATGTATAAGAATGGAAGACATGACCACTGGATTTAAAGCCTTACTTCTATCGATCAACTAAGCAAACCAATCTTTTGGTTCCTACTGTATACAGGAAGTTAGTTTTGAGTGCACTGGGAGCCGGAAGCTAAACAACAGTAAAAATTCGAATGAGCTTCACTGTCTTAATTTATAAATAAATAAATCAAAGCGTTGAGTATAACGGCACAAGTGCATATTTGCATGGCTTCTAATGCCCGTCCCCCATTTTCATATAATAAGAATAATGAAAAAAGAGATTCTACCCTAGCTATGTATAAGATAGATCGATCAAACTCGAAATTAAGCAAGCGCCCAGAACAGTACAATTATATATATATATATATATATATATATATATATATGCGCACCACCAGGGCTGCATACTATTACTAGCTAGCTATATCCACCAACTAACTAAAAGAATTTCAAACAACCTAGCTAGGATATATAGGTAGCTATATCTATCTACCTATCCATCCATCTATCCATATGCATACTCGATGATCGTCATCTCTTCTTCTTGGAGCTGGGTATACTGTTCATGGTATCCCGAAAGTAGTCAGGTTCGACGGGGATACGTAGAACTTCTTGTTGATTATACCCGAATTCATCTGCTAGTAAATCAAACAAAGCAACAATGGATGGATGCTTCATGTACTGCGTCGGCACCATAAACCTCTCCTGATAGCCTTCGTCCCCAACCAGTACCGGCACGTACCCTTTTCGGGTACGTAATGCTTGGTTCTCGCTGACTGAAGGATAGTCCTTCTGTAATCTCAGGTACCGTGGGGGCGAGCAGCCTTCCCCATGCATCTCGCTGCTCCTCGTCATGTCTCTGGGCGCCCTAAGGAGTGCTCTCATGCTTTGTTTTGTTTATATCGCCCGTCCGACGACGACTTCTGCCTCTTCCTGAACTCGGTTGCTGGATCCTAGAACAAAAATGTTATATTCTTTCTCGTGAGTACTGCTGAGTATTGGGGTTGTCCGTCTATCTGTCGGCTGTTGGAGTTGATTTTCGTATTCTTCTTGATGATATGGCTACTTTTCCAACGCTGGTCAATTCAAGTGCATATTGAAATTCTTAAAGATACTTATCAAATTAGTAATTCTAGAACCATGGGTTTCCATCGTTGTGGCCATTGATCTCAAATGATTTTTGAAATTTTTTTTGGAGGGATTTGAAAACCACGTGCTTGGGTTTCGGCAGCTGCGTTACCACGTTACGGGGAGGTGATGATACCAAAGGTCCATTATTCTTGAAATTCTTTCAAAGCTCTGGGTTCACCTACATTTCAGAGAACTTAATTTATTTTCATTTATGTGGAATAAGCAATAGCTACTTTCATATGTTTTGAACTCATTCATGGATCTGGATTTCTTATTCGAGTATGCCTATCTCTTTTTTATGGTGTCCAGCTTCTGAATAAATAGATAGATTAGACATAGGTTGTATATTAGTCGGGAGGATATCAAATTCGAAGAACCAACCTGATAAGTGTTATCATACAGTAAGGAAGAAGACAACGTGAAAGAAAGAAAAAGGAGAACCTTTATTTATCACTCTTCGGAGACACTCTACTCTTTATGCGGAAGTTAGAGCTCTTGTGCTATTGCATAAGAGTTGATTGATCTATCCAAGTAATGAATGTGATTCCAAAGTCTTCTAATCAAGGTTGACTCAATTCCTTCTTGAAAAGTCAGGAGCAACCTTCTAACATGTAGGAGTATTCTACTACCTAATTTCAGGGGATTTTCAATCAGACGTATTATAAATATGCAGAAATGAGGGCTCATATATTACTTAGGTTTTCCTCTATTAATTTCTTTTCATTCCTATTAAATCATTCGTATCTTGACAATAATAATGTACTACGTAATTTGGAATCCTCTAATAATAATACATTCAGCCACTTAGCTTTAAATTAAAAAAAAAGTTTGGTTCTTTTTTTTTCCCCCTCCTTTTCATAGCCATTAGGTGCGGAGGAATTGGCCGTCTAAGCCATGAGAGACACGTCTTCAGTTTTATATGCATCACAATACAGGCCTTTGCCGTTCCATTTAATTTAATTTATTTTTTTATCTGAAATGCAGTACAGACACTACTACTTACAAGTTACAAGCATAAAATACAATGCATGCAGACAAAATAAAATAAGGATCCGGCTTCCGTTTTCCTACCTTTTTTTTTATTTATTTTTGGATAAACGCATGACATATGATTACTGTATTGTGATGGTAGGAACGTGTGTGATGGTAGGAATGTGCCGGACGACGTCGACCTTTTGTAGGAATCCACTTATACGGCCGACTCCTTCCATTCCCTCACTTCGTCGTAGAAATTGTCAGACATTCCTCGTATATTTAATTATCTAAGTTTAGGGATGGACTTTATTCCGTCGGGGAATGTCTTCAATTGTGGGCAGTCCCAAATATATAATTGCAAAAGACTTGGCATTACTCCTTTTTTAATGGTCCACTCTTTTAAGTTTTCTAAAGTATATAGACGTAGAAAAATAAGTTCAGGAAACCCTCCATCTGAGCATGTCATGTCCTTTCCCACATCAGAATGCTTATTGAAAAACAATTTTCTCAAGTTGGGTAGCTTCTCTAGGATTTGCATTGCGTTAGGATTCTCAATTTCGATGTATTGTAAAGTTAAAGTAGTTAGGCTGTGAGGAAGCATGTTGGGTCCCAAGGAACAACCACCTGATGATGATGATGATCCGGACGATATCCTTCCCCTTATCGCCAGCTTCATCTTATTTAGCCTCTTGAAGTCCCATAAAGTATCCAATTCGTCTATTAACAATTTCCCTCCCAATTCAAAAAACAAATGTTTAAGATACCCATTCAAATGGCTTTCAGATTTTTTGATATGCTCTAAGTCTTCTTTTTTCTTGATTTGCTGGGCTATTGATAATTTGCTCAAGTTAGCAAGCTTGACCACATCTTTCAGCCGATGAAGTCCATCAAGTTACACAAGACCTCCATATTATGATTTAATAATCCACCTTCTCTCTCCTGATCATGTAACTTAGATGACATAAGTTTATATGCAATCCTTCCTACCATTGAGAGCTTTTTAATAAAATACAGCATATATCGGTTTCCTCATTCTCCGTATCATATCAGGCCACCATTCTACTATGAAGAAACATCGTAAATCAAGCGTCTGTAGGCTCTTCAACTTCATGATTGAAGATGGCACTGCCTTAACCTGAATGTCTCTTAGGCTTAGATACCTCAAGTGAACCAATTCTCCAACTCCCTTGGGAAAAATATCCATGTAAATGTTGACAAGAGTCAACACTCGAAGCAATTTGAATTGCTTGATGACTGGTTTCATTGATATAGGAGATTTACTAAAAACATTAATATTACTCCAAAAATATAGTGACTTGACATGTAGTGGTGCATTAAACCTTTTGTTTGGGATGCAAATACCAGTTGTTAATTTCTTCGTAGCATCGTATCCGTGAACGGCATATCGTCGATATCTTTTTCTTGTATTCATTGTGAAAGCCGGTGTTGACATACCAATTAATGATGATGAAGATAAAGCCAAATCTTCTTTGGCCATCACCTTGAGAAAGTTCTCTTTTGTTGCTTTGGATATATATAATTCTCTCACTAGATCATGGACGCGACATGTCTTTATTTTTCTACTCTCCCGAGTTGACCCCACTTATACCATCAATCTATCCACCAACTCTACCAAATATGCTTCGCCCAACTCCTTCAAGTTGGATCCTTTTTGATCAATATAGTCCCCGTTATCTGAGATGTTGGTTGAAAGAAAACCTTCAGCCATCCATAGATGAATCAATTCGTTAGCCGAAATCTAAGCATCTTCTGGAAAGATTCCCAAGTAAAGGAAACATGGTTTGAGATGAAATGGCAAATCATAGTAGCTTAGTGACAATACTTTATTACAAGATAGACCACCCTCTTTTGCATTGGGTAATACTAATTTAATATTCTTATGCACAACTTTCCACTATTCAAGCGACCTTTTCATCGCTAAGACTCCTCCAAGTGCAGCAATTGCCAAAGGCAAACCTCCACAATGTTCTAGCATTTCCTTTGCCAACTTCTCTGATTCATTACCTGCAATGAATTTAATTTGACGGCTATCATGATACAAATTTAACTAGATCCTTTGATCCGTAGAACAATTGATAGTTGATATTTAGTAATACATGGTATTTTTGTTGTATGAATATGAAAAGTTTATTAAGTAATGGTGCACATATATTCCTACCTTTTTCATTGTTTATCAACCTCATTTTCTATTTTCATCATAAAAAAAATTATTTTCCCTTTTAATATATAAGAAAATAGAGTGTTTACTCATTAATTATCACTACTTATCTTCATCTTTTCAAGAAAAAAAATATATAAAACTCACAGTACATATTTGTACAAAGTAGATAAATTAGATATTTTGACTTAATCATATAAATAAAATAAATATGTGCACTTTCATTGTGTTATATATTCACACATGGATATTATCACTATTCATGATATACTAACATTTTTTGTGTGATACATTATTTTAACTATATACTTATTAGATTACGTTATAGACTTATACTGATATGAATGCTTATTAATTAAGGTTTTTTTTACACATATTAGTCAATATTTAACCTGTTAATAATAAGGTAATTTACCATCAAATTTTGTCTAGCTTCCACTAATAATATTACCTGTGGTTCTATATTAGTGTCAAAAAATGATCTAAATGACTAAAATATCCCAATTAAAATACCATTAGAAATGATAATTATTGTTGAAAAGAAATTGATACATAATGAATTATGGAATAATTTATACTAAAGGGTAAAATAGGAGAAATAATTCAAAAAAATTCTCATAAATGTAAAAAGACACTTATTTGTAACCAAAATTAAATTTCTAAAGCATCACTTATTTAAAACCAGAGATAGTATTTGTTTCAGAATATATTTTAAGTTAATATTTTGTTAGTGCTATCATAATTAAGAATTTATTAATGTATTTCAATTGGCTTCTTATTTATTACCTTCGATCATATCTCATCCGTATCAATTTCAAAAATATAAAAAAAGCTAATTAATTATACTTCGTATTACAAGATTATTAGCATGGGTGATTAAAAATAACTGATGATAATCAATATGTATTTAATTATAATTTTGATAATAGTGAATATGGAAATAATCAATTATTTATGCTAATGAAGTACTCATAATTCAGCATTAATAAATAGGAAGCATTACTAATAGCACTAATACTGCATACATAAATTGGACAATGTCGCATCTACATTTTTCAAAAATATTTTGGAATCTTAAAATTCGATGAATTAAATGTAGTTTTAATATTATAAATATATTTAATTAAAAAAATATTTTTTTCTATAAATTGTAAAAACGCCTATGCATTGCACAATATCACATACTAATTAATACAAATAATACAATCACTGTCATAATGAATTAACCATAGGTACTAGCACCCGTGATTCATACAACAAAGAAAAGTGCAGATCAAGTAAAAAGCAAAATCAACTACTCACTTTGAAACTTTAATTGTTTTCTAGACATTGTAGTTGTCAAATATTTAACCAAATATTAGAATAATTCAATTTAATTTTAAAAATATCAAAATAATTTTATAGATAAAAAAATTGACCAAAATATTGTACTTTAGGTAGATGTTAGAGCATAGCTTTTTTTTTTTATTAAAAAAAAGGGTTTTGAAAATCAAGGTGTTACAATTTTAACATAATAATGATGATATTCATTTAACTTAAAATATGTTTAAAGGTTTAGTTACTAACTTCAATCACGTGCGTATTATTTTTCTAACTAATACTTTAAAGCACCATTGATGACACCATATAAACAAAATTGAGAATTTCATTACAATTTAAGGCATTAGAAGAAGAATATAGTCGCCTATTATTAATAAAAAAAGTTATTTATTTTTAGTACCAGATAGCTTAGTCTATTTAAAATAGTACTCCATCTATTTTGTAAAGGAAATTCTTTTGTCTCAAGTTTTTTTTTACAAAATAAAAGTTCTTTTAAAAAAAATAAATACTTCCTTTCTATTTTTACTCCTTTTTTTCTTTTATATATATATATATATATTATCATAATATTTTTTAATAAATATTATAATTATTATATTAGAGATATATTTATTTCTCCTTAAAATAGTATGTAAAATGTTTTAAAAGAATTTTTTAAAAACAGATGGATTATTATTTTTGTACAATATAAACTATAACTTTTTATGATTTTATATATGTAACTAAAATTTTATCAATAATAAGCTTATTGGTTGAATGATAACTCTTTGCAGATTTGACCCACAGTCCCAACCTAAAAAACACTTGAATAAATGCAAGAATTTTTTACAGTAAGTTCTTTCATAATAGTATATATTTTTAATAAATCATGCATAGTGACAAAAAAAATTATTATGTTTATCCGAGTCTATTTACCGCTACATGAAAGAAAATACATGACACTAAATATAAAATGTTTTGAAAAATAACTACTTTTCATAGTAAAAATACACGGAGGAACCAAAATATGGAGGAGTGGGAAAACAGTACCACTATGTAGTTATTTACTAAAATTACTGTATATATAGTATCTCATCTTTTTTTTTTGAATTCTAATTATCGTACCTAATTAGGCTCACAAAAGATTTCTAAAAGGTTTATTAAATTTCATTACATTTGCATTAATATTAAACTTTTTTATCGATCATTTAGTACTTGTTTGGAGTTACTTATCAAAAGTAATTATCTATGATAATTACTTATTTTAGAAAAATTTTAGCCTAAAAATTTTTCAAAATAAGTAGTTATTATGGATAACTAATTTTGATAAGTAACTCAAAACGTAGGCTTATTTCATCTGTAAAAAAATCTATTTTATTAAGACTCTTTTGATTCCTATATTTTCCCTCAATTCAATTCATTTAAATTTCATTCTATTCCAGCCAATTCCATACATTTATGTTTCCATTATTCCTTTTGAATCTTTAAATTATGAAAAAAAATCCATTTCTGCCGCCACCGTCATGGACTTATTGTTTAGGGTTTGATTTCTCTTATGGTTTCTCGTTTTTAATGATAATTTATGATGAGGGTTAGCATATGAGATGATTGTTGATTTCTCCTCTGACACCTCATGCAAATATAGATGTGCTTCTATGTAAATGTGCTATAGATTTTTCTGGTTGCCGCTTTAGGTTTGGTTAAAAATATTTGTGAAGTTTAAAGCCCTTGAAAGAAGAAATACTAATCACCCAAAGAAATGAGAGGAAAAGGGGCTAGAGAATATGTATGGTGATGTTCCTCAAAGAAATTTGATGGATCACACCGTAACTTATTTCCTAGTAGTAGCTAGGCATCTTCTTCATTCATATGTAGTAGCGGATGAATGCTTGCTTCAGCATAGTTGGCAACACTCTCAATGCGAGTAGTGAGCATGATTTTCCCTCCAGCTGATTTTTCTTGATCGATCGGAAAGGCTGGTTTAAGATATTCCCAAGCTTTAGTATTCCAAATATCGTTGAGGATGACCAAACACCTTTGCTTTTTCTGCACTTCATAGAGTTCCTACATTAGTTGTGCTAATGCCTTATTATGGTTTGAGTTGTACGTGTTCATTAGACCCTATTTTTATGGATCATTATTTGCCTTCTTCAGATTCACTGAGGTAAGGCCCTGCAAGAGTTATGTCACCCCGCTTTCGACGTGACATTGCTGAGAAATGGAGGCCCATGCAAAGGCATTAAAATACTGCCTAATATCTCTGTGATGGTAAATTTTCTTGGCAAGGGTGGTCTTGCCCAAACCGCTGCCACCGAACAAGGCGACAATTTTGATGCCATCTATCATTAGTTTGTTTACCACAACCTTCACATCCTTCTCCAATATGACGGTGTCGCCTTACTCATAATGCGCATAACTCCTTCTCAATTGATCTTCATTTTTGACTAAGAAGCTACTCCCTTGGTCGGTTGTTCTAATTCCATATGTATGTAGCCTAGACGTTAGCGTAGATATCTTTAGCTTTAAAGCATCAATATCGTTGCCTAACTCATGGAGGGCCTTGGCTTCCCTCATGATGCAAGAGTACCTTTTCAGCTTTTTTATTATGCCACCACGCCGTTGCAACTCAACTTTGAGGATGAAGGATTCGATTATATCCTTAGATTGATAAGCCAGCCAGCTGATCTGCCTGATCCACTCGTGCATTCTTACATCACGGTCTCATCTAGCATCGACGTCTTGTAGGAAGCACATCATCCATTTCAGTTCATCTTAGAGCTCTTCCACCTTTGCTTCCATATCATATAGATACTTTGCTTCTTCCACTACCATATTTCCAAGATATCGTACGGCTAATTCGACACCTACAAGCTCCATAATCAAGGTTTATAAGGAAGAAAACAAGGAAGAAAGCTCCTCTTTCAATGGTTATAGACCATCTAATATGTCCTCCTTTTTGTTGTCAAAATAGAGAATTGGAGATATAGTTGTGAAAAACAGAAAACACGTCTTATTCATTCAATTCAAATCAGAACCAATACAATGCTTAAGTAACCTAATGAAAAGCAACTACCTAGCTCCACTAACCATGTCTAACATCACCTAGAATTATGGATAACAATCTGACTTAAACAGAAATTCAAATAAGCCTAAATTAATAGCAGAAAACTAGCAACAACTTTGACAGAGTCTTCCTATAATTCAGCAAACTAAATTTGACTTATTTAGCCTAGTCTACGTGGACCATACAAGCTTGAATTATACTTTAACACCTCCTCTTCATTCAAGCTTGTGCATTCCAATTTTCTCCAGAAAGAACTGATGCTTGATTTGAGCTAAGGCCTTTGTAAACAGATCTCATTTTGATCATTAGTACCATAAAATTTCAGAACCAACTTCTCCTCAGATACTAGCTTCCTTATGAAGTGATGTTGAACTTCAATATGCTTGGTTCTTGCATGAAATGCTGGATTCTTGGTCATTGCTATAGCTGACTTGTTGTTACACCACAACTCAATTGCACCTTCTTGCTCATAGCACAAGTCCTTTAGCAACTTTCTCAACCAAATAGCCTACCTTGCAGCTGATCCAGCTGCAACATACTCAGCTTCAGATGAAGATAGAGCCACTATATCCTGCTTCTTATAACTCCATGTGATATCTCCAGACCCAAAGCTAAATACAGAACAAGATGTGCTCTTTTTGTCGTCTAAGCACCCTGCCCAATCACTGTCAGAATAGCCAACTAACTTGAAATTTTCAACACTTTCATACCAGATTCCAAGCTTAATTGACCCTGCCATATATTTGAGAATTCTTCTCGCTGCTCCTAGATGTTTCTTGGTTGGAGAGTACATGTGTAACACCCCCAAATTTACTACTGAAAAATTTCGTTTAAATCGAAATGTTTAACAGAAGCGGAAGATTTAAAACCATAAACTTGGGGGTATTACCGCCACACTTAGTACCAGACCGGTTTACTCCTACCGTTCCAATACTAAGTGCTAAGGCTAAACTAAACGATCATTAAGTAAGAATCATCAAAACATGGGTACATAGTTAACATGCATCATTCACGAAAACCACGAGTCAACAACAGTTAAAATATCGTTTGAGATTACAGCTTAAAAGTACGGTCTCAAAACAAGAAGCGTAGTACAAAATATAGCTAAATAAAACAGATCCCAAGGGACCAATACCCAGACCGCCTACTCACTCAAGTCAAGCCTTCCACCCCAAATTGGTAATCGATCAAACCTGCATAGGAGGTCTGCTCCCCACCATTGGTGGATCATCACAGGACCCATTCCATCAAGGTAGTATCAGTATGGGTCCAATACTGAGTAAGGGCGCTGGTACGCTAAGGCCAAGCATACAGTCATACCACATAGCACACATAACACAATCATGCAGACAACATGCGATAACCCGCAAGATAAGGTCCGAATACTTTTCTGGTGACTTATTCTTTATTCTCATTAATAATAGGTCCAATCCACACGTATTCTTTAGTAGTCCATGTGAGTGCGAGAACCCCACTATTATAGCCGGTGGACCGGAAAGTATACACTCAGGGCAGAACGCTCCTGACCACTATTATTTGCCGGTGGATCGGTCTCCAGGGCAAGATGCTCCTGGCCACTATTATTTGCCAGTGGACTGGTCTGGCCCCGACTCACATGGTGTTTCGCTGTAAGTGCTTAGTGTATTTTCCATGGTTTAACTTACTTACTTTGGTTTGTCGAGCACGAAATCCCCCACTATTATAGCCGGTGGACCGGAAGGTATACACTCAGGGCAGAACGCTCCTGACCACTATTATTTGCCGGTGGACCGGTCTCCAGGGCACCCTGGCTCCTGGCCACTATTATTTGCCGGTGGACCGGTCTGGGCTCGGCTCAACAATATTTCGCTTTACGTAATTAATGTCTTATCCATGTCTTATTGAATCACATCACACCCTTGACATGCATGCGGTTGATTCTCTACTTCTTCCCCTCTAGAGGGACCGTCCCATATTTTGAGACTCATACCTCTTCTCACACCCGACATCCACCCCCCGTAGACTTAGGTAAAGTAGCATATAGTAAGACACGAACCCCAAGGATATAGGCCATCCCATCACATATGATGTCGCCTCCGCATGTTCTCATCCCTCTAGGGTTCCTCCTCGGATACCCTAATCGGACCTATGTGGCCCAACTCTTTCTTACTTACCCAAACGCTACGTTATTCTCTATCTCGCACCTCATCTTTTATTAGGAAGTTCCCCAAATGTATTTCTTTATCTCCCAATCTCACATGTGACCAACAAAACCCTAGGTTGCCACTCAAAACCCTAATCGACCACGCCAACCCTAGTTGGCTGCACCAAACCCTAGCACTTTACTTCTTCAACAAGTAACCTCTTCTTACACCCCAAAATCCCTTCTTTCATCTAGAAACCCTCACCCATCCTTTATATAAGTGAGTTCTCACCCTCAACCCCATACTCCATCCCTCCTTGATCATTTTTACCCATATACCCTTCAAATTGCTCATTTCCTCCCCAAAACCCTAATCGGAACCCTTAGACACCCTTACACCGACCCACGTGAAATTTTGCGCCCAAGTCTCCAATGGACCCATAACTTTGACATTATCTTATTTACTTCCTAAATAAACTTTCCTCACGTAAGGTTCATTCCCATGCAGACTTTAAATACTCCATGCAGACTCCCCAACACACACTCACTCACAAAACCCTAATCGGGTCCCTTATGCACCAACTCACGTACTATTTTCATACCGAGTATCCAATCACCCTAAGACTCTCCAAAACTCTTACTTACAACCCAAATTAACTTTTCCCACGTGAGGATCACGCCCGTGCAAGGTCTAGTTCCCCCATGCAACTTTCCCACATACGCTTTCCCGTTGTTCTTTTATTATCATTTCATGCTACTCAAACCCTAGCATGCATGTCCTAGAGGGCCATAACAAGTCACATCATCAACATCCACATCAAACATGGAACATGTCATGCACGTATAATATAAGGCACACACAATGTACCTCATAATCCATGCTGCGCTACACAAAACAGGTTACTCATAACACATGCATAATACACATCAACATGGCACACTCATCATTCATCAACACATCATATTACACATAGCACAAGGCCATAGCTTCGTCCTTACCTAAGGCGACGCCGGGCTTGGAGCACGCTCCTCTAACTCCTTAGGGCTTTGGTCGGGGTTACCTATAAAAAGGGAAAATGCTAAGTATTAGTTTCCCTTATAATTACTATCAATCCTCATCCTAGTTTAAGGTTAGGGTTTTTATTACTAAAAGGGTTTTTACCTTAGAATTAGTATACTAAATATTAGTAGTCAAAATATGTTTATTTTTAATAACTATTGTTACACTTATATTATTAGACACGTTAGCCCTATTCTTATAATAATAATGTTCATGCTAGCTATAGAAAAATAGTGATAATAATAATAATAATAAAGCTAATAATAGTGACACTAATGTTTCTAGTGAGAGAGACCCTAGCGTTTTTAAGGCTAAGTCTATTAATGGTGTCATATTTGAAATGATAATATTACAAGGTCACAATATTACAAGTAACTATTCCTAAGGGTGATAATGATATTAGTTGTATATTCTTGAATAATAAAAGGGTTCAAATGCTTTTGATTACAACAATAAGGTAGTGATAGTAGTAATAATAGTAATAGCTAATAATAGTGTCATAGTAAAGAGGTTAGAATTAATGTTAAGTGGTATGGTAATAAGGTCCAAGTACTTTTCTTAGTTAACAACCACATGATATTTAATAATAATAATAATAATACAACCGAATAAGGTTAAGCAATAATAATAATAACCATAGTAAGGATAATAGAAATAATAATAATAAAAATGTTAATACTAATAATTATAAAAATAAGACCAAAGTTAAGTATAATACAAGTTAGGGTTTAAAAGGGATGTTAGTATTAGTAGGAAGATAAGAACATTAATAATGAAGACAATAATAATGGTAATAATGATGATGATGATGATGATAATAATAATAATAATAATAATAATAATAATAATAATAATAATAATAATAATAATAATAATAATAATAATAATGATAATAATAATAATAATAATAATAATAATAATAATAATAATAAAAGTAATAATAATAAGGATAATAGTAATAATAATAAGTATATTAGTATTAATATTAGTAGAAAATAGTAGCAATTATATATAAGGGGTATTAGGGTTTGGATGAGTGGAGAACCACCTAGGGTCGGTGGTGGTCCGGCGGTGGAGGTGGAGAAGAGGGGAAAAGATGGAGGTGGTGGTTAGATGGGAGGAGAAAAGAAGAAGTTTGAGGTGGGGGAAGAAACAGCAGGTGAAGGGGAGTGGAATGAGGGTGGTGGCGTGGCAAGGGGTGGCGGCGCGCGGCGGCGGCCGAGGGTGGTGGAGAGAGATGGAAGATGAGGGAGGAAGGAGGAGAGGGAGGCAGGGGAATTTGAAGGCAGGGAAAGGTAGAGGGAGGTCTGCTGGGCATTTTGGAGGGTGGAAGAGGCCCTAGTGGCGGCTGGGCTGGCGGTGGGAGGCGGCGCAAGGGCGGCGAAGGCTGGAGGTGGTAGTTTCGGGTTAGGACTTTTGCACGGCTATGGCGGCATGTGCAGGGCAAGGGGAGGGGTGCTGGTGGCTTGGTTTCGTAGAGGGAAGTGCAGGGATGATAACGGTGGGAAGAGGTGGTTTCGGCGGTGGCTGGAGGTGGCAGACATGGCGTCTGTTCTGGCGGCGGCGGAACAGAGTTTCAGCAAGGTCCAACGGGAGGACTTGCTGTGGCCGTTCGGGAGGGGGTATTTATAGGCCAAGGGGGGAGGAAAATGACGAAGGGAGAAGGAGGCGTGCGGGGCAGGGGTGCAGGTGGCCGGCCGATGGCAGGCGGTGCTGGTGGCTGCCGGCGAAATCGACTTGCAGGTCGATTTGCAGGTCGGGGGGGGGGGCAGGTCGAAGAAGAAGAAGACAGGTAGGGTGGACCGGTGGTCCAAGGAAAAGAAAGAGGAGGGGAACCGGCCGATTCAGCGGGGTTTATTTAATCCGCAAGTCAAATGCGGCGTTTCGACGTCCTCGGGTTTAAAACTCGTCGTTGCGGCCATAGGCGTACGAGGGCCAGCGCACGTCGCTGGGCCGCGGGAAGGAGAAAGGAAAAGAAAGGGAGGGCTGGACCTGTGCGTGAGACGGGGAAGAGGAGAGGGGTTTGGGCCGGTGGGCTGGCCTAGCCGGGGGAGAAGAAAGAAAAAAAAGAAAGAAGAGGAGGGAGAAAAAGGAAGAAAAGGGAAGATAAGAAAATAAATAGGATAGGAAAATAATTAAATTAACTTATGGGGAAATTGGGGTATTTTTGGGTTATTCAGAATATTAATATTTATAAAATGTTAAATAAATTCCTTTTTGCTTATTTTAGACTATTTTAGATAAATTCCCTTAACCTCCATGCTAATTAGGAAAAATACCCAAATTTTCTTCTAATTAAATTCTTTATTATTTTCCTCTTAATCTACCTTAATTAACTCTCTACATTTTAATAAATGAATTTATGTAACTAATTTTCCTAATAATTCCTTATTTGGCCATAATTTCGGAAATTAGGATTTTGGGATATTACAACATGTATCTTGACACTACACTCACATTATGAGCTATATCAGGTCTTGTATGTGTGAGGTAGTTCAAGCCACCAACTAAGCTTTTGAAAGTCTTCTCATCAGCCTTCTTTGTGCCATCCTCTCTCTGCAATTTCTCATTTGTGTTCATAGGATTTCTTATTGCTTCACACTTCTGCATTGAGAATTTCTTCAACAAATCTTCTGCATACTTCCTTTGGCACAGAAATGTTCCATCACTTCCTTACTTCACTTCTAGACCAAGGAAATATTAAAGCATTCCAAGGTCTGTCATTTCAAATTGTTCCATCATTGCCACTTTGAACTCATCTAGCATCTTTTGAGAAGAACTGAAGTATATTATATCATCTACATAAAGACAGACAATTACGAAACCATTTATACCTTGCTTCTTCACATACAAAGTTGGCTCATTTTCACTTCTCTCAAATCCATTTTGAAGAAAGAAGGAATCAATCTTGCTATACCAGGCTCGTGGAGCCTGTTTTAGTCCATACAAGGCCTTCTGCAGCTTGTACACTTTTCCTTCTTCACCATTCTTGACAAAGCCGAGTGGTTGCTCAACAAAGACTTCTTCTTGAAGGTCTCCATTCAGAAATGCAGACTTAACATCTAACTGAAACACAACCAGTTTCCATTAAGCATCTAAGGCCAAAACTACTCTTACAGTTTCAAACCTTGCTACTGGTAAGAAAGTCTCCTCAAAATCAATTCCCTTTTGTTGTACATACCCCTTAGCCACCAGCCTTGCTTTATACTTCTGAATACTTCCATCTGTGTTGAACTTGGTCCTATACACCCACTTCAGTCCAATGACATGCTTACCTTCAGGAGGATCAACCAAAGTCCAAGTATCATTCTTCTCAATTGACTTGATCTATTCTTTCATTGCCTTTTTGCCACTCAAGCTCATTCTCAGCTTCCTCAAAACAGGTTGGATCTGCAGCCATCAAAGCAAAATCACAATTCTCATACAAATCCTCTAGAGATCTGTACCTTTTTGGAGCTGAATCACTTGATGAACTTGATGAGATGCATTTGAAGGAGATAGTGAAGTCTGGCTTGATGATGAAGGTGTTGAAGGAGAGCTAGGAGCGTGATGAACATTCTCTAGCACTTCTGAGCTAACTTCTGAGCTATCAAAGTTAACTGTCTTCTGCTGAGAACTGTAACTATCACTTCTTTCCTCCCAATTCCATCCTTCATCTTCATTAAATATAACATTTCTACTAACAATAATATTTCCAGTGAGTGGGTTATACGGTCTATATGCTTTGGATTAAGTTGCATAGCCAATAAATACACATTTTACTAACTTATCATCCAGCTTGGACCTCAAATCAACTAATGCATAAGCTGTACAACCAAAGATTCTCAAGTGACTTACAGATGGTTTTCTTCCTCGCCAAGCTTCAAATGGAGTCTTGTTCATAACAGCTTTTGTAGGAGAGACATTCAAAATATACACTGATGTTGCAACTGCTTCACACCAGAATTTGTTTGGCACTCTTCTGGCTTTAAGCATACTCCTTGCCATTTCAACCACTGTTCTATTTTTTCTCTCAGCTACTCCATTTTTCTTAGGAGTGTATGGAGTTATCAATTCCCTTCTTATGCCTTGCTCTTCATAGAATTTAATAAATTCATTTGATAGAAATTCTCCACCTCTATCTGTCCTCAATGCTTTCATGCACAATCCTGACTATTTTTCCACCATAGCCTTAAAGATTTTAAAGCTATCAAGTGCATCAGATTTAGCCTTGAGAAAGTACACCCAACTCATCCTACTGTAGTCATTAGTTATGAGCAGAAAATACTTACTTCCACCAAGAGAGACTGTCTGCATTGGACCACACAAATCTGCATGGAGAAGCTCAAGACACCCACTTGCTCTCCATGCCTTCCCACTTGGAAATGATCCCCTTGATTGCTTTCCATAGAGGCATCCCTCACAAAGCTCAAGTTCTCTTGTTTTTGGCAGTCCTTGCACCATGTCCTTAGAGTGTAGCACCTTTAAACCCTGCATATGCAGATGACCATATCTCAAGTGCCATAACTTAGCATCATCGTCCCCCTTGACTGTTAAAGCTCTACTGATGTGTCCTGACAAATCCAGAGGAAACATCCTGTTTCTTCCCATTGGAATTTTCACCACAACTTCTTTGGTCTTCTTGTCACAAATTATGCAAGACTGATTTTCAAATAGCACATGAAACCCAGAGTTTAGCAGTTCACCCACACTAAGCAAATTGTGAGCCAATTTTGGCACATACTGCACATCACATAAGAGCTTAGTATTGCCATGCTCAGATGTGATTGCAATTGTGCCTTTGCCTTCCACTTCAAGCTGCTTTCCATCTCCAAGTCTCACCTTACTCTTTGCAGTTTCATCCAGATCTTTGAACATAGACTTGGCACTTGACATGTGATTAGAACACCCACTGTCAACATACCACATGCCTCCTTCTGCATCATTGCCAAATGTAATCTGAGCCTTTTGCTCATCCTCCTCTTTCTTCCAGCAGCTAGCTTCTTTGTGTCCAGGTTTCTTGAAATAATAACACTTGAGAGAGCCTTTGTAATTCTGAGAAGATTGATCTCTTCCCTCTTGATTTTACCCTCTTCCTCTTGAGCCTCCTCTTCCTCTTCCTCTACTAGAATTCTGCTGAAATCTCTCCTTTGTTGAAGACTCTCCTTTTGCTTGGAAAGCCTTCTCCTCTTTCTTGTCATCTCCTTTGCTCATCCTTTCTTCATAAGCCTGCAGAGAGCCTTTTAACTCATCAAAAGTATAGGTCTCCATGTCTTTGGACTCTTCAATAGCAGTCACAACATAGTCATACTTCTTGGTAAGGCTTCAAAGAACCTTGCTTACAACTTGACCTTCTTTGATCTCTTCTCCAAGAGCTCTCATCTGTTGGACTGTACTTGACATCCTCGACAAATACTCTTGAACTGTCTCCTTTTCCTTCATCTGAGAAGTTTCAAACTCTCTTCTCAAGGATTGTAATCTCATAGTGATTACCTTCTTGTCTCCCATGTATTCTTGTCTAAGAATACTCCATGCTTCTTTTGCTGTTGAAGCTGCTGCAATACGTGGAAACACCTCATCATCCAATGCTTGTTGAATGATGAAGAGTGCCTTTGCATCTTTCTTCCTCTTCTCCCTTAAGACTTGATCTCGTTCCTTAGTTCCATTGTCTTCAAAGCCACTTTCAACACAATTCCAGATTTCTTGTGATCTGAAAAGAGTCTTCATTTTTAAACTCAAAAAATGGTAGTTTATCCCTTTGAAGATAGGTAGTTGGTTTAGTGAGTTTCCATTCCCATTCCCATTGTTGATCTGTATGGTGAATGATTCACTAACAACCCTGTGTTTCCCTTGTGTTTAATCTCTCACACGAAACACTCACCAGACCCAGGATTACTCTCTCGCTCTGATACCAAATGTTGTCAAAATAGAGAATTGGAGATACAGTTGTGAAAAATAGAAAACACGTCTTATTCATTCAATTCAAATCAGAACCAATACAATGCTTAAGTAACCTAATGAAAAGCAACTAACTAGCTCCACTAACCACATTTAACATCACCTAGAACTAAGGATAACAATCTGACTTAAACAGAAATTCAAATAAGCCTAAATTAATAGTAGAAAACTAGCAACAACTTTGACAGAGTCTTCCTATAATTCAGCAAACTAAATCTGACTTATTTAGCCTAGTCTACGTGGACCATACAAGCTTGAATTATACTTTAACACTTTTCCAGACATTTGACAGTCTAATCAGACAATATGCCCTCCTTTTCTCAAAATAAGTACATAAAAAAATAGAGAAGAACCTAATGTCATCAAAAGAGAGAGAAATTGAGTTGCTCTACAAATCACCCTATGAATCTACTATGTGATTGCCTTCGGAATCTATTGCATTGCTTTACGAACCGAGAAGAGAAATACTTTCTTGCAATCAAGTTTGGTATACTTTGAGAATCAGCTCATTAATGTGCTGACAAAGAAAGTAATTTCTTTGCCCCACAAACCACTTGTTATCATCGAAAAGATGAATCTGTGAAAGAATTAGATATAAATTAGGTATATATTCTCATATATATATATATATATATATATATATATATATATATATATATATATATATATATCTTACATGAGTGCAAAATTGGAGGTTCTTCATCTTTAGTTTTTTTTTAATTCTCCTCTTTCATTTTTTATTCGTGCCATATGATTTCATCTTATGAATTTATGCATTAGAATAAGATTTGGAAGTCACAAACGAGAAATAACATTTTATTAACCAATTCAAAATCTCAATCAAATTAATTGGCTAATTCATAATTTTATTCCAATAAAAAATGTTCCAATAACAATTTATTTGTTATTTTATTAACCAATTACAAATAAATATCCCGAAGTAATATCTGTTATTTGTTGAAGATTTATGAATTTCACACCATGCGATCTATTGAAACCAATTGATGTACGACGAGGAGATTAAGCTGTGGAAGGCAGCATTTGCTACAGGTTTCCTCGGACAAAATTTAGATGATCATAAATAACTTATTCATTAAACTATGATTACTTGTGTGGAAGAAAGCCAGCCCGAACCGTTTGCTTTAGTAAATGATAGGGAACTTCATTTTGGTTTATGTGGAATAATTGATTAATACTTTCATACTCTACATTATGTGGAAGTTAGAGCTCCTATCTTACTGCATAAGAGTTGGTTATTCCATAAAGTACATTTGAATGTGTTTCCAAAGTTATCGAATTAAGGCCGGCTCAATTCCTTCTTGAAAAGTGAGGAACAACATTCAAACATGTAAGAGTATTCTACTACCTAATTTCGAAGGATTTTCAATCAGATATATTATATAAATATGCATAAATGAGGGCGCATATATTATTTAGGTTTTCCTCTGCTAATTTCCTTTTCATTCCTATGAAAACATTCTTTCCATGATTATAATAATGTACTACGTAAATTTAAATCCACTAATTAATAATACATCCAACCACTTAGCTTTAAATTAAGTGGGAAAAAGTGTAGTTATCGGCAGTTTGCTTCTTTTTTTTCTTTATCTCCTTTTCACAGCATAAGGTTCGTGGAGGAGTTACCCGTCTAAGCCATGAAAGACAGGTCTTTAGTTTTGTTACTATTCCTCTCTCTCCCTTTCGTATTTAAGACAATGGCGTCGATGCTCTAAGTTCCTGCTTGATATGTATTGCTTGTTTTTTCAGTAACATTCATTCACAAGTAGAACAATCCTTACAAGAGGACCTAGCTAGCTAATTCCTATTAAGAGGTTGATCTTCTTAAATTTCCTTATATACGCAACTCAACACCTATTAATTTATAAAGCACACCATTTATTTATTTTAATTTTCATATGAAATGCAGTACATACAACATTGCTTACAAGCAGAGGACATATAAAAATAGGGAGAACTTGCAGCTCAAGATAGAAGAAACAAATTAACGATCCAGTTCCCATTTTCCTCTTCTTTTTCCTTTTTTCTTTTTGGATAAACACAACACATATTATTAGCCCACAAAGCACAAAATGCAATCTAATCATCTATTTCCTCATATATTTTGATATTCGAAATGTGTTGGATGACGACCTTGGAGGAATCTGCAAGCCCCTCATCCTCTGCTTCACTTGCTGCTCCCTTACCGTCCCCATCATCCCCTTCTATGTCTTACTCCTTCCATTCCCTTACTTTGTCACAGAAATGTTTAGGCATATCATATATCAATAATTCTTTGAGATTGGGGATGGACTTTATTCCATTGGGGAATATCTTCATATTGATGCAACCCTCGATTTTTAATCTCAGAAGACTTGGCATTGCTCCTGCTTCAATTGTCCACTCTTCTAAGTTTTGCAGCCATGATAGAGTGAGAGAAGTTAGTTTAGGAAACCACCCATGTGAGCATTTCATGTCCTTTACTATGAAAGAGTTCATACGCAGTTCTAATATGTTCAAGGTAGGTACTTTTCCTAGGATTTGTAGGGCATCGCTATTCCCAATATTGGTGTCTCTCAAAATTAAAGAAGTTAAGCAGTCAGGAAGCCTTGTTTCGGGTCCCCGGAAAAAAGTAGCTGATGATTGCTGACATCAACATTCTTCCACGTATCTGCAGCTTCATATTATTGAGGTGCGAGAAGCCTCGTAAAACATCTGGTTATTTTGTTAACAATTCCACTCTGAGTTGAAAGGAGAATATTTTAAGACGTCTCAAAAGAATCGGACACTTTCTGATAAGCTCAACCTCATCTTTTCTCAAGTCATGGTTTACTGATAATTTTCTTAAATTGGTGAGCTTGGTCACATCTTTCACTCGATGACGTCCCTTAAAGTTACACAAGACCTCCAGATTACTATTCGAACCACCTTCCTCCTCATTTGACTTACATGACTCAAGTTTATATAGAATCCTCTCTATATATGGTTGAGGGCTTTTTGATAAAACGTGGCATATATACATGTCTCAACTTTCTCATTCTCCATATCATATCAGGAAACCATTCCACAAAGGCAACACTTCGTAACTCAAGCGTCTGTAGGCTCTCCAACTTCTCAATTGAAGATGGCAAAGACACAGTTATGATGTCTCTTATACTTAGAAACCTCAAGTGGACCACGTCTCCCACTCCCTTGGGTAAAGCTCTTGCAGAAATATCATTAAGATCCAACACTCGAAGCAATCTAAATTGGTCGAATCCTTTTCTCAATATATAAGATCCAGTGGCCCTCCTACTAATAACGGAATCCAAAATATTCACATCCCCATAACAAAGTAGTGACTTAACATGTACTGGTGCATTAATCTTTTTGCTTCGGTCAGTAAGACTAGTTATTACTTTCTCCAAATCATCTTCACCGTGAATAGCTAATCGCCGATATCTTTTTCTGGTATTCATTATCAAAGCTGGTGTTGATGACATACCAATTGATGATGATGATGCTACATCTCTTACCGCTAACACACTGAGAATGTTTTCTTCTTCTGCTTTGGATATACATATTTCTCTCACAAGGTCATGGAGGTAACATGATTTTATCCTTCCATTTCCCTCAGTTGACCCCTCTTGTAGCATCGATCTCTTCACCAACTCTGCCAAATATGCTTGGCCCACCTCCTCCAAAGACCCTTGTTTTTCGACGTCATCATTATCGCTATCCAAGTTACTAGTTGAAAGAAGACCCTCGGCCATCCATAAGTGAATTAGTTTTGTCGCAGAAATTTTAGTGCCTTCTAGAAAGATTCCTAGGTAAAGGAAGCAAGGTTTGAGATAAAATGGTAAATCATAGTAGCTTAGTCCCAATACTTCTTTACAAGATAGGCCACCATGTTTTGCATTCGAAAATAATGATTTGATATTATCGTGTGTAGATTCCCACTCTTCAAACGACTTTTTCATCACTAAGATTCCTCCAAGTGCAACAATTGCCATTGGGAGGCCTTCACAATGTTTCAACATTTCCTTTGCCAACCTATTCACTTCACGACCTGCAATAACTTTAATTAAATTTTATAGCCACGTTTAAGTGATTAAGTAGTTCTTCCAAACACACTTGAAGATAACTTTTTTTTTATTGTCTGTATAATACTAACTATTTAGTAGGAGAAAATTATTGATTAAATACTGTTGCGTGTACATTCATAGTACCTCTTTCATTGTTTATCAACTTCATTTCCCAATATTGTCTTAAAAAAGGGATTTTTTTTTATTTACTTCCCCTTATTTATATATAGGGAAAAAAATAGTACTTAATACTTGGTCTTTTCGAGCAAACAATATAAGAGCCAAAAGTATATATTTTTAAGAAGGCGGAGAAACTAGATATTTTAACATAATCACATAAATAAAATAACATAAAATAAATATGTGCACTTTAATTGTTTTATGGAGAATTATGAGTTCCAAATATACTAAACAATTTTGGTGAGTAGAAAAATTATTACTATTGTAACACATAGTACATATATGTGAGGGAGACCTCAAGAGAAAATATTACTTACTATGTTAGTTTACTAATTAATTAGATAATTATAATTTTTATTTGAAATTGTTTAACTTTTTTTTAGAATTTAACTTTTTCTAAAAAAATTAATAATATAATTATAATGATAATGGAGAATTTAATGACATATCAACGCAAAAATCATGATAAACTAATATCACAGATATTGGTCATTAATAGATCAAACATGATAATTAAATGATGAATTATATTGAAAAATTAAATAACAATGAAAACAAAGTATAAATTGGTTATTACGAATTAATCGAGTCTCTATTGATTTCCGTAGTGTTAGCTTCTGTAGGAGGAGAGGCCTGTGCTTGAGCTCGACTAATCCTGTCCTATGGGTGTGATAGATCAACTAGGCTAAGGGACAAACAGTACTGTAAATTAAATTAGATAATATGATAAACTCCATTTAGATATTCCAACATTTAACTTAATATTTTTCAGATACACTGTATTTTTAATAACTTTAACATTCTAAATTAGTTTTTTATGTACATACCATCCATTAACTCTGGCTTTTCTTTCAAATGATAACATTTTTACCTGATCTTTACTTTTACTTTTACTTCTATTATTTATTTAAGTTTTATTATTACTTTGTAGTAACTAAATTACTGTCAGCCCCATTCTTTGATTCGCAGCAAGACATACTAGTCCTGCTAGGACTTCGAGCTCATCCATAAAGTTCGTCGCTCGCCTGCTCTGCGCCACTGTCGTGGATTCGCCGTCATCCACTCTTCATCGTCGTTGTCAACAATATACCGTTGCGAGTCACACTTTGAGTCTGGTCCCGTGAAATCCACTCCGCTGCGACCATCATCGACTTATTGTTTACGGTTTGATTTCTCTTCCGATTTCTCATTTTAACTGATAATTGATGATGAGGGTTAGCTTATGGGATGATTGCTGATTTCTCCTCTAACACCTCATGCAAATATAGATGTGCTAGCTTCTATGTAAATGTGTTACAGATTTTTCTGGTTGCTGGTTTAGGGTTGGTTAAAAATACTTTTGAAATTTAGAGGCCTTGAAAGAAGAAATACTAATCACCCAAAGAAATGAGAGGAAAAGGAGCTAGAGAATACGTACGGTGCTTTTCTCCAAAGAAATTTGATGGATCACATCGTAACTTCTTTCCAAGTAGTAGCCAGGCACCTTCTTCATTCATAACCAGTTTCGTATGAATGTGTGCTTCAGCGTAGTTGGCAACACCCTCGATGCGAGTGGTGAGCATTATTTTCCTACCTCTTGAGTTTTCTTGATCGATCGGAAAGGCTGGTTTAAGTGAGTCCCTAGCTTCAGTCTTCCAAATATCGTCGAGGACGACCAAACACCACTGCTTTTTCTGCACTTCACAGAGTTCCTGCATTAGTTGTGCTAATGTCTTGTTATTGTTTGCGTTGGGCGTGTTAATTAGACCCTCTTTTCCGGACCATTACTTGCTTTCTCCGGATTCACTAAGGTAAGGCCCTGCAAGAGTTCTGTCACCACACTTTCGACGTGACATTGCTGAGAAACGGAGGCCCATGCAACGGCATCAAAATACTGCCTAATATCTCTGTGATGGTAAATTTTCTTGGCAAGGGTGGTCTTGCCCAAACCGCCGCCACCGCACAAGGCGACAATTTTGATGCCATCTGCCGTTAGATTGTTCACCACAACTTTCACATCCTTCTCCAATCCGACAGTGTCGCCCTGCTCATAATGCGCGTAACTCCTTCTCAATTTATCTTCATTTCTGACTGATGAGCTACTGCCTTCGTCGATTTGTTCTAATTCCATATGTATGTAGCCTAGACGTTAGCGTAGATATCTTTAGCTTTAAAGCATCAATATCGCTGCCTAACTCATGGAGGTTCTTGGCTTCTGTCATGATGCAAGAGTACCTTTTCAGCGTTTTTAGTATGCCACCACGCCGCTGCGGCTCAACTTTGAGGATGAAGGATTCGATTATATCCTTAGATTGATAAGCCAGCCAGCTGATCTGCCTGATCCACTCGCGCATTCTTGCGTCACAATCTCGTCTAGCATTCACGTCTTACAGGAAGCACATCATCCATTTCAGTTCTTCTTGGAGCTCTTCCACTTTTGCTTCAACATCATATAGATACGTTGTTAATATATTTTTATTTTATAAAGGTACTGTTATTATTTTATAAATAAAGTGTTTCATATTTTATGTATATATTAACCCTTATTATGGTCCATATTAAATTAGATATAAAGTTCTTGGCCATAAAGTTTATATTTTATGGTAATATGTTAGCAATTAAGCCTAATCCTATATATCTTTATCTAATTCTTGATGGTAGAATTAGAATTAAGTTGTTATGGATAAAGACATATGTATTGTGTGATGGAAAAATTAAGTAAGATAATTTAATTATCTTATTAATTAAATTATCTTAATTTTCTAATTTAAATTATTTTTAAAATTTAAATTTGAATTAAAGGGAGGGAAATAGATGTTGGTTGTCATATTTACATGACATATGTAGGATTGAGTAGTAGATTTTTTTACTTTCTCTTTCTCTTTCTGCATAAATATTTTCCCTCTTCAATACATACACATATATCCATTAGAGAGAAAGGAAGAGGCTATTTTTCTACAATTTTCTTAGTAATTTCTATGTCAAAGAAATATAAAGAAGGTTCTCGTTCCTTGTTATAAGCACGCACTATCGAGTTTGAGGAAAAAGGAATAGAACCGTAAAATTCGACTCCAAAAATTATAAATTACGAATTTATGCAATTAATCTCGTCAATGGTAGAAGGTGTGTGTGTGTGTGTGTGTATATATATATATATATATAGTATTTTATAATCTTAATTCCGCTCAAAGTTTGTTATTACATATATTAGGATTTTACATAAATTTTTAATTTGATTGTGCATGAATTCATATTAATAATGTGTTAATTATATGATTCATGCCATTAAAACCCGTCTAATATACGTTGCTTCTTCCACTATCATATTTCTAAGATAGTCTATGGCTGATTTGATGACTGCTAGCGCCATATTCGAGTTTCATAGGAAAAAGTACAAAATAAATTTGCTTTTTTTATTTCCCCTTCAAACAAAAAGTGTCTAACAAAGAATATGTCGTCTGAGAGACATGCTTTGCCTCCTATGCATAGAAGTCTCAAGATCAATCAATGTCCATATTGCAACACATAAAGATATAAATGCCCAGTAGTGAATATGTTCTCAGTAGGAGAGATAGATGTAAACGCCATCTCAATTCACATCGACCCTCCTCTTGGTAGAAAAAACTAGGGAAGTTATAAGCAGCAATCCCTTCTTCTTTAAGAGCTCCCTATTCTCTAGTAGCTCATTCTTTCTCTATTTGGCCCTATCGAAGGAATATTACTTTCAATTTTGGATAGATCTCTTCCTCCCATGCTATATAGGTTAGGATACCACCAAAATCTTATCATTTGGTATGACTTGCGGCAATGGATTATCAGGGGTGGATGTGGCCTTAAAGTTAGAAAACAAGTGATACATGCACTTGTGACAACATCTATTTACCAAATTTGAAAAGAAAGGAGTAATTATATTTTCAAAAATGTCCCTAGACTTTCTTTTGTGTTAGGAAGCTCATTCTAAATAATCTAGCTTATCATTTTGTTTCTTTCCAAAATAGTATGTCTTACAAAAAAATTATAGAATGTGTGTGGATGTACTAGTACTAACACATAATTGTATTGAGATGAATATTGGTTGTTGTACTTCTAACTTTACTTTTCAAAAGTAATATAATATACTCCCTATGCCTCATTAAGAAAGTTTTTTTAGGTAGAAAATTTTGTTTAAAATAAAATTCATTTTAGATTAATTAATGTTTATTTTTTACTTTCATCCTTGGCTTTTCTCTTTATTTTTCCAAGCATTAAATGTTATATTGTGTTTAAATTAATGATGTAATTGTAATATTAGGGGGGATATTTATTATCTCCTAAAATAGTGTACAAATTGTTAAAATAATTTTATTTATGAAATGGAGGTAGTATTTACTTACTAAAAAAATATTGTTAAAATAACAAAATGGAATTGTAAGAAAAGAAAATTATTTATAAGTTGAAAGCAATAAAGTTTCAATTTGGACCAAAAGCTAACCTAGAAAACATTTGTGATAAAATATAAATGCTTAGGATTTATTTTCTTAAAGACAAAAAAGTTTCTAAACTTGTAATAAAGGAATAAATATTTGAATTTTTTTCCCATTAAGGTATACAAATTTTAAAAGTGAAAATTTTAAGCCATCAATATTTAGGCTTTGTTCCCATTAAAGTATAAGAATTTATATTTTGTTCGCGTTAAGACACAAAAGAAAATTATCAAAATTGTCAAAAATTTAAAGTTTTACAAACATTATATTTTAATGGAAATTAAGTCTAAAAATTTCTGTTATTATGAAAATTTCAAAAATATTTATGACTTAATGAAAATAAAGCCTAAACATTTATGTATTTAAATATAGTTTTATCTTACATTAATAGTTTAATGTAATATACGATGTAAGGTTATGTATCAATATGTAATAAACTCTAGCTAATATCAACCATTTAACTTATTTCTTTGTAGGATTGCCCTTGTGTTGTTATCCCTACATTCAGATCCCCGTTATAACTTTATGATTCGGCTTAAATACATTAAGATACACTAAATGTTTGAGAAATTATTTCCATCAAGTACAAACATTTTCTAGTTTTACATAAAAATATAAACACTAAATAGCTATTTTAACTAACACATAAATCCACCCCCCCAAATGGTCACAAATATCTTCTTGATAATATTTATACATAAACATGGTGCAAACACATACATTTTTTTATACATAATGCAATAATTATATTATATAAAACTAAAATCACTATATATTTATACCTTATAAACGTACATTTTAAGAAGACTTATTTTCTAAATTAATAAAACCCTATAAGTATAACATTATTTTTACATTTTCGCAAATTTTGAACACATCCAAAACTTTTGAAAAACTTAAAGAAATTTAAAATTTTAAAAATTAAAAGGTGTTATAGAATTTCTAAATTAATATATGAAAGTGTATAAAAGAGGTTTAATCTTTATAAAAAATTTAGAATAATAATGAAATTGAAAAATTAAATTCTTGGAATTTATAAATATAGAATAATTAGTTAAAATTAAAAAAAATATATGGAAAACAATCCAAAATGTCAATGAAAAAATTTCAAAATTAATATTTATATACATATATGAGGCTATGTGAATTTCATTAAATTTTATAAAATATTTATAATTCTTCTGAAAAATTTCAAAACTTGATAAATAATTTGTGAAAAATGCAAAATTTTTAAAATTCTAAAAGATGAATATTCATAAATTATCTTATGTTATTCTTGAAATTTTGAAAGGATTTTTATAAGAAATTCATATAATATTCACTCCCTAACTTTCATTTACATTGATTATTAATGCAAATAGGTTACTGCATGATGAGTTGTTCAACACACTACATAAGTTGTTTAATTTTCTTTACTTTATAATGGTTTATGTTGTTTATATAGATATAAAATTGGTAGAATAGGTGCCTTAATGTTTTCTTAATATAAAAAGATGATCGAACACTGAATTTAGTATTAAATTATTTTTTTATCCTTTTTAAATCTTTGGCATAGAGTAATTTTCATGTACATATTGCAACTTCATAAATGTTGAAAAAATCCACCAAATAAACAAAGTTGGGAATTTTGTGATAATTTAAGGCTTTGAAAAAATATATATGGCCGAATAGTTTGGAATGTAGTCAGCTTCCATGAAAAATGATGTTTATTGATACTAGATCTAACATATGTGGTTTAAGTTTTTTTATTTATGTAAAGACTAAACTATAACTTTGTGAGATTATATATATATAACAATAACTTTGGCATAAGACTATTGGTTAAACGTGGACAATTTGGCAACTCTTTGAACGTTTGATCCATCTTTAAAAACACCATCATCAACACATGCATTAGCATTGGTTATTTCAATTATAATATTATATTTTTTTCATATTTTTATTAAAACCTAATGATAAAAATAAAAATAAATGATATTAGTTATCATTAAAGTGTATTTGCAGGATACTCTAGCTGATGCGATATTGAAAGTATATGAAAATATTGGATGAAAAGTGAGACACGATGTGCATGCATGTGCTAAACCCAAAATATCTAGTTTCATTGTTGAAACATAACTTTGTTGTTTTTACCTATTTATGTAGTATTTACCTGTTTATAAAATAAACCTGGCATGGTACATTCGAGTTTAGGATATAATAACCCAAAAAATGAGAGGAAAATGAAAGATTGGGTACCTTGCTTTTGGCCAACAATATTTGATGGATCATCTCCAAACTTCCTCTTGAGTAGTGGCCAAGCTCTACTATCATCCATTAGGGTTTGCTCATGAATATATGTGTTAATATTTGCATAATTGACAATGCTCTTAATGTGAGTGGTGAGCATCAGCTTCCCACCTCAAGTTTTTTGATTGATTGAAAATGTTGCTTTATGAGAGTCTCATGCTTTATTCTCCCACATACTATCAAGCATAGCTAAACATTTCTTCTCTTGTTGCACTCTATAAACCGTCTCCATTAGATCTTCCATTATCCAATCATCACCTGCTTCCTCTAAGGTAAGGCCTCGTAATAGCTCTACTAGGATGCTTTTAGCATGACATTGCTAATAAATTGAGGCCCAGGAGCAAGCGCCTTAAAATACTGCCTAATATCTTTGTGATGGTATGCTTTCTTAGTAAGGGTTGTCTTGCCCAAATCACCAACTTTATATATGGTGACGGTTCTGCTTTCTTCTTCTGCCTTCTAATTTTTCACCACATCCCCTACATCTTTCTCCAATCTAATGATATTATCCTCTATATTATGTGGATAACTCCTAGTTTTTGTTCCATTTTGACTGATGAACTGTTGCCTTGTTTGGTGGTTCTAATTGCATACTAATGATATCTTCAGCTTTAAAGCATCAATATTGCTTCCCAAATCATAGAGTGCCATGGCTTCTCTTATGATGCAAGAGTTCCTTTTCAACTTGTTCAATAGGCTACTAGGACATAAAAACTCAAATTTGAGGATAAAGGTTTCGATCATATCCTCATATTGATAGGTTAAATAGTTGATTTATTTTATCCACTAGCATATACTTGGATCATGTTCTCATTTTGTGTTTACATCTTACAAGAAGCCATCCATTTGATCTCATCTTGGACCTCTTCCACTTTTCCTTCCATTGTATGTAGATACTTTACTTCTTTCACTAGCTTAGTATCAATCCATTGTACTACTGCACCAACCCTTACCATCATTGAAGCTTTATAAGAAATCCAAATAAGTTTTTTTCCCTTTAGAACAAAAAGTGTTGGTGTAACACCCCTAATTTACCATATTGAAAATTTTATTTTTGCAGAAGTGTTTTTACCAAATTACTGGGTGTTAACGCCACACTTAGTATAAGTTCGGCTCTCTCGCCTTTCTTATGTCAAGTGCTAAGGTTAAAATACGCCATAACCAAAGTAAAACAGTAAAAATAGGATAATGCATAATTGAAGTCACAATTAAATGTTGTAGTACAATGGTATAACCAAAATACAGTAAGAGACATAAAAGTCCAAAGAAAAACCGATCATGACCAAAAACCTACACCCAAAGGTACAACACCGATTGGTCCTAACTCTAAGACCCGAATGCCCACTCTAGAAACAAAATGTAACACCCCAACATTCACTACTTTTTTTTTTTAAGTGGAAGAATTTAAAATTTAAAACCTATGAATTATGGGGATGTTACCGCCACACTTAGTACCAAACCAGTTCTCTCCAACCGTTTCAGTGCCAAGTGCTAAGGCTAAGAAAATATTTACAATAAATTATAAATCAAGACAAAATAAACTCCAAATAAGAATTAAATGGTTGTAAAACAAAATCAAAGTAAGCATAAAGAATTGTAATTCATTTTTCAAAAGAGAAATAAGCTTACAACCGATAAAAGGTTCATTTAAAACACTCATTTGAGTAACAAATCATAAGAGGGTAAATTCAATACACAAGAAATAGTAGAAGAAGATAAAATAACAAGAAGAATAAATACGGCCATGACACTCTCGAACTTGAGCCAACCACAAGCTCAACACTCAGCTCTTCTGGATGTCTCACCCACCTGCACAAAGTTAGAAGATCCTACTACTTGTGGGAATGAGTAGCGCCCATGAAAAAGGTGATCAGTACGCTACGTACTGAGTAAGGTAACTGAGCACTAAGGCCAACACATAAGCATATAGAATCATGCAAGACAATACTCAACTTACACTTTCAAACCCACACATATAGTACATAAGGTCATGAAGAAAATTATACAACTTATAAATGATCAAGCCTACGCATAAAGGCCCACTTATTCCAGATTAATTATTTAATAATTCTTTTATCGGAAATCAATTCACGCCATTTTCTTTATCAAGTCTATATGAGTACGGGAACCCCATTATTTTAGCCGGTGGATCGGTCGTGAGGGAAACATACCTTGCCACTATTCTGTGTCGGTGGATTGGTCACGCGGGTAACATACCCTGCCACTATTCTATGCCAGTGGATCGATCTGGCCCCTTCTCGTACGATGTTCCACTGTAAGTAATAGTGTCTTTTACGTCTTAGAAAATGTAAGGTTTGGTTTGTTGAGCTCAGGATCCCCCACTATTATAGCCGGTAGAGTGGTCATGAGGGTAACATACCCTGCCACTATTCTATACCGGTGGATCGGTCGAGAGGGTAACATACCCTGCCACTATTATGTCGGTGGATTGGTCTAGGCCCGGCTCAACATCTTCCATTTTACGTAATTAATGTTTTAGGTATCTTATTCAAAAGCTTTCACCCTAGACATGCATGAATCACTCCCTTTACACTTCACACATCACAAATCATAGATTCCATATTCATCATCATACTTTATTCACCAAGTACACATATACTACCACCAAACCCTAGTTATCCATATCCCAACCTTAGTTAACCACAACAACCCATAGTTAATCACTCCAAACTCTAGTTATCCACAACAACCCATAATTAATCATTCCAAACCCTAATTCAGTCTCCTCTATACCCTTATATGCCCTACGTACTATTTTTCACCCAACACTTCCAAACACCCATATAACTCTTCTATTATCTTCCTTATATCCCAAGTTAACTTTTCATACATAAATTTCACTCCCATGCAGACTTTACACACCCCATACAACCTTCGAACTTTTTCATGCAAACCTTAAGTCCATCCATACAAAGCCCTAAATGATTCCATGCAAAACCTAAGATTCTGTCATACAAAACCCTAAATTCAATCCACATAAAACCAAAGATTCATCCATACCAAACCCTAGATTCAATCCATACAAACCAAAGATTCATCCTTACCAAACCCTAAATTCCATCCGTACAAACCGAAGATTCATCCATTCCAAAACCCTACATTAGATCCTCCTATACAAAACCATAAATTAGATTCTTCCATATAAAACATAGATTAGATTCTCCCATATAAAACCATAAATTATATTCTCCCACATAAAACCATACAATTAAATTCTCTCCTACAAAACCATAAATTAGACACTTCCCATACAACATTATAAATTAGATTCTCCCATACAAACCATAAATTAGATTCTCCCATATAATACCATAAATTAGATTCTTCCATACAAACGATATATTAGATTCTCCCATATAACATCATAAATTACATTCTCCCATACAACATAATAAATTAGATTCTCCCATATAAACCATAAATTACCCATTTTCTCTTTCCCTCATGGATCATTAAAAATACTTAGGTCAACTCACATCCCTTGGTCAACTTCTTTCCCTATCCTCCTTTTTCATTCTTTCCCCCACACAAACCATAAATTAACATCCTCACATGCATGTTTTACAGGGTCACCACACATATCATCACATATACATAATACTCATGCCATATAACAATACAAGAACATGCTTGAACTCCACGTCATATTATATACGAAATAATTACAATAATAACATAGGATGCATAACATATAAGGCATTTAATGCACATCAACACACAATAGTCCTTAGTAACACCTTTACCTAAAACGACACCGATCTTGGAGCACGCTCCTACGCCTCCTTAGAGCTTTGACAAAATAATAACATATTAATAAAAATAACATTAACTAATTTCTAACTTTGCTAAATGTATAAGAAATAATAGAAATATTATAAAAGTTGATAATATAGGGTTAAAGATTTAATTCCAATAATAATAATGATGAAAATAGAAACAATACTAATAATAATACAAATAGAAGTAATACTAATAATAACATTAGTAAAATAAATAACAAAATTTATTATTAATAATAATAATGATGATGATGATGATAAAAAACCATTATAATATTGCAAAAATGATAATATTCATAATGGTAATAATAGTAAGGATAATATTTGAAGATAAAATGAAGTAGGGTTTCTACCCCACATTGAATAATAATAATAATAATAATAACACTAATACGAATAATAAATGCTAATGAAAATAATAATAATAACAATAATAATAATAATAATAATAATAATAATAATAATAATAATAATAATAAGACTTGATATCTATAATACTACTACTACTATAATTCAAAATAGGCACAATAGGGTTTCATCCCTATAGAGAATAATAATATTAACATTGAAAATAATAATAATAATAATAATAATAATAATAATAATAATAATAATAATAATAGCAACACTAATGGTAAAATAGTTTTAATAATAATAATGGAATAATAATAATAATAACAATTTCAAAATAGTAATAATTATTATTATTATTATTATTATTATTATAATAACATATTAATATTAATAATAGTAATAATGGAAATAATAAGAGTAATGATGATAAAATTGAAATAAAAATTACAATAGGGCTTCAGCCCTCAACATAAATAATAATAAAAACATTAATAATAATAATAACAATAATACGTATAAAAAATAGAAATAATAATAATAGTAGTATTTATATTCAAATAAATGAAATAAAATAAATTAAGGCCTATAAAAATAGGGAAAAGGGTTGAGAGGGTCTAGGGTTCAACCTTAGGCTGGCAGTGATAGGCGGCACCGGCGGTGGTGCATGGAGGAGGCGGCGGCGGCCAAAAAAATAGAAGAAAACAGGAAAAGTTGAATGCTGGAAAAAGGAGAGGCAGAATGGAAGTGGGAGTTGGGGTGTTTAAGACTGCCCAGAGGGAGAGGAGCAGAATAAGGGTGGCGGTACAGCCAAAGGTAGCGGCACACGGCGGCGGCGGTGGTGGCCGAATGGAGAAGAAGAAGAGAAAGAGAGGAGGAGAGGGAGGGAGAGGAAAAGAAAGGTAGGGGAAGGTAGATGAGGGTATGCAGAAGAGAATGGAAGGTGAAAGAAACGATGGCAACAGTGGAAGAGGTGGCTAAGGGCGGCGTAAAGGGTGGCGGAGGTGGAAGGAATGGCTGTTTGGGAAGGCTACTTTGCACAGTCGGGGTGGCTTGCGCAAGAAGAATCGAGGGATATGGGACGTTTGGTTAGGTAGAGGGCGGTGCGAGGAAAAGAGGGCGGCGAAGTTGGTCGGAGGCGACAGCAACGATGTCTGAAAGGGCAGCGGCGACAAGGGGAGTTTTCTGGGTTGGGGATCAAGAGCTCGATACTAGGCTCGTTATGGGTATATTTATAGAGAAAAGAAAAGAGAGTAAGGTTCTGTGGGTCGGATAAGGGGTAAGAAAGTAGAGTTAGGGCTCGTCGGCGGCAACAAAACCGGTGAAATTCAAATTGGGGCAAGGGGAATGCGCAAGAAAAGGGAGGGAATCGTGAGAGAAATGGGAGAAGTGGTTTGGGTCAATGGGTTACCGAAACAAAGGGGAAGAGAAAGGGAGGAAAAGGTCAGTCAAAGGAGCGTGGCCGGCGGTGGGAGCTTTGGACGGTTGTAGGTGTAGGTCGGTGATGGGGTCGGGGGAGAAGAAAAGAAGAAGAAGAAGGAGGTGGGGGATCGGGCGATTTGGGGAAGAAAGAAAACAAAAGGGAAGACGGGCGAACCGGGCGACAACGGTAAAAACAACTAAACAAAACACTGCATTCTAGGGGGAAAAAGAACTAAAACGCGGCGTGGAGAAGGGCGAAAGAAAGGAGACAGTCGCGCGGGCTGGGCCACACCGAAGGAAAGGAAGGAGGGAGGGGCTAGGCCGTGGGAGAGGGCAGACCCAATGGGAAAAAGAAGAGAAAAAAGAAAAGAAAAAAAAAGAAAGAAAAAAAAAGAAAAAGGAAGAAAGAAAAAGAAAAAGGAAAAGGGAAAAAGAAAAATAGGAGGGTTGAGTTAATTAAATTAAATAGAATATTTGAGATATTTAAATAAAATAATATTTAAATCCCTTTTTAGGCTAATTTAGGATTTTAAAAAGATTTTTCTTAAATTCCATTTTAATTAGCAAATCACTCCAATTTTCTTTAATTAAATTATTTATAAAATTCATATTAATTTGGAACTACTTTCTATTTCTTATTTTAAATAAAATAATTTATTTAATTAATTTCTAAAATAAAATCCTTAATTAGCTAAAATGCAAATACTTTTCTAATAAAAATTATTTATTATTTTCTTCTTAAATATCCCTAATTAATTCCCTTTTATTTTAATAAAAATAATTTATTTAATTAATTTTCATAATAAAACATCATTTAAATATAATTTTTAAAATTAGAAATTTTCGGGGCATTTCACAAAACCTCTTCCCCAAGGACTTCACTTATCCTTCTTCTTCTTGTATGCTTCATACCACTCCATGGCCCTCATGTAATCATACGCAAGAATAGTATTAATACTATTTTCTTATATTGAGTAAATCACAATACCTCACAAGAGGCAGCAAACCCACATTTCACATAGTCATGCAAAATTCAAAAAGCACACTTGAGCGCAAAGCATGTATCTTAACCACAAATAATATTCATGAAACAAAATATACAACATCTAACCTCAACTCAATAGTAAAACATACTGGTCAACTTCTCATCATTTCAAGGTACAAAGTCACATTTGATTAATTAAATGCATTCCGAACACAATGGTAGGGTGCTAAAGCAACTACCGAAACAACAAGCCAAATGACAACATTAATCCAAAAATTACAAAAATAATTTAAGGCTAAAAAACCAGTCGAACAAACAAGAGGCAAGCCAAGAAAAGACTTCACACCAAAGGAGAAGCTTTCAACCAAGGAGGCGAGGATAGCAAGGATGAGAATGGCCAGTGCTAGGGGACTAAGAATGAAAAATAAGGCCGATTCAAGGGAGGCTGCGAATGACAACAATGGAGAAACAAAGGGAGAAGAAGAGGTTTAGTGCAAAGGGACTAAATATGGAGGGAGGCTTGTTGAAAATGGGCATAGCAAAAGAGGGAAAACTTCTTCCACAATGGCCAAAGGTGGGGGAGTTGGGCTTCAGTGGATTTAGCCAAAGGGAGGAAGGGTAGAATGGTTATCTTAGCCGAAGGAAGAAGGGGAGGAAAGGTAGTGTAGGCCAACGGTGTGGTGGTTGATTTAGTGGGAAGGGCCAAAGACAATGGAGAGGGAGAAGGTGCGCAAGGGAGAGGATAGTTTTTGGGTGTTTGAGTATGGGTGTGAGGGAGGCTTTTGTAAGGACTACAAGTGCAGAGGGTGAGAGTTCAATGATGGTGGCTAGTAACAAGGTAGGGTGGGAGGTGGAGGGTTGTTTTGTAGGAATTAAAAATGGTGGTGGAAGGAGCTATGTCGGGGAAGAATGGAGAGGAGAGTACTTGTGAGTGAGGGAGCTCGAGTGAGGTAGATGATTTGCATGTCTGGTCATGGGTTTGGCACAACACAAGAGGGAGAGGAGAAGTGATTAAGAAGAGGGATGGCGTGCAGGAAAAGGAGGAGTAAAACAAGGAAAGGAAAACATAGTAGAGAGGGGAGGTATGGTGAAGATGGTGTAGGGTGATGTTTTGCAGGGTAAGCTGTCAGGGTCAGGGGAGTAGGGTGATGGTAAGGAAAATGTATCATAGGTTAGGGGATAGGTTAGGATAAATATCTAGGTAAAGAATTAGGATGAAAATATTTAGCTAAAATTTATCAGGTTTACTAGGTTGGTTTACTCTACGAAATGGATACCGATTGAGATACAACCTAGGTTTAAAAAATTCATACGCATCCTCTAGTATATTTTAACCTAATTAAATTTTATATCTAATAAGCTGTAATAATATCACACATGTTAACAATATATTTATTACCCATTATCCTAAAATAATTACAGTTTAATACAGTTGAATAAAGAATGATGCATCTGAGATGCGTGCATTACCCAGTATGCATATTAAACTATATATAGAATACATTAGCTAGAGCCTAGAACTACAAGGTTGGCAAGAGTCAGTGAACTAGGGTCTTTGTTTTACGCAATGTTTTAAAAACTGAATAGAAAATAAATCTGGTAGACCTCTCGATTCAATTACGATTTGATTAGAATACTTTTATTCAAAAAAATTGTCTGGTATGACTCGGTCTGACCAAGTCAAACATGTTCATTCGCGCTTAAACTCCCCGTCTATAATTAAAATGGTGGCATTTTTAGTGTGCCGAGTCAAAATAGTTCACCCACTCCAACCCTAATTTTTTCAATTGGTATGCTAATTTTAAAATTTGGTAGTTTAATACCGGTGGGCACCCCATGAGGTTTGAATGAACCGGCCAGTCCGGTTTTTAAGTAACTTGTTTTATGTAGTAGTACTATAAGGTAAAGGTCAAGTTGAAGTGGGGTGTTTGTGTTGGTACTCCATTCTAATTATTATTATTTTTTGAAAAATCGATTCAATATCTGAATTGATATAATCCAAATAATTAAATAATTGATTTATTTTTTTAAATTAAATAATATATATAATAAAAAAATTGAATATTTGATCTGATAAAAACAAATAATATATAATTTGATAAATTGTATACATATATGCTCTAAAAACTATTTATATTTATTAACATTTTATTGCATACATATGTGTGTGCATAATTTGAAAAAAGATTATTCATAGTGAGTGAATTTTATGCTATCTAAAATTTTAAATATTTAAATATCCATAGTTATTTTTTAAATATTTCATCCGTGAAAATATTAGGCGGCGCATTAATTTCACTTAACTAACAAGTAACACTATGAATCCCGTGTAGCGCTTTCACTTGTTGTTCCACTCCAGGCAATTACTTTGTTTCTTCAATTGCCAAATCTCTAATATACTTAACTTCACAGCTGATCCGACGCCTACTGGCGCCATATTCAATTTTCACGATATTTTATTTATTACTCTCCTTCGAACAGAAAGAGTGGAACAAAAATTGATTGACGTGTTTGGGAGGCGTGCTTTTATATGTTATGTGCATAAAACTATATATAGAACATTAGCTAAAGCCTAGAATTAGAAGACAACAAAACTGGGTTCTTTGTTTAATCAAGTGGGCTGAACTTGTCCGAAAAATCAAAATAAAATCAAGTGGGCTAAACTTATCGAAGCTAATATACACGTAAAATTGATTTGGAAGCAAAGATAAAGAAAACCAGTCCATCGTCATATCTACGGAATACTAAATTATTATTATTATTATTATTATTATTATTATTATTATTATTATCATTATTATATAGGAAATAATAAATAAATAATATAAAACCTTGTTACTCGTGCTACGGTCATAGTCGTGCCTCAGTAATAGGCGTGGCAATGACGCGGCTCTGAGCCATGTTCGTTCTTTTTCTTATTGTTTTTTACATTTTGTAGCTGTTCCAGTGAAAGATGCACAAGAGATGATTTGCCCTCTTAATCCTATCTACTCGGGCATGTCGCTGATCTTTTGAATTTGAGGCACGCAATTGGACAGGCCGAGTTACCATCAGATCGTATTATATAAAAATCCGAATAATCTTAATTTTATATAATTTTAGATTATTTTATCATACTAGATTGAATCATATATAATATAAATTATTTTAAATTTAAATATTGTATCGGATCATTTTAAATATTATTCAGGTTATTTTATAATTAGATAATATTTGGATATTTTATCCAATTAGGTCAGGTAATATTGAGATTGGATAACTTTAAGTTTGAGTAAATTTATATTATTTTATTTTTTGATCATATTTGAGTTGAAAATACATCTAATTTTTTGTGTAACATGGCTTTTGGCATCCGCTCAAAAGTGCAGTAGTTAGGAGACTATAGTTACATGAGTGTGAAAATAAAATAATGTAAAACTTGATTTGCAGGCTACAGAGTTCACCACCTGGATTGCGGTAAATGTTTGGTATAAAAAATGTGGTGAAAATTAAAACGGTCACGTTGCAAATGATGTTGAGATAGAGCATATTATTGTCTTAATAACTGAGTAAATTTTTTCTTGCAGAATCGGGGTTCCGTCCCCATAAAATTGCCTCAGTAGGCTTTGCTATAAATTAAAATATAATATTTTATGTAAGTTTTAAATATGTCACATTGTCAACTCCTTGTTTTCTCGTAGTTTTGATAATTGCAGGTTAAAATGAGGAATTAATAGAAAGGCAAGTGCAACAAATGATGTTGAGGCATAACAAATTGTATATGAATATGTTCCAAGTAGATACCGTTAAAATAATACTTGGCAGTCCCACATAATGTTTCCCTTAAAATTAGTTGAATGAAAGGGAAAAAAAATGATTAAACCATCTTGACACACCAAATTCCATGTGCCGAATTTTCTAATTTCCACACTTGTTGGAAGCGGAAGAAAGGGCTATGAAAATTCTAAAGCTAGTTGTGAGATATAAATTCATGAGGGAGTGTAATTTAATTTTGAGATAGCTCCTACTCCTCTGTATAATGTATACCACCAGTAGGACTTACCTTATAGCTTTAGGATAGCAAATGCGTGGATCAATGAGGCTAGATAGTATTTAGCACCTATTTTATGATAGCTAGTATGATTTTTTTAGATTCATTATTGGATTTGTTTAGACTCACCAATTAAAATATTTATGTTCATCTCATAAAATTATATATTTTATATGAATTTTATGTACTATGAACTTATATTTTATATGAACTTAAAATTTTATGTTCTATGTTATGAACCTGATGATAAATATTACCATGATGTTATATATATAATTTATTTAATGTTAGTATTTTCTTTTTTTTGGGTGACTGTAACAAGTTGAACATGTTAGAAAAATTAAATATATTTGAATTGGTCGTCGGTTCAAGTTGAAAAATGCTGAAACGCATCTAATAGTGAACATCCATCTTATCCAACACGTATTTTGATTAGTCTTTTTTTTACATAAAATTATATAACATTTTTCATTCTTAATGAAGGCAATGATGAAAATAGTCACTAATATAAAACGACTCCTTATTGCCAATCTTGATTTTTGATAAGAGGTTGGAGAGAGAGTGAGATCGAGAGAATACGCTCTTCCAACTCTGGTCAATTCATGTGCGTATTGAAAATCATGGGTTTTATTTATCAAATTATTAATTCTAGAACCATGGGTTTTGATCGTGTTGGCCGATGATCTCAAACGAATTTTCAAATAATTATAAGTATATGAAAACCATGTGTGGCGTCGATATATCTCCTTGGGTTTCGGAAACTGCATTACCACATCATAGGGGCGGAGGAGCTGGCTGTCTAAGCCATCAGAGACGCGTCTTCTATTTTGTATACCTACGTGGATCACCGTAATCGATTCCCATCACATACGTGTACGTCACAATGCAGGCCTTTGCCGTTCCATTTATTTATTTTATTTTTTAATATGAAAAGCAGTACATACAACACTGATTACAAGCACGGGACACATAGATAAATAAGGAAAACACGCGGCTCAAGACAAACGAACAAAATTAAGAATCCGGTCCGGTTCCCATTCCGTCCGATATATCGGTGGTAGGAATGTGATGGTTGATAACCTTGTCGGAATCTGAAAGCCCCCCGTCCTCTACTCCACTTGCTCCTCCCTTAACGTCCCCATCATCTCTTTCTATGGCTGACTCCTTCCATTCCCTCCATTTGATGCGAAAATCAGCAGGCATACCTCTTATATCTAATTCTTTAAGCTTAGGAATGGACTTGATTCCGTCGGGGAATGTATTCAACTTGGCACACAACCAAATACGTAATCGCAAAAGACTTGGCATTGCTCCTTTTTCAATGGTCCACTTTTCTAAGTTTTCTAGAAAATCTAGAAATAGATAAATAAGTTTGGGAAATCCTCCATCTGAGCATCTCATTTCCTTTCCCATATAAGAATTCTCATGGAAACTCAATTTTCTCAAGTTGGGTAGCTTCTCTAGGATTTGCATAGCATCAGGATTCATGATTTCGGTGGATTTTAAACGTAAAGTAGTTAGGCTGGAAGGCAACATGTTGGGCCCCAAGGTACAACCACCTAATGATGATGATGATCCCGACGATATCCTTCCCAATACCTTCAGCTTCATCTTATTTGGCCACTCGAAATCGCATAAAGCACCCGGTTCATCTACCAACAATTTCCCTCTCAATCTAAAGAACAAAGATTTAAGACACCCATTCAAAAGGCTTTTAGAATTTTTAATATGCTTTAAGCCTTCTTTTTCCTTGATTTCTGAGGCTATTGATAATTTTCTCAACTTAGTGAGCTCGGCCACGTCTTTCAACCGATGAAGTCCATCAAAGTTACACAAGACCTCAATATTATGATTCAATCTATCTCCTCCCGTCTGATGTAACTTAGACGACGCAAGTTTATATGCAATCCTTTCTACCATTGAGGGCTCTTTATTATCATATGGCATATATACATGTCTCAGCTGCCTCATTCTCCATATCATATCAGGCAACCATTCTACACCAAAAAAACATTGTAAATCAAGTGTCTGTAGGCTCTTCAGCTTCATGATTGAAGATGGCACCACTGCCGTATGACCACCTCTTATGCTTAGATACCTCAAGTGGCCCAGTTCTCCAACTTCCTTGGGCAAAATAACAATGCGAGAGACAAGACACAACACTCGAAGCAATCTATATTGCTTGCTGAATACTTTTATCAACTTAAAAGATAGTCCACCACACAATAATAGTGACTTAACATGTCCTGGTGCATTAAACCTTTTGTTTGGGACGCAAAGACCAGCTGTTAATTTATCTATAGTGCAATCGCCGTGAACTGCCAATCGTCGATACCTTTTTCTTGTATTAACTGTGAAAGCCGGTGTTGGCGTACCAATTAATGAAGCTGAATCTTCATCGGCCAGCACCTTGAGAAAATTCTCTTCTACTGCTTTGGATACACATAAGTCTCTCACTAGATCATGGATGCGGCACGACTTTATCCTTCCATTCCTCCGAGTTGACTCCACTTGTAACATAGATCTATCCACCAACTCTGCCAAATATGCTTCGCCTAACTCCATCAAGTTAGATCCTTGTTGATCAATATAATCCTCGTTATCCGAGCTGTTGGTTGAAAGAAAACCTTCAGCCATCCATAACTCAATCACTTTCGTCGCGGGAATCACAGTGTCTTCCGGAAAGATTCCCAAGTAAAGGAAGCATGGTTTCAGATGAAATGGCAAATCATAATAGCTTAGTTCCAATACTTCTTTAGAAGAAAAGCCGTCATCTTTTGCATTGGGCAATATTGATTTGATATTCTTCTGCACAACTTCCCACTCTTCAAGGGACCTTTTCGTAGCCAATATTCCTCCGAGTGCAGCAATTGCCAATGGCAGGCCTCCGCAATGTTTGAGCATTTCCTTTGCCAACTTCTCTGCTTCAGGACCTGCAGTAAAATTTTATTCAACGGCCGTCATGATTAAATTGATCCTTTAGAGAACAATTGATACCTAAAAAGATTAAAACTCACTCTCTGTGTGTCTATATATATATATATATATAAACTATTCAGTAGGGGAAAACTATTTATTAAATATTGCCGCATATATCTCTCTACCTATTTTATTGTTTATCAACTTCATTTCCATCAAGAGGAGTCTACCAGTAGGTTAGTGGCTAAATGTATATATCCTGACTATCAAAATAATTTTAAATGTGTCATTGTTTCCCCCTCCCTTGCCCCCGTGTACTTCTTCCCCGCAAAAAAAAAATAACTTTATTTCCATCAATAGCAATTTGCTGAGATGGTATTAGAGCTGGAGGCGCAGGTGGATAACCATAATTCAATTTATGCTAGAAGCGTATATGACCCTCTCAAAAAATTAAAAAAAAAATAAAAAAAAAAAGGAACTTCATTTCCCCATTTAGTTTTCACTTTTCAAGAAGGAAAAAGGTTCTTCTTCTTCTTTACAGATAGATAAATGAAGTGGTTACTTAATAAATTATCACTATTTACCATAATCATTTCAAGCAAAAAATATAAGAGCCGACTGTACTTGTTTTTTAAAAGATGAAAACTAGATATTTTAACATGATCATAGAAAGAAAATAAAAATAAATATGTGCACTATAATTGTACTCAAAAGAATTATGAATTCAAAATATGGAAAAAAAAAATTGGTGGATAAAAAATTATTAATGTACTATATAGACCGTGATCGTGGCCTAGTGGGGAGGAGCTCGGCGTTTGAGTACTATAAAGACGTTTAATTTATGAATAGGTTTTAGGGGTCGTGGGCATCTATAGCCAATAAGTGAACCGATGGTACACGATCATGTCTCATTTTCAGTCACCTGGGTTACGTACCCCTCCCCCAGGTATTCCAACGAGTACCCCTAAAAAAAACTAATTAACTATTATTGTTGTAATCTATAGCGCATATATATTAGAGAGAACTAAATAGTAAATATTAGTACTATAGTAGCTTACTAATTAGCTAATTATATTTTTCTTTGGTCTTAATTATTTTATTTTTAAGAATTTTATTTTTTTGAAAAATAATAAAATTATGATCATAGTGGTGACAATTATGAATTTATGATATTGTCAGCTTCTATGAAAAATGTTGTTTGTTAATACCAGACCTACCATATGCGATTTAAATAAATTCATTTATGTACGGGCTAATCTATAACTTTGTGCCGGGTTATATATATAACTATAATTTTATATATCGATAATAAAACTATTGGTTGAACGTGGACAATTTTGCAACGCTTTGCATATTCGATCCACTGCCATCTTTAAAAACAGCAACATCAGCGCATGCATTAGCAATGGTACGTTCTATCATAATATTATTTTTTTTCATTATTTTATTAAAATCTAATGATAAAAACAAAAATAAATTTTATTAGGTATCATCGAAGTACATTTGCACGATACACCAGAGGATGTGATACTGAAATTATATGAGAAAATTGTATGACATGTGAGACACGATGCGCGCGCATGTGCTGAACCTAAAATATCTGGTTTCATTGTTAAATCACGAAATTGTTTTTACTATGTAGTATTCAGCTGTTTATAAGGTGCATTTAAATAGACATAACAAGGTCCATCTGAATTTATGATATTATCACCCAAAAAATGAGAGGAAAATGAAAGATTACGTACCGTGCTTTTGCAAAACAATATGTGATGGATCACCTCCAATCTTCCTTTGGAGTAGTGCCCAAGCGCTGCTCTCAGTCATTAGGGTTTGCTCATGAACAAATGCGTTATTATCTACATACTTTGCAACGCTCATAATGCGAGTGGTGAGCACAACCTTCCCGCCGCTAGAGTTTTCTTGATTGAATGGGAAGGCTTTTTTAAGAGAGTCCCAAGCTTTATTATCCCAAATATCGTCGAGCACGACCAAACACTTCTTCTTCTGTTGCACTTTATAGACCCTCTCCATCAAATCATCCACTGTCTCATTATCACCTGCTTTCTCTGAGGTAAGGCCTCGTAAGAGTTCTACTAGGACGCTTCTAGCATGACATTGCTGAGAAATGGAGGCCCACGCAAACACCTCAAAATATTTCCTAATATCTCTATGATGGTATACTTTCTTGGCAAGGGTCGTCTTGCCCAAACCACCGACTCCACATATGGCGATAGTTCTGTGTTTTTCTTCCTTCAGTTTTTTCACTACAACCTCCACATCTTTCTCCAATCCAATGATTTTCTCATCCTCCACATAATGTGCGTAACTCTTTCTCAATCGTTGTTCCATTTTAACCGAGGAACTGCTACCTTCTTCGGTTGTTCTGACTCCATACGTATGCAGTCTAGAAGTTAGCGTTGATATCTTCAGCTTTAAGGCATCAATATCGCTTCCCAACTCATGGAGTGCCATGGCTTCCCTTATGATGCATGAGTATCTTTTCAACTTGTTCAATAGGCCACCACGACGTCGGAGCTCAACTTTGAGGATAAAGGTTTCGATAATATCCTCGGATTGATAGGCTAACCAGCTGATTTGCTTAATCCACTCGCGCATTCTTGCGTCACGGTCTCGTTTAGCGTCTACATCTTGCAAGAAGCACGCCATCCATCTGAGCTCATCTTGGAGCTCCTCCACTTTTTCTTCCACCGCATGTAGATACTTTGCTTCTTCCACTAGCTGAGTACCAATCCATTGTACTGCTGCACCAACGCTTGCCGCCATTCAAGCTTGACAAGAAAACCAAATAAGTTTATTTTTCTTTTTCACCTCTGGAACAAAGAGTGTGGAACAAAGAGCGTCGGGTCTGAGAGGAGTGCATTACCATGTATGCATATTAAACTATATATAGAATACATTAGCTAGACCCTAGAACCTCAAGGGTAGCGAGACTGCAAGAGTGAAGAGTCTGTGTTTTGAAAGCCGGACAGACCGGTCCGAACAGTAAATTGGCCACAACACCGAGTCAGATTTTATATGGACGGTGCAGAATGTGACAATTGGATAATTAATATATTATTCATCTTAATTTAAATAAAAAACTTAAAATATTTATTTTAATTTATTAAAATTATTTAGATAAAAAATTTAAATATTTATTTTGATTACCATTTATTTTTTTCATCTTAATTCATTTAAATCCAAACAAAATGTTAGAAATGATAAAATATCAATATGGATGTGATACCTTTCATTATTTATTATTTAAATTTTATGAGAAAAATTTTATATTTTTATTTTTATTTAAATATGAATGATTTTCCTTCTTTATTTATATTTATATCTATATCTATTTATATATTTATTGGATAAAATTTATTAGGTTTAAAATAAAAATTATTTAATATTAAAATTAAATATTTAGATTATTAGAGTTTAACTATATTTTCACTTTTAGTTGAAGGCTATATAAATAAACGATATAAAATTAATTTTATATTAAATAAATAAATATAGATATAAAAATATATACAAATTTAAAAAAAATTAAACTATATTTATGCTCAAATCAAATGAATATTTTTTTTAATATATCCACTAAATTTTAGATAAATCTCATCCCATCATGAACCGAAGGGCGTCTTCAATAATAACTAGATAATACATTTAGACATATAAATATAACTTCACGAGACGCTGACATCCCGCAAACTAGAACCCCGGTTAACGGACGAAATCTAAGGCTCGCCGATTATGATAAGATGAGAAGGGAACAAAACCAGAGACGACAAAGAGGAAAGGCTAATTTGCAATACTTGGTCCGTAAATAACCAATTTCTATGCTTATACTATTTTTTCGGTAATTATGTATTCATAATGGAGAAGAAAAAAAATTTAAACCAGAGATTTGGAAACTGAATGTTTAACATGTAGTCTGGTACTATTGGTCCATCAGATGAGATCATTTTGATTTATGATAGACTTTCGGATTGAGCATCAATTCACTGATTTATGATTTATGATGATGATGATTTGTCCTTTTTCACTATCTCCTTGTTATCAATTTGGGTTTAATTATTGTTGATATTAATGATTGTGTCGGTAATGGAGTAGTGGTGTGAACTTTTATGAGAATTCCTTTACTTATTACGGTGACTTTCTTAGGTGGGTAAGGGTCACTACCGACTATGGGCCAAGGCAATAATTTACCCCATCACGCCTGCCTTTAAATTTTAATCTTTATATTTATTCGTATCTTTTTTTCTGACATTAAAGAAAAATTATTTCTATGAATTTGAGTGTATTGAATTGAGGAAAAAGATAGTAAAAAAAAATAAAATAAAATTAGATGTCCACATAAAAAAAATTTGGTCAAGAAATAGGACTCAACAAACATAAATAACTAGCAGGTGTATACATTTAATGAACATGTTTCACAATTAGACATATTTTAACCGATTTACACACCGTAAAAGCCTAATAATTACATATAGAGGGGAATAATTTTAATAAAGAGCATCAAACGTATCTCACTATATTCCATTGCTGCTACAAATGGATTACTATTTTAATTATTATATAACTCAAAAATGTTATTTTTATAATTGGTTCCTAGAATTTTTCACAAATATATTTGGAAAAGAATGCACCGTACGCGTTAATTCCACGTGCTGACAAGGATTACTCTCAAAAGGTGACATAAAGTGCCCCTCAATAATTTCTTAGAAAAGAGTCAAAAGACGCATGAGGAAGAGGGAGTAGGTAACTTTTGACGACAAAACCCTCAATAATTTCCCAGAAAGACTTGTGAAGAAGCAGGAGAAGGTAACTTTTGACCACAAAATATAAAGCGCCATGAGAATTTCCTACTGGTGGCTGAAAGTTGAACCATTCTATCCAATTCCATCCACGCTGATAAAATTTAAGAAATTTGTTAACTTAATTTGTTTGTGTTTAATCTGATTTAATACTAATTAGAACAAAACTGATTCGATTCTCTCAATCAATGATCTAAGTTAACTTAAAATTCGGTATCAACTCAACAGAATATTAACTCGTCAACAATTCTATTCGAGAAGATAAATTTAATATTAACTAATTATAAATCTTATAATTAAAAAAAATATCATGATTTTATTATTCATTTAAATTTTTTAAAATATACTATTTTATAAGTTTTACTCATTTTTTTTATTTTTACCAATTAGGGTTTAACAAACATGCTTAATTGTTAGGCATATTTTATTAAATAAACACTCGTGATAATTAAGCGTCTTTTTACTCGAATTTCATGCTTTTGAAATAATGACAATTAGAAATAGGGTGGAATAATTTTAATTAAATATACCTAATCATCAAGCTTGTTTTTGTCCCTTCTATAAATATTAGAGTTTGAATTGAGATAAATAAATATCAAAAAATAAAAAATAAATGACACTTATATCCGAATTATACCCGAATTTCCTTTTGTGATAAATATTAAGGTCAGTGCATATTTGTCTAATTAGATAAAAGGTTTTTTTTTTTTTTGCTCATCCTCATTACTCCTAAATTTGAGGTTAATAATAATAATAAATTGGGGTGAATGAAAGAAAATAAATTAACTATCATTAACCTTGGTAAACTTTTTATTTTTGTACCTAAAAAAAGTGAATGGTGTTGAATCAATTAATTTACCTCGATTCACCCTAAACCAAATAGGCTATTAGTGTTTCTTTTTATCTTTGTCAAGCATATAGTAACATTTAACTTAACTCAAAACAGAGCAACAATTTGGCGTGGCAAGGGTCTCAGTGCTAAGCCTCCAACTGTATGAGCAACTCCAAGGGTATCCAAAACCAAGTCAAAATATTTAGCCTACATCGGAATTTTAAAAATGATAATACTTGATTGATTCATTTGTGCAAGTGCTATGTATAAGTTTGCATTTACTTCACTACATTCTCAAAGAGAAGGTAACATTTGCTTCACTACATTCTCAGAGAGAAGGTAACATGCGATTACATGTCAAATAAAGAATTATGATAACCTATAACCAATTTTACCCATTTTTTGTAGATCAAAATTTGACATAGGATAGTGTCCAAATCTAATCAATAACGTTATCATCTTTATAAATTAATTGTTTGTTTCCTATTTTTTTTCTTGGAGGCATAGCTAAGGTTATCATAATTCACTACTTTTTTTTAAATGGAAGTAATTAAAATAGAAATACTTAAATTAAAACCCGTGAATTCTGGGGATGTTACCGCCACACTTAGTACCAGACCGGTTATTTCTGACCGTTCTAGTACCAAGTGCTAAAGCTAGAAGAAAAGTAATAATCAATTATAAATTAAGACAACTCAAATTTTTAAATAAGCATTAAGCTGTTGTAGAACAAAAATCAGAGTACGCATAAAGAATTAATATTCAGATTAAAAAGAAAAGAGCTTACAACTGATAAAAGATTAACAAAAGGAAATATAATCATATCAAAACTGAAATAAGGCCACAACTCTCTTGAACTTGGAGCCAAAATATGCTCAACCCTCAGTCCCAACTGGTGTCTCACCCACCTACACAAGGTTAGAAGGGCATACTACTCGTGGGAATGAGCAGCACCCATAAAACGGGTGGTCAGTACGCTACGTACTGAGTAAGGTAACCGAACACTAAGGCCCACATATAAGGACATAAATCATGCAGAAGAATAGAAGAACACAATCATAAATACATATGATCAACTAGGTAAAAGTACAAAGGCCCATATATAATCTAGATTAATTACTTAATTAATCACTGATTAGAAGTCGATTCACACCATGCTTTTTATCAAATCCATGTAAGTACAGGAACAACCTACTATTATTGCCGGTGGGCCGGTCACTTGCGGGACAAAGTCCACACCACTATTTTTCACTGGTGGATCAGTCACTTGCGAGACAATAGTCCACACCACTATTCCTGACCGGTGGATCGGTCTGGTTCCTGCTCACATGGTGTTCCACTGTAAGTAGTTAGTATCTTTTAAGTGTCTTAGCAAACTCTGGTTTGTATTTATTGAGCTCGAGTCACCCCACTATTATTACCGATGGGCCGGTCACCTGCGAGATAATGTCCACACCACTATTATTTGCCAGTTGCACATAGGGTAAAACCCTAACCACTATTCCTGACCGGTGGATCGGTCTGGACCCGGCTCAATAATCTTCCACTTTAAAAGATTAGTATCTTAAATATTTTATTAAAAAACTTTCATCCCGGACATGCATGAATCATTCCCTTTACACTTCACACAGCACAAATCATAAAATTCCACAATCATAATTACACTTTAATTACCACATACACATGACAACACAAAAACCCTAAGCAGCCACAACAAACCCTAATTGACCACAACAAGCCATAGTTAACCACTCCAAACCCTATTTAACCATAACAACCATAATTAGCCATTCCAAACCTTAGTTAATCATAACAACCCATAGTTAATCATTCCAAACCCTAATTTAATCTCCTCCATACCCATATAATATCCTACGTACTATTTTTCACCCAAAACTTCCAAATACCCAAATAACTTTTCTATTACCTTCCTTACATCCCAAGTCAACATTCCATATATAAATTTCACTCCCATGCAAACTTTACACATCCCATGCAACCTCTAGAACTTTTCATACAAACCCTAAATCCTATGCAATCATTAACTCCCATGCAAAACCCTAACTCCATCATGCAAACCCTAATACCACCATACAACCATTAATACCACCATGCAACCATTAATACCACCATGCAAACCCTAATACCACCATGCAAACTCTAATACCACCATCCAAACCCTAATACCACTATACAACCATTAATACCACCATGCAACCATTAATACCCCCATGCAAACCCTAATACCACCTTACAACTATTAATACCACTATGCATCTATTAATACCACCATGCAACCATTAATACCCCCATGCAAACCCTAATACCACCTTACAATCATTAACAACACCATGCAAATCCTAATACCACCATGCGAACCCTAATACCACTATGTAAACCCTAATACCACCATGCAAACCCTAATACCACCATGCAAACCCTAATACCACTATACAACCATTAATACCACCATGCAACCATTAATACCACCATACAAAACCTAATACCACCATGCAACCATAGATTAAATTCTCCCAAATAAATCATGCAAAACCATTGATTAGATTCTCCCATACAAAACCATAAATTAGATTCTCCCATATAAAACCATAAATTATATTATCCCACACAAAACCATAATTTAGATTCCCCCAAATGGAACCATAAATTATATTCTCCCACATAAAACCATAAATTAGATTCTCCCATCACTACAGTAAAAATGGTATATAAGGATGTTTAATTAGCGACGGTTTACGATACCGTCGTTGACGGCAAAAAAAATATTAACATTAGCGACGGTTTTTAACCGTCGGTATATTAGCGACGGTTTTAAACCGTCGGTAATGTTTTTAGCGACGGTTTTAAACCGTCGGTAATGTTTTTAGCGACGGTTTTAAACCGTCGGTAATTTTGACCCCAAAACAAAACCCGCCCACCCACTCGAAAATTTCAGCTGCACCCTCTCCCTCCCGTGCTTTCTTCTCTCCCCATTGTTGCCGGCTAATGTTTGATTTACGCGCGTCTTGCTCCCTTTTCCCCCTTCTCCCCCTTCCCGTTTGCCTTATTCCCTTCTCGAATTAGTAAAACGTGCGCCCTGTTTCAGCATTCCTTCTCCCATCGCCGCCCTGCTTCAGCCTTGCCTGTCCCTTTCGTGGCTTGCTTCCTTCTCCCATCGCCGCCCGGCTGCTCATGTAATTGGGTTACAGGTAAATTCGAAGCCCTAATTATAAGTTACAGCATTAGCTTCTCCCTAATTTGTAGTTACATCGGTTGGTTTTGTTGGTTTTAGTTACAGCATTAGCTCGTGTATATATGTTGCTTGCACCATTATTAGTTGGTTTTGTTGCTGCTGTTAATTGCAACGAATTCGGAAGAAAGAGATGAATATGGCCATTAATGTGGTATGATATACCAGTATAAGGAATTAAAAAAAGAGGAATGCAGAACCACAATATTTATTATTTAACACTAGGATTGGGGAACCATTGGTCTCTAGCATTATCTAAAAATTATATTGACTCTGCATAATTTTGTGTTGTTGAGGTATAAATCTTCTTCTCTACACTCTCAATTTGAGTAGCATTTATATATATATATATATATATATATATATATATATATATATATATATTAAGAAATTGACTTTGAAATCTATATATTGGACTAATATTTCCTGGAAATTTAATCTGTCAATTAGAATAAGCATCTACAAATAATGAGCATATGTAATTTTTGGCCAGAATGTGAACAATCATCTACATTAGTTACTTAGTTCATATATTTCTTGAAATTCATCCTGTCAATTAATACAGTGGCCAAATTAAGAAATGTCTTAGTTTATAATTATATTATTATTGTGTTTTATAATTATATTATTCTCAAACATAGTTCTGAAATTTATATGACATGCTTATGAATGCTGGATGGTATTAGTTATTCTAGAGCTAAGAAGTTTTAATTTATACAAAGAAAGTTATTATTTTTATTGATTCATTGATACATTTGAAATGTTCAGGTAAATTGGGAATATATTTTATTATGGATAAAAGTTGGATAGATTCAAACAGGACTAGTACCAAGTTTCTAGCAGGATTTGATAGTTTTTTAAAGCTTGCAACTTCTAAGGCGGCCATAAATGGAAAAATATGGTGCCCATGTCGAAAGTGTTATAATAGATATCGTTATCTAGTTGATGTGATCACCAGTCATGTTATGAAAAATGGATTTCTAAAAAATTACACCAATTGGGTTCTTTATGGAGAACCAATATGGGAACCGGCTAATGATGTGTCTACTAGTATAGATGACATTAGGCCAAACGTTGAGGATAGAGATGAAATTTCTGCACTTGTGAGAGATGCATTTGGAGTATTAGATCAAGGAATTGAAAATCATCCCATTGAATCTTCAAGTCCACTTCAACCAAGATTCGATGATTATTCCCATGGTTGTGATAATTTACCTGAAAACCAACCTATGAATACTCCTAGTGATGAAGAAGTTCGCTATCATAGGTTGCTAAAGCAGTGTGAGGAAGAATTATATCCTGGGTGCAATAATTATTCAAAACTATCATTCATTTTGCACTTGTGCCATTTGAAAAGCATGAACGGTTGGTCTTCGAAGTCTTTTACTATGCTGCTTGAACTGATGTCCAATGCATTTCCTATGTTGTGTCCATTTCCATCTTCTTGGTATGAAGAAAAAAAGTGATAAATGAATTGGGTCTTAGATATGAAAAGATTGATGCATGTCCAAATGATTGCATGTTATATTGGAATGATGGAAGAAATGATAGGACAATGTTGAACAATTGTTTGGTGTGTAAGACTTCACGTTGGGAGAATCCGATTGACATGGATTGCAGTGATGAGGGTGAGCGAGATCTTAATAGAAGGAAAAAACCAAGGAAAGTTCTACGGTACTTCCCATTGATTCCAAGTCTAAAAAGAATATACATGTCATCAAAGATGGCCACGGATATGAGATGGAATGATAGAGATCGTGTGAAAGATGGGAAATTAAGACATCCGGCTTATGGTTTAGCATGGAAAGATATTGATGCTCGTTATCCTGATTTTGCTCTCGATCCTCGCAATATTCGTCTTGGACTTGCTAGTGATGGTTTTAATCCATTTCGAACATTGAGCACCAATCATAGCACTTGGCCTGTTATTCTAGTTTCTTATAATCTCCCGCCATGGATGTGTATGAAACAATCATCATTTATTTTGTTGATGATTATACCAGGGCAAAAGGGGCCAGGTAATGACATTGATGTGTATTTGCAACCTCTCATACGTGAGTTAAGGCAGTTGTGGGAGGGTGTCAATGCATTTGATGTAGCTTCGAAGCAAAACTTCCAATTACGAGCTGCTCTCATATGGACTATAAATGATTTTCCAGCTTATGCAAATTTATTAGGGTGGAGTACAAAGGGCGCACTTGCTTGCCCATGTTGTGGAAGTGCTACTTCTTCAAGATGGCTAAAATTTGGTAGAAAGTTTTGCTATATGAGGCATCGGCGATGGTTACCGGATGATCACTTATTTCGGTTTCAACCTTCAGAATTTGATGGAACAATAGAGGTTGATAGGGCTCCACCTACACCTTCAGGAGTTGCTATTCGTAGGCAAATGGATGTTATCAATCGTGTTTATGGCAAGTCATCAGATCGACGTACAAGATATGCTCAATCTACTGTTAGGCATCCACCAGTCTTAGAGATTAATGAGGACATAGATGAGGAGGAGGAGGAGGAGGAAGTTTTTTATGATAGCCCTGTGCCACATAATTGGAAGAAAATAAGTATTTTTTTTTTATCTTCCATATTGGTAACATCACCTCATCCGTCACAATTTGGATGTCATGCACATAGAGAAAAACATATGTGATAATTTGTTAGGAACATTTCTGGGTATTGACAGGAAATCAAAAGACAATTATGAAGCATGCATGGATCTTAAGAATATTGGGATACGAAAAAATTTACATTCGATCGAACTTCCCAACAACAAGTATGTTTTACCTGATGCTTCTTATACCATGAATGCCAGTGATAAGGTTCGTTTCTTGTCAGTTTTGCAGAATATTAAAGTTCCTGATGGATATGCATCTAACATCTCAACATGTGTTAGTTTGAAAGACAAAAGGTTGTTCAACCTTAAAAGCCATGACAGTCATATCTTAATGCAAGATTTGCTTCCAATTGCATTAAGAGCATCTATGAGTACCGAAGTTGTTGGACTGATCTCAGACTTGTCTTTGTTCTTCAAATCCTTATGTAGCAAACAACTTGATTTACAAGAGCTTGATAATTTACAACAACACGTTGTTTTGACATTGTGCCACATGGAAAAAGTATTTCCACCAAGCTTTTTTACAAGCATGGTGCATCTAATTGTGCATCTTCCAAAGCAAGTAAAATTCACTGGTCCAGTTCACTATACATGGATGTATCCTATTGAACGGTAAGGATATTTGTAATATTCCATATCCACATGCTTAGTGCTTTTAATACTTCTATGGTTGAAGTCACATGGCCTAATTGTTTTATTTGGCAGGGCCTTAGTACGATTAAAAACAAGTGTCCGTAACAAAGCTCATCCTGAGGGTTCAATAGCTGAAGGATACAATATTCATGAATGTTTGACATTTTGTTCACGTTATTTTGGAAATGTTGAAACTGTATTTAATCGAGGACCAAGGAATGATGAATTTGTTCAAGGTTTTAACAAGTATTTGTTCAACACCGGCGGGCGATCGATAGGCAAGATTCATCATCTTAATTTAGATGATTTAAGTCTTAAGCAAGCTCATCGTTACGTGCTTATCCAACATGACTATTTCGATGCACACCGTAGGTAATATCACATGTAGTATAATAGTTGTGTAACTTTATTAGTCAAAGTTTGTTCTTATTAAATATAATTATCTTATATGGTTTTAGTGAATTCATACGTGAAAAGCATCGGGCAAATAGGAATATTCGACCTGATGAGAATACTGAGAAAAAATGGGTGATTGAAGAGTTTTCTGGATGGCTTCAATCAAAGGTAGTTTTATTAACATGTATAAAAATACTCTTTTATTTTATATAAATGGTGTAATTTTTTAAATATAATTTTAGGGACGACACTTTGAAGACACTACAGAAGGTGGACAAATTTGGAAGGCTTTGGCACGAGGACCTAATAAATTAGTTAGATCGATGAATTCTTTCATCACAAGGGGATATAGATTCCATACAAAAAAGAGAGATGAGAGGAGGAAAACTCAAAACTGTGGGGTGATGGTATTTGCTGATGGAATAAAATACTATGGAAGGATTAGAGGCATTTATGAATTGGATTACTATGGGAGTTGCCAAGTTGTATTATTTTGTTGTGATTGGGTAAATATTAATTCAAGTAGAGGCTTGAAGCAAGATAACAATGGCTTTACATTGGTAAATTTCAACCATTTGATTCATACGGGCAGAGCATTGAAAGATGATCCATTCATTCTTGCATCTCAAGCAACCCAAGTGTTTTACGTCAAAGATGGGAAGCAAGAAGATTGGTTTCACATTGTTGAAGTAAAGCCAAGAGACAACTATCAGTTAGGAGCACGTGTAGAAGGAGAAAATGATGCCATTGAAAACGATGATGATTTTAATCTTCTTTATCCTCAATCTGCTCCTTCTACTTCTATTAACATATTTAGCTAGGATGGACATGGATGAGTAGTTCTTTTTGCTTTTTTGGTGTTTGTATTTGGTTTTCATTGCTATGTATTTCTGTGGACCATACTTATAATATTAGTTTGATAATACTTAGTGATTGTAGTATTTATGTGGACCATACTTATATTAGTTTGATATATCTAACTATATTTAGTGTGTTTAAATCATATGTTTTGTAGTCATGCATCGCTCAAAGAATGCAAGAAAGAGATTAATGTCTGATTCACGTGCATCTTCATCTCATCCTTGCACAAATGATAGTGGCTCACCCATTTCACCAAACACACTTGTTCGAGCTTTTGCTGATACAAGATCATCAGGTGAGGGATCTCCAAATGCACATTTACCATTCACACCTGATAGTGGTTTGCATAATGCTCCAGGATTAGAGGGGCATGTCCATGAGGAGCACATCCCCGATGAGCATGATACACCGGATATAAGTGGTAGTGGTAGTCGAAGTGGAAGTGGAAATGGTAGTGGTAGAAGTGAAAATAGCACAACTATATTTGATAATGACTTCGTGAAATTTATTGGTAAGGATGATTCATTACATTATTTAGTGTTATATTTCTTTGATGTAATTCTTACTTCCATGTTTAACTAATTTATCATTCAGATGGTGAGGGGAAGATTACGCGAAGGCAGCGAAAAATTGAGCTGAAAGATATTTGGAATCTGAGGAACGGTGAGAAGATGGTAGTGGATGTCAATGAAATGTTTCAACCAATTAGGAAGTCGGGGCATTACTTCCATCGTTGGTTGGGGGACTTAGCAAAAAAACCTGAATGGTGTCCTTATGAAGAACATGATTGGCGTCATATCCATAAAAGATTCAAAGATGATTTGAAGAAATTAGTTCAGGTATTTCTCGGTTTTTATTATTATTCTTGAGTAATATTTTTCTTTTTATCTACAGTTAATCTTATTATGTTCATTGTACAGGGGAAATTTCTTCTTCCTTCGGGAAGTGTGATGGATAAATATTTCTTGAGTAATATTGGTGTAAAGGTAAGGCAAAGGAAGTATGAGTTGAAGGCTATTTATTGCCGTCCTGGTGAGACTAAAGATCAAGTGATTGATAAATGGGATAAGACAGGACTTCCTAAGGCACATTGGATCAAACTTGTTGAATATTGGTTCTCGGATAAAGGAAAGGTACAATATTTTACTATGTATATAGTTATACTATAAATCAAATATAAACTCACCTAATTATTTATTTGATCTAGAGTGCTGCTAAGCGAGGAGAAACTGTGAGAAAAGAAGCATCTCATTTTCATACTCGTGGAACAAAAATTTTTGCTATTGCTAGAGATGAATTTGTGAGTAATTCATGACAAACCAAAATATAATCTACAAAAGTGTGTTTTAGACTTATTGTCTGATTTATTTTTATTTGATACTTTAGAAGAGATTGGAAGGAAGAGAGCCTGGTGATCTGGAAATGTTTATACAAAATCACAAAAGACGTGATGGGAGTTACTCGATGAATTCAACATCGAAAGAGTTTGTGGTATGAAGTACTGATCTATTCACACATTTACTCACTGGTATCCTAATTTTTTTGATCTATTTGATTTTGATTATGTGTATCTTATTTTTTCTATTTTAATATAGGATGATGCCATTGCTTTTGTCAATGATAAAACTGACAGTTCTGAATTTTTGGGTTCTACAGTTGATGCAGAAAAGGAAGCCATCCTAGCCCTATATGGAAAAAATCATAGCGGTAGGGCATTTGGCTATGGGCATGGGGCTACCCAGTCAAAGTTAGATATGTGTAATCAACATGTAGGAAAATCCAATGAAGAAGTTGAAAGGGTAAGTAAGAAATTAGCTGTTACTACTGAAAAGCTGCAGAAAACTGAAGAGAAGTTGCAGAAAACCGAAGAAAAGTTGCAAAAAACTGAAGAAGAGATGGCCACCACTAGAGAAGAAATGGCTTCTATGAAAGAAGTTCAAGCAGCTTTTATGGAAAGAGTTAATGAGTGGATGAGAAGAACAAGCAACACACAGGTATGTTTAATTAAGACTTGTGCGGATGTATCAACATATAGCAAACTAATGCTTTTATTGACAGGACCCTACAGGTAGAGAAGGCTGAATTTGTGTTAGGATGCTGTCCTTCAAGATGATATCAGGTATGCCATTCAAATTTTAGGAAATCTTCATAACTAGTTGAATTACCCATGAAGGTATGCATTTTCTGTCTTTTTCAAATTTAATACACTGAATATTTGAATGGAGCAAAAAGAGTGCTTGGCCTTTATGTTTTCATTAGTCATTTCTTCCACTGATATGCTATTATCAGAGAAGATTGTAGGTGCTGCAACTAATATGCTAAATTTAGTAAGAAATTGGTGGAGCCATAATTTTTAGCCATGGTTGTGTAAAATTGGGAACCTAGCCTGGGGTATCCTGTTGGACAGCCAATTTTCCCACCAGTCAGGTTTTCTTATTTGATTGTTGTTTGTGGATTGGTGGGATTGAGTCATGTTTTCCCATTTGGCATATGTTGCTCTAGTTGAGTTGGTCATTCTTGTCAAAATTGTTCAGTCACTCTGGCTGTATGATAGGAGTGTACTTGCATTGAGAATAATTGTGGGTTATCAAAGATACTATGCATTTAATTGTTGCTTATCAAAAATACCAATATCATAGATAGTATACCATTGATGTTAAATACTAGGCCTTGTCTGGGGTTCAAGTAGTGTCCTGTCAGACAACCAGTTCTATTAAGTTAGGCAAAGAGTTGATGGCCCATTGGAGCATTTTTAGTCTGGGACTGTGGGGTAAGCTTGAGCAGCACTTATCAGGTCTTCCATCTACCTCTTCAACTGCCTCTATGCGTACACCACTAGATTAGTTTTTGTCCTTAGTGGATGCATCAAACACCTGCATAACTTTCTGTGAGAGTGCAACACTTATTCAGAATCGTCCATAATGAAAAAATTCCAAGATTTAAGTTTTGGTGTCTTTCTGATCTATAATGAAGCAAACAAAGTTTCAGCTATATGTTGAACAAACAATTTGACATCCATATCACCATTTTATGGGCCAGAGTTGCCCTTGTCAAAAAGTTGTTGCTCACGAAAATTAATTTCCCAATGGGGTAAACTGGTTAAAGAATTTATGAGCCTACTATATTTACTGTACTGTAATTCATGCATGTCCAGGGAACCTTGTTCTTCTCTCCTTTAGCATCCAACTAAACTAATAATAGATGATTGTTGTTATCCCTTCCTGCCCAAGGCTAGTTGTTGACAATGAATTTGTAAAATTCTTAAAGAGGAAACAGGGAGAAAAGAAAAGTGCATTTGACAAAAGAACAAAAATTTAGGGCTGAAAACAGAAGTGATAAATCAATAAAGTGAACATTTGTTGCAATCAAGAAACCCACTGCTAGTATGTCAGTACCATTATATACACACTGAATAATTATTTATTTATAGAAGAATTGTAGCACATAGTAGGACTGTCTATTTGTTCATATTGACAAAAACCAACAAACTTATATGTAAAATCATTGACTGCTATATGAATGCCCAGAAAAATAAAAGAACGGATACAAATACAGAAAATAACTACTATTTAGCAATATTTCATTAAGGATTAAGATGTCAGAACATAAATATTCTGTTTTTATTAACTTGATTTGTTTTCTCAGAACTTAGGATACAAAGGTTAATAGCTCAGGGTGAGCTACTTCCAAATAATCCAGAATAATCTCATGACTTCACATGCTAATATACATTAAATTCTTCTGCTGTTTGAAGTCAGATATTAGTCATTATCATATGAAATTCATGACCTATAAAATAACATTTAACCCATATAATCTGAATAATCCTTCAAGGTCAGCAGTTCTTCAACATAAAGAATATCCTACAATCTGAAATATTTGACCATGTTCTGAAATATTATCATAAGTTAAAACTGGTTCTAGAAAGCAACTGGGAACATTACAGGCATCATAGGTTGGCCTATCTATTTGACCATGTTCTGATGTAAGAATCATAGATACCACTTAAGCTTTCAAAGTCTTTACAATATTGATAACAACATCAATTTCAATCTGTACAAATACTTTACGAAGCTACATAACATTATCCCTGCAAAACTTTTCCATGTTTTCTCCTCTTGTGGTAAATTACATGAATGATGGCAAAAGAGAGAGCCAACAAGAATGGTAAGTGCACAGCAGAGCAACCAGTCATGGAATTCCATTTTGAAGAATCTCCTAGGTTGTTGCTAAATAGATTCTTGATGAAGCACATCTGTAGCAGGTTGAGTGGTTAGCGCAGAAATTTTCTAGTTGGTTTTTTATGATTGATGTACAGGTGCAGATTGATACGATTGGAATGATTAGAATAGTTTGATTGTTGATCTGCCACCACCATGTTCTTACTGTGGAGTTGCATCAGATCTTTTTTGTTGCATCTGAATCCGGTTGGAAAGAGTAGGGATGAAACATTACTTAACACTGCATTTGTTGAATCTGGACATGCTAGATATTCTGCATTCGATAATCCAGAGTCTTGAGATTATTGGTTGCAATATCATATCAATATTTTGTGCCATCTAATAACTTGCTCATACAAGGTTAGTGTATCATTGCGGGCAATTCAGCAAAATATGTATACATTTTAGTTGCATGACTGATGTTCACTGTAAAAACCCAAAATAGGTCAAATGTTCATCTTGGCCTCCTCTTGTCATGCAAGAGGTTAGAGAATTCATCCCTTTTAAGTGGGAGGATGCTGTGGTGAGAAAATTTCATTCCAAGCAAACTAATTGGCTGCTCTAGAGGTTTCATGATGCTGCTGATTTTTTGCTCAGTTGCTACGATTAGCTGGATGTAATTGCTATAAGTCATGGAGTATAAAGCTTTGGGCAACTATTTTCCTATGAAATAAAAGAGTTAATGCTTTATTATTCAATGAAAGAATTTATGCCATCTAGCTAATTACTAAAATCATATTTGGTTTTGTTTCAATGGAGATTTGGCAACCCTGGCTTTAACTGCTAATGATTATTACTTAAATTATTATTAGTTTTTCGTTGTGTTTGATCTTCTCTGTTTGAAGCTTTTTGACCCGACCATGTTTTGTGAATTGTCCTAGTTCTTTTCTTTTTGGACAATGGACGGTCAGTAGGGCTATTTTATCTCCTAGGTTTACACATCCTTTATATACTCCAGCCTGGAATTACAATTGTCCTAGAATTTCCGTCAATTTTTTAACTTTTCTTTTTGTTCTAGAATTTCTAGATCTGGAATTTTTTAACTACTCATGCTTGCCTAGGTCTGAGGTAATGATATCTGAACCAGAAACCATGACACCCCCCCGCAAACAAGAAATGACTGTATTAACTGGATTCTTACAGCATAATCTTGCCTATGTCAGGTGGTGCATCATGTTACCACTCAACCTGTCCATCCACGATTCAAATCCGTTTACTGTTGCTATAGTAAAATGCATATAAAAATTGAAAAAAAAATAGTTTAGGTGATGGAGAGGTACCTCCTATTTGGAATGAAATCCATTAGAAATGGAACTAGGATTGGAAATCCATTTCTCACTTCAAAAGATCTGAATTGTATTTCTATTGTTTGGAGCTCTACGGAAAAGAAAATAAAGGATAAATGATTTGTATGAAATTTGTATCTTCCAAATTTTTTGGACATAGAATTACCAAATAATGTAAGTCACTATCGCCATGTCTAAAAAAATCAATGTGATTTCTGTTGGTAATAGACCTATTCAGTTTTTTGGAAATTTTTACACTTGTAGGAATAAAATTATAATTAATATCATTCTAGGAATGCATATGACTTTGTAACATTTCTGCTTCACTTTCTCAATTAATTTTAATTAATTAGAAATTTAGATTATATTCATTTATAATGTTGTTTAACTATCGATATATATTTTTGTGCTACAGTGAAGTATTTGAAGATACTACATGGGACACCAACATACATACACATCAACCTAGGTGTATATATACAACGGAGGCAAACACTGACTTATTTGGATCCAGAAGGCTATATTTTGTATTCGACATTTTGTAATGGATGACCTTAGGTGTTAAATTGATATATATGTACATTTCGAACAAATGTAGTCTAGACATTGATGTAGCTATGCTGTCATTTTGGACATTGTTGAACATATATTAGTATATATAACTTTCAATGAAATATTGTTAATGCAGGTTTATGAATTATATATACCAAATGTGTATTATTAGAAAAAAGTCCGATATAAATCATTACAGGTTAATATTAATATATTTTTTCACAGGTTATCTCATAGGAAGAGTTAAATATGGATGGATGATATTAATTTATATTTACTACCGACGGTTTTAGAGACGGTTTGTAACCGTTGGTAAAGCTTAATAGCGACGTTTCAGAACCGTCGGTAAAATATTTTATCGACGGTTTATAACCGTCGCTAATCTATATTACCGACGGTTTATAACCGTCGCTAAAATATTTTACCGACGGTTCTGAAAACCGTCGGTAAATGTTTAGTAACGGTTTTTAACCGTCTCTAATATTTATTTAACCGTCGCTATTAAACGATTTTACTGTAGTGCATATAAAACTATAAATTATATTCTTCCACACAAAACCATAATTTAGATTCTCCCATATAAAACCATAAATTATATTCTCCCACACAAAACCATAATTTAGATACCCCCAAATAGAACCATAAATTATATTCTCCCACACAAAACCATAAATTAGACTCTCCCATATAACACCATAAATTGGATTCTCCCATACAAAACCACAAATCAGATTCTTCCACACAAAACCCTAAATTAGATTCCTCCACACGAAACCCTAAAGTCTTTCTTTTATTCCTCCACTCATAGATCATTAAAATACTTAGGTCGACTCATTTCCCCTTTAGTCAACTTAATTCCCATTTTCCATTTCTAATTTTTTTCCCACACAATACCACTTTTATATGTCCTCACATACATGTCTTATAGGGTCACATCACATAACACAATATTTTATCACATATAGTACACATGCCATGTAAATACACAAAGACGTACTTCAACTCCATGTCATACCACATATGAAACAATTAATAATGATAAACATAGAATACATAGCATACGAAGCACATAATGCACATAAACACGCAAAAGGCCTTAGTAACACCCTTAGCTAAAACGACACCGGTCTTGGAGCACGATCCTACGCCTCCTTAGGGCTTTGACTGGTTTTACCTATTATGAGGAAAAAGCTAAAATTAGACTCCCTTCTATCAAAAATACTATTAATCACTAACTTATTATAAGACTAGGTTTTCAAATAAATAATAATATATTAATAAAATAACATTAACTAATTAATAATTTTGCTAAAGATATAGAAATAATAGAAATATTATAAAAGTTGATAATATAAGGTTGAAAACTTTACCCTAATAATAATAATAATAATGATACTAAAATAATAATAGCAAAGGTACTAAAAATAATATCAATGATAATAATAATAATAATAATAATAATAATAATAATAATGATGATGATGATGATGATGATGATGATGATGATGATGATGATGATGATGATGATGATGATGATGATGATGATGATGATGATGATGATGATGATGATGATGACGATGATAAAAGCCATAATAAGATTATCACATAATAATAACCATAATGGTAATAATAGTAAGGATAATATTTGAAGATAAAAAGAAGTAGGGTTTCCACCCTACATTGAATAATAATAACTTAATAAATAATAATAATAATAATAATAATAACACTAATAAGAATAAATACTAATAATAATAAAAATACTAATAACCCTAATAATAATAAGACATGCTATTTATAATACTACTACTAAAATTTAAAATAAGACAATAGGGTTTCAGCCCTATATAAAATAATAATACTAACACTTTAAAATAATAATAATGATAGTAATAATAATAATAATAGTAATAGTAATAATAATAATAATAATAATAATAACAACAACAACAACAACAACAACAACAACAACAATAACAATAATAACATTAGTAACAACACTAATGGTAAAATAGTTGTATTAATAATAATGGAATAAGAATAATAGAATTTCGAAATAGGAAATAATAATAATTATTATACTTATAACACATTAATATTAATAATAGTAATAATAGAAATAATAATAAGAAGAATAATAAAATCGAATTAAAATACAATAGGACTTTAGCCCTCAACATAAATAATAATAAAAACATTAATACTAGTAATAATAATAATACATATTAAAAATATAAATAATAATAATAATAATAATAATAGTATTTATATGCAAATAATTGAAATAAAATAATTTAAGGGTTATAAAAATAGGGAAAATGGCTGAGAGGGTCTAGGGTTCAACCTTAGGCTAGTAGGGATAGGCGACACTGGCGGTGGTACACGGAGGAGGCGGCGGAGGCCGAAAAAAGAGAAGAAAAAGGGAAAGGTTGCATGCTGGGAAAAAGATAGGGAGAATGGAGGTGGAAGTTGGGCTGTTTAAGAATGCCCGAAGGGAGAGGAGCAGAATGGAGGTGGCGGCACAACCAAAGGTGGCGGCGCAAGGCGGAGGCGATGGTGGCCAAATGGAGAAGAAGGAGAGAAAGAGAGAAGGAGAAGGAGGAAGAGGAAAAGAAAGGTAGGGGAAGGTAGAGGAGGGTCTGCAGAAGAGAATGGGAGGTGAAAGAAGCAGCGGCAGCAGCGGAATAGGTGGTTAAAGGTGGTTCGAAGGGCGGCGGAGACAGAAAATAGGTGTGATCGGGAAGGCTACTTCGCACAACCGAGGTGGCTTGTGCGGGATTAATCGAGGGATATAGGACAGATGGTTAGCTAGAGGGCGGTGTAAGGAGGAGTTTGGTATGTGGAGAGGGTGGCAAAGTTGGCCGGAGACGGCGGACAAGGCGTCTAAAGGGGCGGTGGCGAAAAGGGGTGATTTCTGGGTAAGCAGCAAAAGGTTCGATACAGGGCAGATTATAGGGATATTTATAGGGTAAAATGGAGGGCTAAGGTCAAAGGGAAAAACGGTAGGGTCGGGTAGGTTATTTAGGCTCACCGGCGGCAACAAAAGTTGGCTAAAATCAAAAGGCAGGATGGTTGTGCGCAGGAGAGAGAGAGAGAAAGGAAAAATGTGTGAGGAGAGAGGGAAAGTGGGTAGACAGGTGTGGTCGGTGAGTCAACGTGGAAGAGAGGGAGAGAAAATGGGTAGCGAACGTGCGTAGTCGCTGATGGAATTTTCGGCTGGTAGCTGCGGTGCAGTTACTGTCAATGACGTCGACGGGGAAGAAGGAAGAAGAAGGTGTGGGGGGGGGGGGGCTGGACCGGGTGGTCCCAAAGAAAAAGAAATAAAGGAAAAAGAAGGGAAGAATCGGGCGGTCAGGCGCGAGAGGGGGTTCATTTAAATGAAACGCGGCGTACAGGGAAATAATGGATTAAAACGCGGCACGGCGAGAGAGAAGGAGGCTGGTCGCGCGGTTGGGCTAGGTCGCGCTAAGGAAAGGAAGAAGGTGAACTGGGCCACTGGGCTGGCCCAATTCGGCAAGGAGAAAAAAAAAAGAAAAAGAAAAGAAGAAGAAACAAAAAGAAAGAAAAAGGAAGAAAGAAAAGGAAAAGGAAAAAAGAAAAATAGTAGGGTTGGGTTAAATAAATAAATTAAAATATTTGGGATAGTTAAAAATAATAATATTTAATAAAATAATATTTAAATTCCTTTTTAGGCTAAATTAGGATTTTTAAAAGATTTTACATAAATTCCATTTTAATTAGCAAAACACTCTAATTTTCTCAAATTAAATTATTTATAAAATTAATATTAATTTGAAACTATTTTGTCCCTATTATTTTAAATAAAATAATTTATTTAATTAATTTTAAAAATAAAATCCTTAATTAGTTTAAAAATACTCAAATTTCTTCTAATAAAATACTTATTAATTTACCCTAATTAATTTCCTTTTATTTTAATAAAAATAACTTATTTAATTAATTTTCATAATAAAATCTTATTTAATAATAAATAATAAAATTAGAATTTTTAGGATATTTCAAGATTAACTTTCATATGGCTTATATAAAACTCAACTAAATGAACGTGTATTAGGGACAAAAATAAATAAATAAATAAGAATTTTAAGATGAGAAAAATAAAATGGTGTCAAATGAGCCATAAAAGATGCAGCCTACAATAAATGCTACAAATGCCAACAGATAACAAATTTAAAAATTGAGTAAGGAAGATATGAACATTAAAAATATTAGTGGAATTCTTTTATGAATATGGCTCATGAGTAGTCTTGCTCACATAAATACGAGGATTAAAATCGGAATTATGCATGTGATTGGATATTTATGTATGAAAAATCATGGTGAATTGGAAGATCAGTGGCTTACAATAAATCCTAGTTTTCTTAAAAGCTTCTAAAATATTAGAAAAATTCTCACATAGTTTAATCACGAATAAGCAATGTCTAAAAGTGTAAAAATTTTAAAATACAAAAACTAAATATTTATAAAGTATATAAGTTACTTTTCAAAAGTTTGGAAAAAAATGTGTAACGACTTATTTCAATTTGAAGAAAATCCCAATCCAAAAAAAATAAAAAATTCACGAAGCTTTAAAATTAATTTTCAGAAATATCTAATGAGTTTATTAAAATTTGTAAAATATCAAAACAATAAAAATATATATAATTTTCAAACCTTTTTAGAAAGTTTTGTAACTGCAATATAATAGTTTCAAATTTTATGATTGAAAAATAGGAAGGATAATATTTTTTTTATTAATCTAAGATCATGTTTTCATATACATAATTCATTATGTCATTTTATTCTTAAAATAAACGTGTTTCAATTATTATATCAAAATAAAAAAGATTAATTAAATTTAACAATTACTTTATAATTTTTGAAGTTTTTAATTGAAAGTACAAAAACTCCTAGAAAATTTTCTTTGAATATTTTTGTAATTTCAAATAAAAAATACATACCTTTGAATTTCCAAGATTTTTCTTTTTCATTTTCTCCTTGTTGTCAATTTGTTGAACGAAAGACGACAAGCATCTGTACGAGTATTTTTTTTTTAATGATTAACGAGATGAGTAATAATAATACATTGAATAACTTCACTTACCAACCAAGACCCCCCACGGCATAGAGATGGAAGGTTCGTTTATTTACTTACTATTTCTTCTGCAGTTCCCTTATTAGCCCCCCCCCCCCCCTCTCTCTTGGAGATATAGAAACTGAATTGTGATATTTGAGGGGGGTTTTGTTCCTCGCTCAAGTTGTCCTCAATTAGTTCGGAGATTGTTTTATGGTATTTGATTTGAAAAGTGTACTATTATTGTTGATTAATGATTGCGACAGTCATAGAATAATTTTTATGAGAATTCGTTTTCTTATTATGGTGACTTTATTAGGTGGGTATGGGCCACGGCAATAATTTCTCCTATCATGCCTGCCTTTAAACTTTAATCTTTTCATTTATTGGTAGCTTTATTTCTGACATTAAAGAAAAATTATTTCTAGGAATTTGAGCGTATCGAATTTGAAAAAAAAAAATAGTAAAAAAAATAAAATAAAGTTAAACGGAGGCATGAAAAAATTAGGTGTAGAAATAGAACTCAACAAACATAGATAACTAGCACATGTATATATTTAATAAATACATTTGATAATTAAACATATTTTACCTGAATTACACACCATAAAAGCCTGATAATTAGATATAGAGAGGAATAATTTTAACAAAGATCATCAAACGTATCTCAGTATATTCTATAGCTGTTACAAAGGGATTGCTATTTTAATTATTATATAACTCAAAAATGCTATTTTTATAATTAGTTCCTAAAATTTTTTACAAATATATTGGGAAAAGAGTGCACCGTACGCGTTAATTCCACGTGCTAATAATGATTACTCTAAAAAGGTGACAAACAATGTTCCTCAATAATTTTTGAGAAAAGAGTCAAAAGACGCATGAAGAAAAGGGAGCAGGTAGCTTTTGACAACAAAACCCTCAATAATTTCCTAGAAAGACTTGTGAAGAAACGGAAGAAGGTAACTTTTGACCAAAAAAATATAAAGCCCCATGAGAATTTCCTACCGGTGACCGAAAGTTGAACCATTCTATCCAAGTCCATCGAAGCTAATAAAATGTAAGAAATTTGTTAATTTGATTTGCTTGTGTTTAATCCGATTTGATACTAATTAAAATATTATAAATCCAATTCTTTCAATCAATGATCTAATTTAACTTAAAATTCGATATCAACTCAATTGAATATTAACCCGTAATTAATTTAATTTGACAAAATTAAATTTAATATTAACTAATTATAAATTTTATAATGATAAAAAAATATAGTGATTTTATTATTCATTTTAAAATTTTAAAAATATATTATTTTATAAGTTTTGCTTATTTTTATGTTTTTACCAATTAGGACTCAATAAACATGCTTAATTATTAGAAGTATTTTATTAAATAAACGCTCGTGATATTTTTACTAATTATAAATTTTATGTCCCCCATGTGATATTTCATACAAACCTTAATTCCCATGCATGGTTACAATAATATACAAATCGACTCCACATCACTGCACTCCCTATCATCATGTTACAAAACTTATCATGGATGTCTTATGGGCCACACCATACCATAATAACAACACAACCCATACACATAATACACATGTCATAATTTAATGCACAAACTTACCTCAACTCCATATCATGCTGCATATATGACAATTATACAAATACACATAAAATATATTATAGTTTACATCACATGGTATGCATGGCATATAAAACACATCATACATACACGGCCTTAGTACTCCCTTACCTAAAACGTCACCGGTCTTGGAGCACGCTTCTATGCCTCTTGAAAACTTTGACTGGTCTCACTTTTATGAGGGAAAAACTATAATTAGGTTCCCTCCTGCTAAAAATACAATTATTCACTAACTTCTCCTAAAACTAGATTTTTAATAAAACAATACTATACTAATAATAACTATACGAAATGCTACTAAAAATACTAATAGTAATAGTAATATGATTTAAAACGGATGGTAATATAAGGGCTTTTACCCACCACCAAAATAATGCTAATGATGATGATGATGATGATGATGATGATGATGATAATAATAACTTAAACTTAAATAATATAAGGTAGGGTTTTCAACCCTTCCTCAAAATAGTGAAAGTACCATTTAATAATAATAATAATAATAATAATAATAATAATAACACATATTACTTATAATGATATTAATAATAATAAAGATAATAATAATAACATTAATAATAGTAGAAATAATAATATTAATAGTATGCGCACTATTTAGATAAAATAGGGCTTCAGCCCTTTTTAGATAGATAATAGAAATAATAATAATAATAATAATAATAATAATAATAATAATAATAATAATAATAATGATGATAATAATAATAATAATAATAATAATAATAATAAGGATAAGGATAATAAAACTTATAATAATACGAATAATATTAATATTTCAAAACTAATAACTTAAATAATTTATACATATTCTTGACCCTGCTAAGAAAAGATATCATTAATATTAATCCCAATAATAATAATAATCGAATAAGGGTTAAAAATTGAAATAAAATTAGAATAAGCTTAAATAAATAGGAGAGAAAGGCTGAGAGGGTTTAGGGATTCACCTTGGGTCGACGGAGATAGGTGGCACCAGCGGTGATGCATAGGGGAGGCGACGATGGCCGAAAAAGAGGATAGAAGGGGAAAAGTTGAAGGCTAGGAACAAAATGGGGAGAATGAAGGTGGGAGATGGGGTGTTTAGAGTTGCCCAAAAGGAGAGGAGCAAAATAAGGGTGGCGGTGCACGGGAGGGTTTTTCTGGGTAGGGATCAAAATTTTGATGCAGGGTTCATTATGGGGGTATTTATAGATTTTAGAAGAGAGGGTAGGGTTCTGTGGGTTAGTTAGGGGGTAATACAGGTAGGGTTCCGGTCACCGGCGGTGGTGGTTGGCCGGTGGAAGTTAATTTCGAAGCAGGGGTATGCGTAGAGAAAAGGGGGGACACTGCGCGAGAAAAGGGAAAAATAGGTTGGCAGAAAAAAAAAATAGGAGGGAAATGGTTGGTCAAAGGGGAAAGATCGGTGGCGGATTTCTCGGAGGCTCTCAACGACAGAGTTCTAGGCGTTGACGGGGAGAAGGAAAAAGAAAGAAGAAGATGGCATAGATCGGCGGTTTAAGGAAAAAAAGAAAAGAAAGAAAAGGAGAAGGAGAATCGGACCAAGCGGCGACATTTAAAGAGATGGGACAGAACACAACGTCCAGGGGAAAAAGGGATAAAGCGTAGTGCTGGGCTGCCTGGAGAAGAAGAAAAGAAAAAAAAGAAGAAGAATGGGTCGCTGGGTTGCCGAAAGAAGAAGGAAGAAGGGAAAGGACTAGGCCGCAGGCTGGCCTAGGTCGGGGAGGAGAGGAAGAAAAGAAAAGAAAAGAAAGAAAAAGAAAGGAAAAAGGAAGAAAGTAAAGAAAAAGGAAAAAGGAAAAAGGAAAAAATAAAAATATGAGGGTTAGGTTAATTACATTAATTAGGATATTTTGGGTATTTAAATAAAATAATATTAAATTTCCTTTTTTTTAGGCTAAATTAGGATTTTTAAAAGATTCTTTCTAAATTCCTTTTTAATTAGCAAATACCAAATTTTTTTCTTATAAAAATATTTATAAATTCCTTCTTAATTTGTCCTAAATAATTTATTCCTATTTCAAATAAAAATAATTAATTTCCTAATAAATCCTTATTTAATTACACTTCTTAAAATACATATTTTTGGGGCATTTCATCTCGTCAGACAATTCCACTCGACTCCATGGATGACCTAATTTAGTACAGGAGGCAATTGGATTATCCGAGGGCATAGAAGGTTAGTGAAATAATTTTATGTAAGTAGTTTTCAATTTTTGATTTCTTAAATAAGTGATATTCTAATTTGTTTGACTTGTGTTTTTAGGTCTACTTCTTACCGTTCAATCAAGATATGGGTATGAAACATCTTGAGTCAACCTATGCTTTATGGATTCGCTCGAGCCTTATATGCCAGACAAAGTTTCTCAACAGTTTGACTACCCTCAACTCATCCTAATTCCTCCTATCGTTCCAACACATGGATTCTGTTGGAGTGCCAACATTAAAAAGTATAAGGCTGATTACTCCAGTTGTGTATCATTTTGAAACATTTAGCCACACCACCAACTAGACTTCAACTCCAATTTTTATCCGTCAACATATAAGCATGATGCATTAATTGAATACCTTCCTTGACATCATCCTCGGATGCATACAGTAGTCTACCCTGTACTAATAGATCAAGGGTCGAGTGATGCTCCATATATAAGGACAGATGGGGAGACAAATAATGAGTTGATGGGTGGATTTTGATACTAGTTTAAAGAAGAAAAAAAGGGTAGAAGTGGTAAGGATGAAGGTTTTTATAGGCTGAAGGAGGTATACCTTACCATGGGGGTTGAGATTATCCTCTAGTGAAGAGGATGGCGAGCAAAACCTTAGCAATGATATGTAGTAGATTTTTTATTTATTTTATGTACGGTTTAATTTTATTTGTTAGGATAGTATTATCAGAAAATTTTGTTTAATGTATGCTAATTTTAATTTTATGTTACATTATACAATAAACCAATGTACAACATATTACAAAATACTTAACATAATAAAATAAACCAATGTACAACATGTTACAAAACCATGATACTACTTTAAGCACAAATTATCAACCTAAGTCCCCCCTTGGTGGATACCTATATCCATTGAATTTCAATATAACTGAATATACTCATGATATAGCTCGTCCCATCCAAATATACTTGAAGCAGCATATCTATACCTTTGATTAGATATATGTGGTACTATTGCATGTTCCATCAAGGTTACCTACAACTATATAAAGTATCATAATATGAGTGTCGGACATATATATATTATACAAAAATTTGAGTGCAATAACTTACATACCAATATGTAATGTGACAAATTATTCACAATTAAGATGGTGATGATCTTATTAGGTTGTTCACCATTAGGTAGAAATTTTTGCGGTAAACAAGTAATCGACCTATGTATACTCAAACAAAGAAATAAGACATTATAAGTTGTCACAAAAAGGAAACCAAAGTCAGGCTGATGCTACCATTTATCCATTGGAGCCGATCCGTTCCAATGTACCAAGTGTTGCATATTTTCAGCAACAGGATCAATAAAGGTAATAGCATATAATGCTTCATGAGTTACCAATTCCCTATACATTGTGGCTATAAAATTTTACCATTATGATTCTTTGCCAAAGAGTTGTAGTGTGACCGCTCTAAACCAACAGCTTCCATCGCTCAAAATATCAGATCAAGATTCCACCCACAAGAGTATGACTAGCTTAATATTATAAGACTATAGAAAATCATGGATGAGTATACGACTCCTCCCAGTACTATGCCTTCCTCGATCCAATCAACCAAGGGAATAGCGACTCCTATCAGGAGATGCACGTTTTGATCGACCAGGGGATGGACAACCTTTGTCATATCCTTAACTTGATCGACCTCGGCCCGTTGGTGATTCTAAATAAGTACGCTCTATATGCTCCTACTCTAATAGTTTCCTCTATGTCTTATTACTAGGGAATCCTTTGCTTTGTTACACATGTGGTTCTACCATACTTACCTGGACGGGATTGAGCATCTTATCAATAAGATTAGAATAGAAACATAGACGTGATGGTGATTGGTTAAGCATCATTTGCACCTTAAATATAATGTTAAAAGCAAATGGATGTACGGTTTGGTCAAAAATTGAATCATCAAATGCAAAGCTTTCTTATCGTGGTTTGACAAAAGTGAAAATCTTTCAGAATTTATGCACTACTGATATGGGAATAGGTTGATGATCTTATTTATAATAAAAATTTTCATGTGCACGTGGTAGACCTTGTGTCAACCACAGGTAACACCACATCTGAAGGATTCAGGACCAACCATATTGGAACTCTTAGTCTCCTCTGCTATCAAGTCCAATGCTCTACGTCATACAATAGACACATGTCACAATTGTGAAAGATGTGGAAAATTGCTCCCTTTGTTACCCATTAGTAGAAGCTTTTTCTCATATGTCTCAATTATAGTGGCTCGTATAATCTTCCTCTAACATCTTAGGAAACTTTCTCCAGCTACTATACTTCCCAAATTCTTGATAACATTTGACAAAACACTCTTACTAATGTGTCATCTACACAAGAAGGGTGCTGCATTAGGAAAGATTTTTGGCACAGTTTATGTTAGTCCTAGTTCTATATCAATGATCACCACATTTGGTTCATAAAAACTCCATCAATCTCTTTGCCTTATCAAGTACCTATTTATAGTTATCTTCATTTTCCTTCTTCATAAATACCTAGGCAATGGTAAAAAATTTTACCACTAGATACACAACCAACGACCTCCAAGAAAGGAATGTTATACTTATTGGTTTTGTATGTGCAATCCAAACAAATGACATATAGAAACGCATGCAACAAAGCAATAGAATATGGGTGGGCAAATACAATATCACTAACCACATTAGAGTCAGGCGACTGACGATGCCATGAACGATATTCGTTTATTTCCATGAAATACAATAATTGTTGCATAACTGTACGTCCCATCAAATTCCGTACCTCAAACTTATGTCTAGCATTGTAGATTATTCTAAGTGTTGCGGTATTATCACCATCACTCCGTTTCAAATTGTTAATAATCTCCCTTGGTTTGACATTTATTTGTGTTAGCCCAGCCACCAATTTAGTTTCTTTTAAAGATAATCAACAAGCAACTGAATGTCTCAGCAAATATGTACTCAATCTATGATTATACATTCCACATTTTACCACTAGTTTCCAACCACCACAAACATATTTCCTTCTATAAATCCTGAATTCATAGCCATTGAAATACCCCAAAATTTTAATCCTAGATATTTTAGCTAAATAAGGATTTAATAGAAAAATTAATTAAATAAATTATTTTATTAAAATATAGGGAGTAATTTTAGGAACAATTAAGAGAAAAATGATAAATAAGTTAATTAGGAAAAATTAGGGAGTGTTGCTAATTTAAATGGGATTAAAAGAAAAATTATCCAAAATAGCCTAAATTAATCAAAAAAGGAATTAATTATTATTTTTTAAATATTATTATTTTAAACAACCCAAAAACACCAAAATACCCAACCAACATATTTTTCCCTTTCCTTTCCTTTCTTTTTCTTCCTCTTTTTCCCTTTTTCTTTTCTTCCTCTCTTTCCCTTTTTTTTGTTCTCCTCCCCCCCTCGACTTGGGCCAGCCTGCCTGCGCGGCCCAACTTCCTCCCTCCCTGAGGGGCCTAGGCCCGCACTGTTTCCCTCCTTTCTTTTTTTTTCTTTCTTTCTCTGCTGGTCTGGTTTCTTTTTTTTTCTTTTCTTCTTTTTCCTCCCTGGACTACCTAGTCCCGACCCTTCTTCTTCCCCGAGGCACGGGCAGTAACCGAGGGGCTACAACCTAGCCCTTCGCCGGCCACCATCGCTGCCCACCATCCTTCCCTCCCTCTCCTGTTGCTTTCTTTCATTTTTCGACCCCAACTGACCTATTCCCCTCTCCCGAGCACCCTACCCCTTTCCCTTTCCTTCTTCCCTAGACCTTGGCGCCCTTGCCATGGCAGAACCGCCTCGAATGCCACCACCGGGCGGCATGCCTGGCATCTGCACCTCCTTTGTCTTCTTTCCCTTATCATTTCCCATCTAATAGACTTATAAATACCCTATAAGATGTATTAATTTTGGTTTTTTATTTCAAAACTTAGAATTTTCCCCCTTCTCGCTGCCGCCCCTTCAGACGAGCAATCTGTCGCCGCCATCCATCACCGCCAACCAAACCACCTCGGAACTGCCCCTTGCACCACTCTCGACCTAACTAAACCCTCCTCGTTCCTCGATTTTCCCTACATGAACCACCCTGACCGTGCAAAGTTTCCCTTCCAATCAACCAACTTCAACCCCTGCCGCCTTTCGCACCGCCTCTCGTCGCTAATTATGCTGCCACCAATGCCACCTCTACCCTCCAAAACAACTAAGGGAGTCTCCTCTACCTCCCCACACCTCCCTTTCTCCCTGCCTCCCTCTCCTCCTCCCTCCTTTCTCCTCCTTCCACCACCTCCAATTCTCACAACCGCCGATGCCACCACTGCCCTTAGGTGGTTCTCTAACCTTCCCAACCCTTAAACCTATTTTATACAAGTATTAGTTATTTAATAATATTAATGGTATTATCTATAATATTATTATGATTAATGACACTATTATTATTATTATTAGTAGTAGTAGTAGTAGTACTACTACTACTACTACTACTTAACCTAACCTTGGAAATATTTATAACTAATGCTACTACTAATGGAGATCTACAATTTTAGTATTATCATGATAACCCTTGTTGTTGTTATTATTATTACTATTACTATTACTATTATTATTATTACTATTATTATTATTATTATTATTATTATTATTATTACCATTATCATTATCATTACTTCCTTACTAATATTGTTAATACTAACTTTATCCATTATCACCTTTTATTATTAATATAAATATTTGGATCCCTATATTATTATTATCATTTCGGTTACTATATTATTGTTATTTTTATTATTATTATTACTATGCTTAACATTATTATTATTTTTTTTATTATTACTATTATTATTGTTGTTGTTGTTGCTGCTGCTGTTGTTGTTATTATTACTATTATTTTTATTATTATTAATGTTATTGAAACCAAAATTGGTATGTCACCATTTTGTTACTATAGAAGAAGAATACCTAACCTTAGTATTATTATTATTATTATTATTATTATTCAAATATTGCTAATATTATTCCTAATGCCTTTGTTACTAAAATTATCACTATGGTATCATTATTAGTTATTACTATTATTATTTTTATTATTTTGTTAATATTATTGTGATAAAAACATTCAAACCCTTATATTATCATTATCTCAAATATAACTATTATTATTATTATCTTTAGTAATATTAGTACTTTGTTAGTATTACTAATATTATATTATTATTTTACCCCTAAAGCTATTATTAGCCTTAGCCTTAAAAATAATAGGGCTTCTATTTCTAGGAGCATTAGTATTACTATTATTATTATTCTTATTATTCTTTCTATTTTATTTTAACAAGTATTAGTACTATTATTAGAAGAAATAAAGCTATTAGATTTAATAATATAACTATAGTTATGAATAGTAACATAAGTATATTTTGACTAGTAATATCTAGTAAGCTAACTTGATGGTAAAAACCCTAGTTTTCACTTATAAAGCTCCCTTTAATAATAGGAACCCTAATCTTAGACCAAAGTAAGAAATAATATTATTTTTGGTAGGAGGGAAACTAATCATTAGTTTTACCCTTTTATAGGTGAATCAAGCCAAAACCCTAAGGAGGCATAGGAGCGTGCTCCAAACCCGGCGTCGTTTTAGGTGTGTTGTGTGACTTGTATGCCATGGATGTTATGTATCATGTTATGTCATTAACTTGTCTTTTGTGTAGCGCGACTTGGAGTTGAGGTATGTTTATGTGTTCCGTATGGCATGAGTATGCTATGTATATATGGTGATTATGATGTGATATGATATGACCTTCTAGGACATGCATGCTAGGATGATTGTTAATATGATATGGGAATGAAAGGATAAAAAGAAAGAAAATGGGAAGTGAGTTTACTAAGGGAGATATGAGGTTGACCAAAATACCTCTTGATCCATGAGAGGAAAATAAAGAGAAAGAGATGACCAAAATGAAAAAGAGATAGGAAACATGCATGGGAATTCTTGGATTTGCATGGGGACTTCGAGAGTTTGCATAAGGTGGATGAAACTTGCATGGAGATGATCTTTACGCGAGAAAAGTTGTCTTAGGTGTAAATAAGCAGGGAGAGTTGTGGAGTGGTTGGAGACTTGGGATGAAAAATAGTACGTAGGTGGATTTAAGGGTGTATAAGGGACCCGATTAGAATTTTGAGAGGAAGCACTAATCTAGAAAAGAAAATGTGGAAGTAAAAACAAATAAGGGAGAGTGGAGTACGGGTTAAGAGTGGGAATTTATTTTATAAGGGGAAAGTATGTGTGTCATGAGAGAGAAGAGATGCTGGGTGAAAAGAGAGGGGTTACTTATAGGAGAAGAAAGGTATTAGGATTGAAGTGGCTAACTAGGGTTTTTCGATCACATATGGAATCGAGGGGTAAAATGATATGGTTTGGGATTGGATCTAAATGAGATAAAGCATGGGGCAATAAACGAAGTAATGGTAGTGTAAGTGAAAGAGAGTTGGGCCACATCGGTCCAATTAGGGTTTTCAAGTGAAAACCCTAGAGGGTGATAGTAGGTAGAGTTGATGTCATAAGGTGTTGGGCCTAACTTGTACCCGTAGGAGTTGGATTTTTCATTAAGTGTAAGTGTAAGGTGAATGGATGTCGGGGTGTGATAAGGGGTGTAGGAGTCTCAAGATATGAGATAGGCCCTCTTGGGAGAATAGAAATAGAAGGTAGTTGACATGCATGTCAAGGGTGAAAAGCTCTATCCAATAAGACACGGATAAGATACTAATAACTTAAAGAGTAAGATTGTTGAGCCGAGCTCACACTGATCCACCTGCATAATAGTGGCCAGGTGCCGGGGTACCCTGAAGACCGATCCACGGGCATATAATAGTGGTTAGGTGTGTTCTGCCCTATAAGTGACCGATTCACCGGCTATAATAGTGGGGGATCCTGAGCTCAACAAACCAAACATTAAGTTACCAATGAATCATGGGAAAGATACTATGTAATTACAGTGAAACACCATGAGAGTCGGGGCCAGACCGATCCACCGGCATAATAGTGGCCAGGAGCGTTTTGCCCTAGAGACCGATCTACGGGCAAAAACAGTGGTTAGGTGCATTCTGTCCTATAAGTGACCGATCCACCGGCTATAATAGTGTGGTTCCCGTACTCACATGGATTGATAAAGATTATGTTGTGAAATGATCATATGTATCAAAGATCCAAAGAATAAGTCTAATTGGACCATAGTTGACCTTCACTATCTGTGTTACTGTATGCAGTCTGTATGACCATGTCATGTATGTTACGTTGTATGTTTTGTATGTTTGATCTTAGCACATGGTTACCTTACTCAGTACATAGCGTATTGATCACCCGTTTTATGGGTGCTGCTCATTCTCATGAGCAGAAGACTCGTCTGAGCTTGTGCAGGTAGGGGATGACGTCTTCGATGCCTACGACACTTACGAGGCATCGGGTGGGGCTGAACGTTGAGCCTAGACCTGACTTGGGGATCTAGAGCGACTCGGTCGGACTCTATTTTATTTTATTGGGCCATGTATTATTTTATTTTAGTTATGTGACGTCGTCCAATGCTTTTTGTTTTTTAAGAACTCTAGTCACTTACTCTTTAGATTGTAATTCTAAATCGCACTCTAATTTTTGTATGACTTGCATTTTATTTAATGCCTTGTGCTTTTATTAATGACTTGTGGTTGATGTTAACCTTGTTTAGCCTCAGCACTTAGTAATAGAACGGTAGGAGTAAACCGATCAGGTACTAAGTGTGGCGGTAATGCCCCAAGTTTACGATTTTATCATTTCACTTTCGTGAAGCCTTTTTATTAAAACAAAATTTTTCAGTAGTAAATTTGGGGGTGTTACAGCCATACTTTTTGGTCCCGGTAGATCAAACACTTTCCAAATTCACTAAAGGTTGTCTTTTATAAGTACCTCATCTTTCACAACGAATCCATGCCTTACCTTTTTTTGATCTCTCGATACCAAAAATCATATTATGTGGCTTTCTAATTTCCTTAACCCAACTAATTAATGACTCTCGATCATTAAAAATCTCGTTCGTTGTAAATAATTCGCTCCAATCGGTATTTATTAAATCTAGATTCTGTAGATAATATTCAAAATATGACATTATTAGTACATAAATATAAAAAATGAATAAAAATAATTTTTGAAAAAGGGTAAGTTGATGGGTGAGTTAACTATCAGATTTATTCAAAAACGAGTGAGTTGTTTGTCACTAAGCCTCTTTGGCAAGTAATTTGTCCATCAAGTATTATTACTGGCGGGTGAATTACCCGTTCATGAGCATTTGTGAAGGGTGAGTTACCCGTCATATGTGATATTAGACACGTAAGTCACCAATTAGGTGAAAAAATTACACAAAAAAATTCGACTTACCAATATTTCTTCATCCCCATTCATCGTATTCAATGTTATCAAAATTTATTCTCTGTAATTTTTGAGGAGAAGAGAAAAAAATTGAGAGAATATAGTATGCTAATGTGTAGTTATAAAAAGGGTATCATTGTAAAAAATAAAAAATCCTACATTTTAGTGGGTGTTAACTTAGAAGAAAGGTTGTGCGGATAACAACACCATTTTATTACTAATCATTTAAATTTAATAAGAAGATTTATATTTATATCTTTATTTAAATTTAATGGATATTTTTTTCTTTGTTATATTTATATTTATTAGATAAAATTCATTAATTTTAAAATAAAATATATTGAATTTAAAATAAAAATAATTTAATATTCGAATTATATACATAGATTATTATATTTTAATTATATTTCTATTTTTAGTCTTAAATTTTTTTAAATTTATATAAATTTATTTTTAGCCTTTTGATGCAAAGTCAGTTTGTCTCATTTTCTCCTTTTATAGAATTGAGAGTATTTTAATAATTTTACTTGATAAATAATTTTTAATAAATTATTAAATTTATTTATATAGTTAATGTTGGTATTGTTTTTTAGGTAAATAAGATTGATCCGTAGTTTGATAATTTATAATATATTTTTATTAAAAATTAAATAAAAATATAATTTTATATTATATGAATGAATGTAGTTAAAAATACGGATATAAAAACAGATATAAGTTTAAGAATATCTCATATATATTCTTATCTAAATCTAAGATATTTTTTTATATTTTTATTTATAGTCGTTTATTCATTTATATGAATACTGTCATGTTTTATTATAGATGTTGCGCTCTATCAGAAATGTCGCGTAACGTTCCGCCAACGAAGTTCTGTCAAATATATTTTTCCCGCCTAAAAATGTCTTTTCAGTAAAAAAAATCGTGTCTTAATTGAGATGTGACACGACACCTAACTTTACGTGGTGCTGAGATCCTGCAAACTAAATCTCCGGCTACCGGACGAAATCTAAGGCTCGCCGATTAAGATAAGACGAGGAGAGAACAAAACCAGATATCCCTTTCTTGCGTCAGCTGATTTGCTCTACAAGAAAACCAAATAAGTTAATTTTTCTTTTTGTCCCCCATCTAAGAAAGAGCGTTGAACAAAGAATGACGCGTCTGAGAGGCGTGCATTACCTGGTGTGCGTATTAAACTATATATATATATAGAATACATTAGCTGTAGCCTAGAAGTACAAGACGGGCAAAAGTCAGTCGACTGGGTCTTTGTTTTACGGAGTAGTACTATGAGGTAAAGGCCAAGTGGGGGTGTTTGTTACTCCATTCTAATTAGTTTTTTTAAGTAAAAAAATATCTATTCGAATATAGTTACCCGATTAGTAAAATAAAAATAAAAATTGAATGTTTGATTCGATAAAGATAAATAATACTTTATTCGAAAAATTATATACAATATAAATTCTAAAAATTATTTATTTATTTTTAACATTTTATTGTATATATATTTACGTGCATAATTTGAAGAAAAAAAGATTATTTATTATAAGTAAATTATATATTTTTTAATTATTATTTTTATTAAATATTATCTAAATTTGGGAATCAATAATTTGTTATAATATAATGTAATGTGCAAATTAAATTATTAAATTAAATTAGATCGATTTATTATTTTTCGATAAATTATATTTTATATGATATTTTTATTTGTAGTATACCTAATAAAATTTAAATATTTGATACATTATTTATTATATGATCTAAAATTTTAAATATCTAAATATCTAAAGTTATTTTTTTTAGATATTGGATCTGTAAACATAGTAAGCAGCTTATATTAATTTCACTAACTAAAAAGCACTACATGTGTAGCTCCTCCACTTGTTGGTCCACTCCATACAAATACTCTGCTTCTTCAACTGGCAAATCTCCGATATACCTCACAGCTGCTCCGACGCCCGCTAGCGCCACATTCAATTTTCACAATATTAAGATTTATTTATTTATTTAATCCCACTCCCCTTGGAACAGGAAGAGTGGAACAAAATAAATATGATTCATGCGTTTGAGAGGCGTGCTTTATAGGCTATGTGCATAAAACTACATATAAAATTCATTAGCTAAAGCACAGAATTAGAAGACGACAAAACTGGGGTCTTTTTTTTAATGGTATTCGCTAAAGTAATTCAAGTGGGCTACAGCCGAAAAAACTGGGTCTTTGTTTAATGGTAGCCCAAAAAGCTGGGTCTTTGTTTAATGGTATTAGCTAAAATAATCAAGTGGGCTACAGCCTAAAAAACTGGGTCTTTGTTTAATGGTATTAGCTAAAATAATCAAGTGGGCAAACTGGGTCTTTGTTTACTGGTATTAGCTAAAATAATCAAGTGGGCTAAAGCCTAAAAAACTGGGTCTTTGTTTATAATCAAGTGGGCTAAAGCCACAAAAACTGGGTCTTTGTTTACTTGTATTAGCTAAAATAATCAAGTGGGCTAAACATGTCGGAAAAAAATAATCAAGTGGGCTGAACAAAATCGACGTGACGCCATCACCGGATCTAATATAATTGTAAAACAAGTCTTGAAGCAAAGAAAAAGAAAACTAGTCCATCGTCATATCCATGGAATATGATACATTATTATTATCAAAGCAATAATAAATAAATAATATAAAACCGTGTTACTCGTGCTGCGGTCACAGTCGTGCCTCAATAATAGACGCGGCAATGACGCGGATTTGAATACAGCTCCTCTTCTTACCCTCTTACGATGCAGTTATATAGAATACAGCTCCCTCACTATATAAAAAATAAGAACTTAAACTTTTCTATAATATTTCGTCATTTAATTACAATATTATATCAGCCAGCCACCTACTTCCTACCTTCTTCCTCATCCCTCGGTCTTACCCTCTTCTAACCAAAAGGCGAAATCCCTCGCCTCAGGGCCCCCAACCTACCTATCCGACGATCTAGTTGGAGGAGGTAAACTACGGTGGTCCAGCGGCGAGCGCATGGTGGTCCGGAATTCCAGGACGCCCACAATGAGCCACCCCCACAAACAGAGGGTTGAAACTCCTACACTGCAGCTTGTTCACCGAAAGACTCGAACCCGAAACCTCCTCTAGCCACGAATCATGCCTCAACCAACTGGGATACGCCCGCACGGGCATCCCTCGGTCTTACCCTTCTCTTACCTTTTCAGCTTATCTTCTCTTCCAAAACAAAAACTGGAACTCCTCATGCAGCGTAGATCGATAGGCCAACTCCTCACGCACCATAAGTATATCTACCGGACAAATACAATCGAGAAAACAACTGTCCCTCCCCCCTTTTTTATAATTTTGATATGTCTTCCTTCCGATCTAGTTCATGTTCGTTCTCGATCGACCCGTAAAGGTAGCTCACGCAGTGGTGGCCTTCCAGCGGCATCACCTCTCGCAACGGTGGCCTCCTAGCGTTAGAGCCTCACACGACGAAGGATTTCCAGTGTTAGAACGTCACACGGTTAAGGCCTTCCAATGTTAGATTATCACGTAGATGTGGCCTGCCAGCGTAAACTCCTAACGCAGTTGTGGCCTTGCAGCGTGACTTCTTGAAGGTGGAAATGGTCTTTGACATATTGATTTAGGTAGGATTGGTAGATCTCGATCCTGATCGGAGACTAGTAGATCTCTATATGGATTGGAGACTAGTAAGAAAATTTTTGTGTGAAAAATAATGGTGTTACACTATAATATTTTAACTATTATAAAATTAATATTGTAATACCCTAAATTAATAGTTGATGGTAAAGACTTGAAAGGATTTATGGGAGGGAGTATATTGAGATAGTCAATGATTGAGGCATTATGAGGATGTTGCGTTCTTTAAATTTGGGTGTATGTAATACCTCAAATTCGTGGTTGATTATTAGAGGTTTAAAATGATTGATAAGATTACCTATATCAACAAAGTGCACCTTTCTTTTGAAAATTCATCACCGAAAATTTTTGCAATTAAACATGCTTTAGATTAGTCCAAGGATGGGTGACTTCCTCATAATTTTTCTAGAAAGCTTGTGAGTGAAGGCAACACACACTAAAAATAACTCGTAAATCAGTTATCTATTATGAAAATAATCCAGGTAGCTATTTGTGACCAATGTAGAATTGGAGTGTTGTATACGATATCAAAGCAAAACTATAACTATGAGCTAAATTCATCGGAAAAATAATAATCAAGTGCGCTAAATAATTCATTCATCAACCAAAATCAAGGTGCCGTGATGCCATCATCAGACTTAATAGAGTTGTAAAACTGGTCTTGAAGCAAAGAAAAAAAAACGAGTCCATCGTCATATCCATGGAATACGATACATTATTATTATCTAAGCGATAATAAATAAATAACTATTTTTATTTATATAAAAATGAATTATGTACTAAAAGGAAAACTGATAAACTCTAAAGTAATTTATAAGTTAATTTATGTGCATTTCAGAAACACTAAAATTTCTGAGAAAATTCTAACACTGTTCATACTTTTAATTATGTAAGAATTTTTTTTAAATCATGTCAAATGTGTGCGTATGTGTATATGTGTCTTTGTGTGTGTGCGTCTTCTTATAATTTATTCTCATGTGATGCATAAGTGTAAAATTGGTACTAATTAATAATAGGCCCCATCGCCAATATTCCTATCTTGCCCAACAATTGTTTCAAAGCATATCAGAAATCTAATGTAAATCGAGTTATTTTTTTTTACCGATCTTTGATCAATAAAAAAGTATGAATTACATTGGACAAATATGGGAAGATGGAGTAACATAACCCCTCCACACACCGGGTTGTGTGAATTTCATCTGCGACTAGCTAAGTTGGTTTAGAAATGGTCTGAGAGACCAATAGGCATAAGTTAGGCCATACTAGTTATAATGTGGGTTTCTTGTAGAAAAACAAACCCGGCCCATTTTGAAACTGAGGAGCACCAGTGGGCAGTTCTTGAAGAACTGAGGCTCCTAAATAGCAATATACCGTTAAGATAATACTTGGCAGTCCCACAGACCCTTGAAATTAGTTGAATGAGAGAGAAAAAAATGATTAAACCATTTTGACACACTAATTACCATGTACCGACTCTTCTAATTTCCACACTTGTTGGAAGTGGAAGAAAGGGCTATGAAAATTTTAAAGCTAGCTGTGGGATATAAATTCATTAGAGAGTGTAATTTTTGTGATAGTTCATGCTCATCTTTATAACTTATACCATCGATGGGTCTTACCTTACCTTATAGCTTTAGGATACCAAATGCATCGATCACTGAGCCTAGATAGTATTTAGCACCTATGTTTTGATAGATAGTATGATTTTTTTAGGTTCATTATTGGATTCGTTTAGGCTCACCAATTAAAATATTTATATTCATCTCATAAAATTATATAGGTTCACGTGACAAATCTTATTGATTCAATATCTAAATCAATTATTTTTAATAAATATATAAACATATGTGTTATATATTATGAACTTATATTTTATGTCATAAAACTATATGTTTTATGTTATAAATCTAATGATGAATATTACCATGATGTTATAAATATAATTTATTTAATGTTAGTATTTTGTTGGTGGCTCTAACAAGTTCCCGAGGGGTACATGTCAGAAAAATTAAAAATCGTTGAATTGGTTATGGATTCAGGTTAAAAAAAAATGCTTAAATGCATCTGATAGTGACCATCCATCTTGTCCAATACGTATTTATAGCTTGATCGTTATTGGTTATGGGAGGAATTGTGTGATGTGGGTCAACTTTTCTCTAGACTGTTATTGGTTATGGGGGACTTCAATGAGGTAAGATGCCCAAATGAGAGAAAAGGGGGATGGATAGACAAATGCAGCATTAAGGCATTTAATGATTGGATCTATAAGATGGGCCTTATTGATTTTAAGCCTGTTAACTTAAAGTTTTCATGGAAGAAGGCAGATTCAGCTAGTTTATTAGACAGCTTTCTTGTTAGTCCATCTTGGTTAGTAGAATTTCCTAGAATTTCATTTAAAGGGTTAGGCAGATCTCTCTCGAATCATAATCCAATCTATCTCAAAGAAGCGTCTAAAGGAGGGGGGAAGAAGTCATTTCATGCATAGGATATGTGGTTCTCACATCCTAAGTCTCGAGGTTTTGTTGCAGAGTGTTGGACCAATCTAGAAGGGGGTCTTGTCAAAGTAGGCTAAAGGATATGAAGGGTTTGATGAGGAAGTGGAATAAAGAGGTGTTTGGGGACATTGAGTCAAGGATTAATTCTTTTGAAGAGGAATTGGCAAGGGTGGATAGGATATTAAATGGTGGCGCACCGCTTGATGTTGATCTAGCCAGAAGGACCGCCCTGCAGATGCAGATATGAAAATGGCACAGGAGCAAAGAAGATTATTTGCGGTAGGTTTCTAGGATAAGAGGCTTTAAAGATAGAGACAGAAGTACGAGATTTTTTCACACAGTAGCTGTTGTTAGAAAGAAGAGAGCCACCATTAGCAGATTGGTAATATAGGGTTAGGAGGTTTTGGAGTTAGAAGAAATAAAAGAAGGATTCTTATCTTTCTTCAAAAAGCTTTATAAGAAACCAGATCTCCTACAGGTGAGCATTTCAGCCTCGGGCTCTTAACACTACTCTGATCATGCTGATCCCCAAAGTAGATGAAGCAGAGGAGGTTCACCAGTTAAGATTCATCAGCTTAGTAGGGTGCATCTACAAGGTGATATCAAAAAATTATGGCTAAAAAACTGAAGCAGGTGGTGGTGAGTTAGTTAGTGATTCTCAAGCAACCATTATCGAAGGAAGGAGCATTCTGGATGGGGCTTTGATAGCCAATGAGATAGTTCAATGGAAAAACAAGAGGAGAGGAGCGAGAGGTGTAATGATTAAGCTGGATTTTCAAAAGGCCTATAACAACATCAGATGGAACTTTGTGGAAGCCAGCTTAAAAATTATGTTTATGTTAAGCATACGGTTTGTGTATTAACAAGTTTCCTCCCAATCTAAAGAACAAATGCTTAAGACGCCCATTCTAAAGGTTTTGAGAATTTGTGATATGCTTTAAGTCTTCTTTTTCCTCGATTTCTAGGGCTACTAATAATTTTCTCAAGTTAGAGAGCTCGGCCACATCTTTCAACTAATGAAGTCCATCAAAGTTACACAGGACCTCCATATTATGATTTAAGAATCTACCTTCTCCCTCCTAATGTAACTTAGACAAAATAATTTCATACCCAATCCTTTCTACCAATGAGGGCTTCTCAATATCATTTGGCATATATACATGTCTCAGATTCCTTATGTTCCATATTATATCATGCAACCATTTTACTCCGAAGAAACTTCGTAAATCAAGCATTTGTAGGCTCTTCAGCTTCACGATTGAAGATGGAACCTCCTGAATCCCACTACATTTTATGCTTAGATACCTCAAGTGGACCAATTCTCTAATTTCCTTGGGCAAACTAATGAATTTAACACCATTAAAATCCAACACTCGAAGCAATCTATATTGGTTAATGATTGCTTCTGTCAATATAGAAGATCCAAGAGGGATAAGCTCACCACACAATAATAGTGACTTGACATGTACTGGTGTGTTACTCTTTTTGTTGGGGTTTGAAACAATACTAGTTATCAAATTCTAAAAATTATCTATATCACTATGAACAGCCAATCGTTGATATCTTTTTCTTGTATTGATTGTGAAACCTAGTGGTGGTGGTCGCATACGGCTAATTAATGATGACAAGGATGTTGAATCTCCCTTAGTTATCAATTTGAGAAAGTTTTCTTTTGCTGCTTTGGATATTCATAAAATACAGTACATATGAAATGCAGCCTTTGCCGTTCCATCACGTACGTGTACATCACGATACCAACCTTTGCCGTTCTATTTAATTTCATTTATTTTTTATATAAAGTGTAGTACATACACTACTGTTTACAAGCACGGGACATAAAATAAAATACATACGGATGAAACAAATTAAGGATCTGGTTCCTGTTTCCCTACTTTTTTTTTGGATAAACACATGACATATGATTACAATATTGTGATGGCAAGAATGTGCTAGACGACATCGACATTGTTGTCGGAATCTCCTTTTACAACTGTTTCCTTCCATTCCCTCACTTTGTCACATAAATCATCAGGCATTCTTCCTATATTTAATTTTTTAGGCTTAGGGATGGACTTTATTCAGTTGGGGAATATTTTCAATTCGACGCAACTCCAAATATGTAATTGTAAAAGGCTTGACATTGCTCCTCTTTCAATGGTCCACTCTTTTAAGTTTTCTAGATTATATAGAGATAGAAAAATAAGTTTAGGAAACCCTCCATATGAGAATGTCATGTCCTTTCCCGAATAAGAATGCTAATCAAAAATCATTTCTCTCAAGTTGGGTAACCTCTCTAAGATTTTCATAGCATCAGGATTCTCAATTTTGGTGTTATCTAAGAATAAAGTAGTTAGGTTGTGAAAAATCATGTTAGGTCGTAAGGAACAACCACCTGATGATGATGATCGCAACGATATCCTTCTCCATATCTCCAGCTACATCTTATTTAGCTACTTGAAGTCCCATAAAGTATCCAGTTCATCTATTAACAATTTCCCACTCAATTTAAAGACCAAATGTTCAAGACACTCATTCAAAAGGCTTTTAGATTTTTTGATATTCTCTAAGTCTTCTTTTTTCGTGATTTTTCATGCTATTGATAATTTTCTCAAGCCACCGAGCTTGACCACGTCTTTCAACCGATGAAGTCCATCAAAGCTACAGAGGACCTCCATATTATGATTTAATAATCCAATTTTCCCCTCCCGATGTAATTATAGATAGATAGAGATGCTAGCTCCCTTAATCTCCCTTAATCTGAGGGATTAGTTATAATCTCCCTTAATCTAAGGGATTAGTTATAGCTACCTGATATAAATATCATAAGCCTTCTGTAATAACATCAGTTTTGGTCATAATGAGAATTATGCTTCTTTGCCAGTCTTCTAATTCTCTCTGCATTTTAGCCATTGTTGTCATGGTATCAGAGCAAGAAAAGATCAACTTCTTTCTGGTTTCATTTGATTTTCTTCCTCAAAATTCATGAATCATTAGTGCTACCCTTCTTTCATCTTTCTTATTTCATTGATTCAATTTTTTTTTGAATCTTTGATGGGAAATTCTGGAGCAATACGTTTTCTTCACTATTTTCTGACTCTATAGTTCAAGAATCAACTTCAACAATGGCGTTAGCAGATGTTGATGCAAATCATGAGCTATTTGTTGCTCATGCTGAGAATATAAGTCAACGATTGGTCACGAAGCTTCTTGATGGTCACAATTTTGAAGGCTGGAAGCATTCAATGGAGATTGCACTCAGTGCAAATAACAAGTTAGGGTTCGTCATAGGAACTTATAAAGAACCGCCAGTAACATCTCCATTGTTTGAGCTCTAGAAACGCTGCAATAACATGGTAATATCCTAGTTTATTCACTCTGTAGAGGATAATATAGGCTAAAGTGTCATTTACTACAAGTGTGCTTTTGAAATTTGGGATGAATTGTGTCTGAGGTACTCATAACCAAATGGGCCAAAGATCTATCAAAATGAACAGAGTTTAAATAATCAGAAGCAAAATACTTTGACTGTAACTGAATACTTTACCAAATTGAAGTCTCTTTGGGATGAATATGACTATTTTGTGAAGTTGTCAATCTATTCTTATACGAATTATACATGTGGTGTTAATTTTTCTATTAAGAAAATGGTACAAGATCATCGTCTGATCAAATTCTTGATGGGATTGAATGATAGTTATTAGACTTTAAGAGGAAACATTTTGATGATGTCACCATTACCTGTAGTCAGTAAAGACTATCAGATTGTGTTACAAGATGAGGCTCAGAAAGATATTCATTCAGATATAAATATTGCTTTGAATTCCTCAGCTTTGATTTCATATAATAGAGGATATGCTTTTGGAAATCTTGGTAATAGATTTAGCGGTACTTCTAATGAATACTCAAGACCTCAAGAATTTCAGAAGAGGAATGGTATAGGAAATTATACTTTTGGTCATAGTTCAGGGTATTACAGCAACAACAATTTTGATAGGAAAGAAAAGTATTTCTGTGAGCACTACAAAATTTCAAGGCATAACATTGAAAGGTGTTATAAAGTGCATGGAAGATAGGATCATTCAAGAAATGATTTTAGCGGAAAAAAATTGGCAGCAAATGTTTCTATTGAGGAAGCTGGAGAGACAATCAATCTGAATTCTATGATTACACCAAAGATGTATAAACAGCTTGTGACTCTTTTAAGCAAGCACCAAGGTAATACTTGTAAAGATAATGTAGATTCTCCTAATGTAGATTTGCTAGTAGGTACAAACATCAATCTTTTTACTAGCAGTACTAGTATGATTTGGGTATTGACAGTGGAGCAACATATCATATTTCACCTTCTTTGACTTGTTTTGATTATTATGAGCATGTTTTGAAGCCCACATACATCATTATGCCAAATGGAGTGAAAGCAAAAATACTTTATATTGGTATTGTCAAGTTGGGAGATAATATGGTTCTTAATGGGGTGTTTCATGTGCCTACTTTCCAATTTCATCTATTATCAGTTCATAAGTTAGCTAAGCAAATCAGAAAGCATGTATTGTTTACTAATAATCATTGCTTTATTCAAGACTATTTGATGAAGGACCCTCATCAAATGCTTGGTAAGCAATGTGGAGGCCTGTATTATGTTGATCAATAATCTATTCATCAGGATCAACAATTGTCAAAGGATGTCAGATTTTGCAACAAAGCATCTATGTGTTCTGATCTGGAAGTTTGGCATTGCAGATTTGGCCACATGCCTTATGATAGGCTCAAGCTAGCTGTTCGTGAAGTGAAAAATGTAAATAGTGTTAATTCCGTTTGTCAGATTTGTCCATTATCAAGACAGAATAGGAATTCTTTTCCTAGTAGTAGTTCTGTAGCATCTTCTATTTTTGATCTCATACACATAGATATTTGGAGGCCTTATGGTACTTCGACTCGTAATGGTTGTAAATCTTTCTTGACAATTATTGATGATTGTTCTAGGGCAACATGGACACATTTACTCAGTAATAAAGGTTGTGCTTTTGGTTTGGTAAAGTCTTTTGTTGCACTTGTGGAAAGAAATTTTAGTGCAATTATGAAGATTATAAGATCTTATAATGCAATATAATTCAGTGATACTGCAGCTTTGTCCTTTTATGCTTCAAAAGGGATTGAGCACCATATTTCTTGTAATGATACTCCCCAACAGAATGGTAGGGTTGAAAGAAAACACAAACATTTTCTTGAAACTGCTAGGGCCTTATTTTTCCAGTCCATACTGCCTTTGAAGTATTGGGGTGAATGCTTGCTCACTACCACATATTTGATCAAAAGAATGCCATTATCTACTATAAATGACATGTCTCTTTATGAGGTACTATTTAAACATAAACCTAATCTTACTCATTTGAGGACTTTTGGTTCATTATGCTTTGTTTCTACACTTAAACATAATAGGAATAAATTTCAAGCAAGAGCTTAGCCTTGTGTTTTTGTAGGCTATCCTCATGGTCAAAAGGCCTAAAAAGTTCTTGACATTACAAAAAATAAGATCATTGTTACCAGAGACATAGTCTTTCATGAACAATATTATCCATTTCACCACATCAAAAACACAGACACTCAACCTATGTTTCCAGTTTCTCAATCAGATATAGATGTACTTTTCTTTTTCCTTTTTGAACCACGAACAAATATCATATCATCACAAATAGATACACCCTTACATTTTGATACAACATCAAAAGATTCCTTTAACCCACAAAATTATTTATGTTCACCACATTCATCTGCAAGCTTAGAAACTACCATACAAAACACAATTACTACTACAAATTCACTAGAAAATTTGATTCCAAATCATCTAGTAATGAGAAAATCAACAAGAATTCATAAACCACCTCCTTATCTAAGGGATTATCACTGTACTTGTCTCTACAGCAACCTACAGAGCATTGGTGCAATTTTGTATCTTATGATGATTTGCCAAATTCCCACAAATGTTTGATTAGCTCAGCTAATTAGTATGAAGAACCTTCTTCATATAAGCAAGCATGTAAATACCCTGGATGGGTAGCAGCAATAACTATTTTTATTTATATAAAAATGAATTATGTACTAAAAGGAAAACCGATAAGCTCTAAAGTAATTTATATGTTAATTTATGTGCATTTCAGAAACAATAAATTTTTGAGAAAATCATAACACTATTCATACTTTTAATTATGTAAGATTTTTTTTTTTTAAAATCATGTCATATCTGTGCATGTGTGTGTGTCTTCTTATAATTTATTCTCGTGTGAAGCACGAGTGTATAACTAGTACTAATTAATAATAGGGTCCATCGCCAATATTTCTATCTTGCCCAATAATTGTTTCAAAGCATATCGAAAATTTGATGTAAATCAAGTTATTTTGCACCAATATTTGATCAACAAACAAGTATGAATTATCTCAGAATAAAACTGGAAGACGGAGTAACATAACCCCTCCACACACCACCCCGTCAACCTCCATTTTCCTTGGCGGGGTTGTGTGAATTTCACTAGTGGCTAAGTTAGTTTAGAAATGGTCTAAGAGACCAGTAGGCATAAGTTAGGCCATACTAGCTACAGTGTGGGTTTCTTGTAGAAAAATGAACCCAACCCATTTTGACGCTGAGGAGCACCAATGGGCAGTTCTTCAAGAACTGAGGCTCTTAAATAGCAATATACCGTTAAGATAATACTTGGTAGTCCCACAGAATGTCTCCCTCGAAATTAGTTGAATGAGAGAGAAAAAATGATTAAACCATCTTGACACACTAATTGCCATGTACCGACTCTTCTAATTTCCACACTTAATGGAAGTGGAAGAAAGGGCTATGAAAATTTTAAAGCTAGCTGTGGGATATAAATTCATGAGGGAGCGTAATTTTTGAGATAGCTCCTAGCCTCCTACTCATTTGTATAATGTATACCACCGGTGAGTCTTACCTTATAGCTTTAGGATAGCAAATGCATTGATCAATGAGGCTAGATAGTATTTAGCACCTATGTTATGATACATAGTGTGATTTTTTTAGGTTCATTATTGGATTCGTTTAGGCTCACCGATTAAAATATTTATATTCATCTCATAAAATTAAATATGTTCATTAGACAAACTTTATCAGTTCAACACCTAAATCAATTATGTTTAACAAATATATGAACCTATATGTTATATACTATGAACTTATATTTTATATGTCATAAAATTTTATGTTCTATGTTATTAATCTAATGATAAACATTACAATTACCATGATGTTATACATATAATTTATTTAATATGAGTTTTTTTTGTGACTCTAACAAGTTATGTAGGGGAACATGTTAGAAAAATTAAATATAGATGAATTGGTCATAGGTTCAAATTGAAAAATGCTGAATTCATCTGATAGTGACCATCCATCTTGTCCGACACGTATTTTGATTATTTTTTTTCATAAAATTATATAACATTTTTCATTCTTACTAAAGATAATGATAAAAATAGTCACTAATATAAAAATATTCCTTATTGCCAATCTTGATTTTTGATAAGAGGTTGGAGACAGAGTGGGATCGAGAGAATAAAACCCAGACATTTGGTTTGATTTTCCAACTCTTCTTGAAGATATAGCCGCTCTTCCAACTCTGGTCAATTCATGTGCATATTGAAATCATTAAAGATATTTATCAAATTATTAATTCTAGAACCATGAGTTTTGATCGTGTTGGCCAGTGATCTCAAACGAATTTTCAAATAATTATAAGGATTTGAAAACCATGTGTGGCGTCGATATATCTCCTTGGATTTCGGAAACTGCATTACCACATCATAAGGTGCGGAGGAGCTAGGTGTCTAAGCCATTAGAGACGCGTCTTCTATTTTGTATACCTACATGGATCACCGTAATTGATTCCCATCACATACGTGTACGTCACAATGCAGGCCTTTGCCGTTCCATTTATATATTTTATTTTTTAATATGAAAAGTAGTACATACAACACTGATTACAAGAACGAGACACATATATAAATAGGGAAAACACGCAGCTCAAGACAAACAAACAAAATTAAGGATATGGTTCCCATTTTCCTCTTCTTATTATAATTTTTTTTGGATAAATGCATGACATACGATTAGCCAACAAAACACAATATACAACCTAATCACCCAATTAGTCCCGCATATTAATGGTAGGAATGTGATGGTTGACGACATTGTCAGAATTTAAAAGCCCCTGATCCTCTACTTCCCTTGCTACTCCCTTGCCGTCCCTATCATCTCCTTCTACGGCTGACTCCTTCCATTCCTTCATTTTGTTGCAGAAATGTTTAGGCATCTCTCCTGTGTCTAAATCTTTGAGGTTAGGGATGGACTTTATTCCTTCAGGGAATGTCTTCAAATTGAGGCATTTCCTAATAAATAATCGCGAAAGACTTGGCATTGCTCCTTTTTCAATGGTCCACTCTTCTAAGTTTTCTAGATGATATAGAGATAGATCAACAAGTTTAGGAAATCCTCCATTTGAGCATCTCATTTCCTTTCCCATATAAGAATGCTTATAGAAATCCAATGTTCTCAAGTTGGTTAGGTTCTCTAGGATTTGCATTGAGTCGGGATTCTCGATTTCAGTGGAGTCTAAAATTAAATTAGTTAGGCTATGAGGAAGCATGTTGGGTCCCAAGGAACAACCACCTGATGATGATGATGATGATCCTGAAGATATCCTTCCCAATATCTTCAGCTTCATCTTATTTGGCCACTCGAAATTGCATAAAGCATCCGGTTCATCTACCAACAATTCCCCTCTTAATATAAAGAGCAAATGTTTAAGACACCCATTCGAAAGGCTTTGAGAATTTTTGATATGCTCTAAGTCTTCTTTTTCCTCGATTTCTCGGGATATTGATAATTTACTCAAGTTAGCAAGCTTGGCCACATCTTTCAACCGATGAAGTTCACCAAAGTTACACAGGACCTCCATATTATGATTTAAAGATCCACCTTCTCTCTCCTGATGTAACTTAGACAACATAATTTTATATGTGTTCTTTTTTTCCATTGAGGGATTTCTATAAACATACGGCATATAAACATATCTCAGCTGCCTCATTCTCCATATCATATCAAACGAAAATTCTATGAAGCTATTTTGTAAATCAAGTGTCTGTAGGCTCTTTAGCTTCACGATTGAAGATGACACCTCTCCAATCTTACAACATCTTATGCTTAGATACCTCAAGTGGGCCAATTCTCCAACTTCCTTGGGCAAACTATCCATGTCAAAGCCATCAAGATACAACACTCGAAGCAATCTATATTGCTTGATGACTGCTTTTATTGATATAGAAGATTCAATAGGGAAATAATTACCACACAAAAATAGTGACTTGATGTGTACTTGTACGTTACTATTTTTGTTGGGGTTTGAAATAATACTAGTTATCAATCTCTTATCACCGTGAACAGCCAATCGTCGATACCTTTTTCTTGTATTAAATGTGAAACCTGGTGGTGGTGGTGGCATACGGCTAATTGATGACGATGAGGTTACCAAATCTCCTACAGTCAACACCTTGAAAAATTTTTCTTCTGCCGCTTTGGATATACATAATTTTCTCACTAGATCATGGACGTAGCACATCTTTATCCTTCCACTCCACCGAGTTGACGCCACTTGTACCATTGATCTATCTGCCAACTCTGCTAAATATGATTCGCCCAACTCCTCCAAGATAGATCCTTCTTGATGAATATAATCCTCGTTATCTAAGTTGTTAGTTGAAAGAAAACCTTCGGCCATCCATAACTGAATCAGTTTTGTTGCGGAAATCACATCATCTTCTCGAAAGATTCCCAAGTAAAGGAAGCATGGCTTGAGATGAAATGGCAAATCATAGTAGCTTAGTGATAATACTTTATTACAAGATAGGCCACCCTCTTTCGCATTGGGCAATACTGATTTGATATTCTTATGCACACTTCTCCACTGCTCAAGTGACTTTTTCTTTGCTAAGATTCCTCCGAGTGCAGCAATTGCCAAAGGCAAGCCTACACAATGTTCCAGCATTTCCTTGGCCAACTTGTTTGCTTCATCTCCTACAATGAATTAAACTATATCTTGAATGGATGCAAATTCATTCTTATGCATAAGCTAAAATATTTTAAAAGCTTGTTTATACAAAAAAAAAAAAACTTAGTTTGATTGATCCCAATACATATGTTATTGTTAAATGTTGGTTTTCAAACCGGGGTTCAAGCTAATGTCATGGAGGTTAGGAAGGACCTAGAATGGAGGATGGTGTGCGTAACTTAAGGAGGGTTTATGGTCAATTAATAAATTTATGAAAAATGTTTAATTGGTCCTTAGGAAACGGATGGTATAGTCAATTAGAGTATTAATTGACATTTAAGGCCTTTTACCAAAGGTACTTTGATTGTTTTCGTCCGTTACTTTCACCAAACTTTATGGTTATTTTTCATCCTTATGTTTGTAGCGCTTCACATTTAGTTCTAGGTTTTTTTCTAAAGCCTATTTAAAGGCTCTTTTGTAAAGAGTCGAGACATATGCAAAGTGAGGCATATACACAATACAACTCGGGGGAGTGCGATAGATCTAGAGAGTAGATCAAGGAAATTCTCAATTGGAAATGGGGTTTCGAAATTGAGTGAATTAATCAATAGGGTTGTTCTTGATTAATTGGTAAGAATAAAAACACAGGGAAAGTGTTCTTGATTCTTTTATAGCTTGAAAGGATAGCAATAAAGATTCAAGTTTGATAAATTTTTCTTTGATTTGTTATTATTTTGCATAGTGCTTGCGTTCTTGGTTTTGAAGATTTTATTTTAGATCTCAAAACTGAGGTAATCACGGATATTTCCCAACAAGTGGTATTAGAGCAAAGGTTTGTGTCAGATCTATCTGCTGGTTCAAGTCAGATTGAAGATAGACAAGATCTTGGGAGGAGGGAAGTTAGTGATGGAATTGTTCGATGGGAGGAATAATTTTGCGCTATGGCAGAGTATGATCAAAGATGTTCTTATCCAGCAGGGACTACATGCTACCTTGAACGATAAGAAGCCCACAGATGTGGATGATTCCAAGTGGGAGGATATGAAGCTGTGTGCAACTAGTACAATTTGGTTAGCCCTTGCTCCTGAAGTCAAGTATAACGTTCTTAAGGAAATGAGTCCTAAAGAATTATGGGAAAAGCTAGTGAAGATGTATGCGTTGAAGTCACTAGCCAACAAGTTATTCTTGAAGAATGATCTTTTTCCCCTCGAGATGGCAGATGAAGGCAACCTACAAGATCATCTGAATATATTCAATGGACTGATCACCTAATTGAAGAGTTTAGATGAATCCTTTAAGGATGGGGATCAGGCAGTCTTGTTATTAGCTTCTCTTCCGAAGAGGTTTGGTCCAGTGGTGAATATCCTGTTGATAGGGAAGAAGACGCTTTCTCTGGAAGAAACTATTTTGGTTTTGCTTGAGGCAGAAAAATTGGCAAGACAAGGGGAATCGACTTATGGAGATGGATCTAGTCTATATGCAGGAGGGCGCTCCAAGGGTAAGAAAAAGTCTAATCCGAATATCAGGTGCTTTCATTGTAATAAGGTGGGGCATTTTAGGAGGAAGTGTCCAGATTACAAGAAATACCAGAAGGAAATGGATTGTGCAGGAGTTGCTATAAATGAAGATGATAATGTTGATGTTCTCTTGGTGCATGGGATGGATGCACGGAAAGAGAGTTGGATCCTGGATTCAGGATGTTTCCGACATGTATGTTGTAGGGAGGATTGGTTCAAGTCCCTGGAGGCATGTGATGGGATGTCTGTTGCTTTGGCCAATAGAGAGGAGGTCAAAGTTAAAGGAACCGGTGAGATTGAGATCAAGACCCACGAGGGGAGAATGAGGAAGCTAGCAGATGTGAGCTATATTCCGAAACTTGGTCGAAATCTGATATCCTTGGGACGATTGGATAGCTTGGGTTATGCCATTCATATGGAGTGTGGATGGATGAAGGTCACTAAATGAGGGAATGTGATCTTAAGAGGAACAAAGACCAAAGGGAATCTCTTCAAGCTTGCAGAAAGCAGTATTGCAGGGACTTTGGCTCGAGGGGAGGCATCGTTTGGTGAAGGACAATGCTATGATCACATGGATTGATCATGAATGCGGTCACATATGGCTTGAAGGGGAGGTTTGTTGGTTTTCAAACCGGGGTTCAAGCCAATGTGATGGAGGTTAGGAAGGACCTAGAATGGAGGATGGTGTGTGTAACTTAAGGAAGGTTTATGGTCAATTAATATATTTATGACAAATGTTTAACTGGTCCTTAGGAAATGGATGGTATAGTCAATTAGAGTATTAATTGACATTTAAGGCCTTTTACCAAAGTTATTGATTGTTTTCGTCCGTTACTTTTACCAAACTTTATGGTTGTTTTTCATCCTTATATTTGTAACGCTTTACATTTAGTTCTAGTTTTTTTTTTCTAAAGCCTATTTAAAAGCTCTTTTGTATAGAGTCGAGACATATGCAAAGTGAGGCATATGCACAATACAACTCGGGGGTGTGCGATAGATCTAGAGAGTAGATCTAGGAAATTCTCAATTGGAAACGGGGTTTTGGAATTGAGTGAATTAATCAAGAGGGTTGTTCTTGATTAATTGGTAAGGATAAAAACATGGGGAGAGTGTTCTTGATTCTTGTATCTCTTGAAAGGATAGCAATAAAGATTTAAGTTTGGTAAATTATTCTTTGATTTGTTATTATTCTGCATAGTACTTGTGTTCTTGGTTTTGAAGATTTTATTTTAGATCTCAAAACTAGGGTAATCGCGGATATTTTCCAATATTAAACATAAATATTATGTGGTTTACTTATAAATATTGATCAGCAAACAAAGTTTTGAATTGGGTTTTGAAATGTATAGAATGATTTTATTTGTGTGTGTGTGTGTGTGTGTGTGTATATTGGTGACAACTTTCTTCATCTTCATAATTAGTATGTCATCATCATAAACAACTTCAAAAATGGAGAATCATATACTCTATTTGTTTTAAAACGAAAGAGGATGAACTTGTACTTTTAGAAATGTATATGTATATGCTGGGGAATTTAATTTTCATCTATAAGTAGTGTATTTGTAACATAACTAAACCCTAGAGAGAGAATCAATTCTCAACCATAACATATATATTTCAAAGAAAAATAACGACGGTTATAGCAAATTAAATAAAAATAATACACAATTTGAAAATCTTCCAAAAATATCTATAAATTTTGAATTTCTTCCATTTATAATTGTTTTATACAACCAGGAAAATCTTGGAAACTTTATAGTCTTGATCATAGTGATAGTTGAATTTCCAATGATAAATAAACGGACGAGATTTTCTAGATATAGTTATAAATGTACTTTTGTCCTAAGTTTAGAGCCTTATAACGGTAAACATACAAATTCCTTGATGGACCTCCTAGTTTTCTTAAAAGTTTCTAAAATATTAGAAATATTCTCACATAGTTTAATCATGAATAAGCAATGTCTAAAAGTGTAAAATTTTTAAAATACAAAAACTAAATATTTATAAAGTATATAAGTTATTTTTTGAAAGTTTGGGAAAAAAATGTGTAACGATTTATTTCAATTTGAAGAAAATCTCGATCCAAAAAAAATAAAAAATTCACGAAGCTTTAAAATTATTTTTCAGAAATATCTAATGAGTTTATCAAAATTTGTGAAATATCAAAACAATTAAAAAAATATAATTTTCAAACCTTTTTAGAAAGTTTTGTAACTGCAATATAATTGTTTCGAATTTTATGATTGAAAAAAAAGGAAGGATAATACTCTCTTTTTTTTTATTCTAAGAGCATGTTTTCATATACATAATTCATTACATCATTTTATTATTAAAATAAACGTGTTTCAATTATTATACCAAAATAAAAAAGATTAATTAAATTTAATAATTACTTTATAATTTTTGAAGCTTTTAATTGAAAGTACAAAAACTCCTACAAATTTTTCTTTGAATACTTTTGTAATTTCAAATAAAAAATACATACCTTTAATTTTTTCATTACTTCTAAAGTGTTTTAGGAATTATATCTATTTTTCAAAAAATATTGTATATGGACTTTTGAGATTAATAAATATATTTGGAAATTTTAATTGAGAATGACTAAAAGTCTTAAAAAAATCAAACTTTTTGATAATTTGAAAAGATTTCACTAATGCTAAGAAAAACGTTAATTGATGTTAAACATATAAACTATTTTTAGAATTCTTAGGAAATGTTGATATTTTATTGATTTTTTTTATATACTTAAAGATATTTTTTTATAAAAAATTTAAAATTTTTCTTGGATAAGGTATTTTAGGAATATTTAACTTCCACAAATCATGGAATTTTTGCATGATTTTTTTTTAATTATTGGAATGTTTTAGAGAGTCTTTGTTAGCGATTGAATGTTTTCAGAAATAGTAGAAATTTTAAATAATTCCTAAAACTTCTATCAAGTTTTTAAAACTTTAAGCCGTAGAAAGTCTAAGGCTTTGGATGAAGAAATGCCAGCTCAATTTTGAAAATAGCCGGTCGTATGGTGCATTTATTGTAACCTTCACGGGAAGTGAAAACGATAAGTACTTAAGAATTTGATTACTTAGTTTTATTGTAGAGGAGACTCGCTCAGTAAAAACTAAAACGAGTTACGCTTGAGTCGGCGACGGCTTAACTAGACTGGACTCATTTACGATCACCTAAAAATGAGAAGAAAAGGAACTAGAGAACGCGTACCATGCTCTGGTCCAAAGATATTTGATGGATCATTCTGTAGCTTCCTTTCTAGTAGCCGTCGGGCATCATTTTTACTCATAAATGCTTGCTCATGAATGAGGGCTTTATCATCTGCGTATTCGGCAACACTTCTGATACGGGTTGTAAACATCAGTTTTCCATGAAGTGGATTTGGAAAGGCGCGGCGAAGAGAGTCCCAAGTGTAATTGTTCCAAATATCGTCGAGCACGACCAGACACTTCTTCTCTTGCTGCACGTTACGAAGCTTCTCCATTAGAGTTTCATTTGCCTGTTCATTACTTACATTCTCTGAGGTAAGGTCATGTATAAGTTTTGTTAGGACGCGTCTAACATCACATTGCTGAGAAATGGAGGCCCACGCAAACGCGTTAAAATACTGCCTAACATATTTGTGATGATAGACTTTCTTGGCAAGGGTGGTCTTGCCCAAGCCACCGACACCACATAAAGCAATAATGTTGCTTTTGTTTGAGTTCAGTTTGTTCACCACGACCTCTACATCATTTTCTAATCCAATGATGCTATCAACCTCCACATGATGCGCGTCACTCTTTCTTAATTGCTCTTCCCTACTGACTGACCAGCTGTTGCCTTCTTCGATTGTTTTAATTCCATACGCTTGCAGCCTAGAAGTAAGCTTCGATATCTTCAGCGTTAAAGCATCAATATCGCTGCCCAACTCATGGAGTGTCATGGCTTCTCTTATGATGCAAGAGTACCTTCTCAACTTGTTCAGTAGGCCCCCACGACGTCGGAACTCAACTTTGAGGATGAAGGTTTCGATTATATCCTCGGATTCATAAGCCAACCAACTGATTTGCTTGATCCACTCACGCATTCTTGCGTCACGATCTCGTCTCGCATCTACATCTTGTAAGAAGCACGACATCCATTTGAGCTCTTCTTGGAGCTCTTCCACTTTTTGTTCTATTCCATACAGATACTTCGCTTCTTCCGTTAGTTGATCACCGATCCATTGTACTGCTGCACCAACGCTTGCCGCCATTCAAGCTTTACAAGAACAACAAGTTTATTTGTTTTTTAATTAGATTTGTACGTATGAATGCTTTCCAAGACAGAATGCAATTATGATAACCATTACTCAAAAAAATTAAAGAGTCAAACAATAATAATGGAGGTGGCGGCGTATTTTTCTCGTATGGGTATGAAACTACACGCACACACACATATGTATATATATATAGATTTCAATATGCTTTGCTTCTTTGCTAACATATATATATATTCTTTGCTTCTTGTAGATCTTCCACTTTTTCTTCTACGCCATACAGATACTTTGCTTCTTCGGCTAGCTGACTGATGACCGATCCGTTGTACTGCTGCACCAACATTTGGTGCCATTCAAGCTTTACAAGGAAAGAATAACATGGTTTCTCTTTCTTTTTTCCTTATGGCGTGTCTACGGATGTTTCCACGGCAAATTAAAAGACAAAAATTGATGGGGGAAGGAAGCATATTTTACTAGTGTGAGTATAAAAGTACATATATATGGATTGCATTATACTTTGCTTCTTAGATGTTCCACTTTTCTTTTTCCTACTCCATACAGATACTTTGCCTCTTCCATATCTTTCACTTTTTTCCCACCCCATACAGATGCTTTGCTTCTTCCGCTAGCTGATTACCGATCCATTGTACTGCTGCAGAAACGCTTGTCCCATCTGTGTATGGATGTTTATACGGCAAAAGAGCCGGGACAGAAATTGATGCGGATCACTAGCAGGGCCATTTTCCCTTGCCTGGGTGTAGAACTATATATAGAGACATCGTTTCATTTGTAGAAAGCCAACGCGAGTCCATCAGTTGCGGTCCTTGTTTAGTATCAATAATAATGTTTAGTATATCAATAGTCACATACAAATTCAAAGGACTTATTTTGTCAAATCATGGTGCTAGTCCCATTACAGAACAAAAGAATAAAAAGGAAACAAACAGACATGCGAGTAGACTGCATTAAGCATCAGTTTTGCTTCTTTTTTTCTTTAGTTTAATTCACAGCAATTCAAACCCTTTTATTTGTTTATATATTTTGAAAGCACACACAAACACACACAATGCAACCTACTTAAACTAATTTGCCCTATATTTCAGTGGTAGGAATGTCCCAATTTTCTCAAGATGGGTATAGCTTCCGTAGGATTTGCATGGCGTCGCTTTGCTATTCCCAATTTCTGTGCTATTCCCAATTTCGGTGCACTCCGAAGTTAAAGTAGTTAGGCTGCGAGGAAGCATGATGGGTCTCAAGTTACAACCACCCGATGATGATGCCGACCATATCGTTCCCATTATCACAAGCTTCATCTTACTGAGGTGCGATAATGCCGGCAGTACTGCATCTGCTTCTTCTATTGATGCTTCCCCGCTCAATCGAAAGAATAAATGATTAAGACACCGCACAAAAGGCTTCGAAGAGTTTGATATGCCTAAAGCCATCTTTACCCTATGGCATCCATGTTTATTGATAATCACCTTAAACCAGCGATGAAGTCCATCAAAGTTACTAAGGGCCTCCGGCTTACTATTCATATAACGCCCTTATTTTTCACTCCTTAAAATAAAGAGTATTATGGCTACACTTAATATCAGACAGATGTCTATGATATATCTCATGCTAAATGTAAAGCTAATGTAATACCAAATTTTTTGAAAATATAATCTTAAAAAGATATTAGTTTTGATTTATGATATTCGGCTTTTATTTTATTTAAATTGAGATTCTTGCAAATATTTGTTAAAGTTTTTTGTCGTATGGTTTTATTATCTTTTTTGAATTCATGTTTAAATTTAATTTATCATTTTTCATTACAGATGATTCCAGATAAATTCTTTCACGATTATAATTTTATTAAACTCACATGATTTTATTTTTTTTTATTTAAAAATATATTTCCATTATATATGTCAAGTGTTTGGTCTTAATATTTCATGTTTTTTTTTCCAGCATGGTATGATTATAACTTTGTTTTGAAGTTGTATTATGTTAACAAAAATGAATTTGGTTTATATTATAAATCCCCCAATATTTTATGAATGTCTAATCTTATCCCATAGTTTTCTATTTTATGTGAAAATTTTCCCATAGTTTTCAATTCATTTATATTTTTTTATTATTATGTAAAAAAATTGGTTTTCATATCGAGATAAAAGTTTATGAAATTGAATTGCCTTTCCTTTCTCTTACAAAGGTTTTGATAATGCTTATTAGGAAAAAACTTTATACTATTTACAGATACTCAGGATCTGATTTAAATTTTATTCCATGTATTTTTTTATATACTTTCTAAGTCATGCTATTATTTTTGTAGATTAATTAGATTATTCTTTTGTTAAAATCATATCGAAAAGATTTTCCAAAACTCTCTAAATAGGCCTTATGTTAGTTTTATCCTTCCTGGTTATATACCATATTAATTCTATTAAATGAATTTAATAAGATAATGTTATTTTGTATCTTATTTTAGATTTTTAGTTAAGTTCCTTTGATTGATTTACCCCTACCCCACCTCTTATCTACTAATGCCAGTAAGCCATAACAGTGTCAGCTACGACTACCATCATACATTAGTTGCGTTAATGTTTGTTGCAGTAATAGGTTGAAAACAACACACAATAATAGATCTAGGAGAACAAATCTGGAGGAACATAGAAAGTATTTCAAAAATAGAGAAAAATACCACCACTATTATATTGGTTGTGCTTGGAGGTAGATCTAATGACTCCTAGAAATTAAATAATACATTTAAGTGAAAGAAAAAGAGAAACAAAGAAAGAGAGAGGCAAGTGAGGTATGGGAGAAGAATAATGAGTATTAGAGAAAGGGAAAAGGAAATGAAAGTCAGGGGATCTGTATTTGTGAAAACTTTTGATGGGGGTATTATTAGTAGTTTATCCATTATTTTAAGTGAAATGAACATGAATGTTTTATGAAATTTAAATGGTTAGCATAATAAATCTCTTTATTTTATGGGATGAACCTAAACGATTAGCACAATGAACCTCTCTATTTTATGGGATGAACCTAAAAGGTTAGTACAACGAACCTCTCTATTTTATGTGATGTACCTAACCTAAATGGTTAGCATAATGAACCTCGACTATGATAAAAAGGATTAACGTCGACAATATATAATTGCTAGGATTATATCAACAGACAAATATATTTGTGTTTGAAAAAATGGTAGGAAAATATGTAATACCGACGATATATATTGTCGGTATTAAGTGGGGCCAAATTTTCTTACCCAAATTTTATTAAAATCTTAGGGAAATACATATGGGCGAGTTATTTTTTAATACTGATGTTAAGATTGTTAGTAATAAGGAATGTATTTCGTTAAAATACCATGGAGGAAAAATTACCACCGAGGAATGGGAAGTGAAAATGAAGAGCTTAATACCGACCATATTTTCCTTAATACTGATGATAGATCATTGGTAATAAGTGATATTAGGTTGAAATCTATCATTGGAAGTGATATTTGGTTGAAATACCATGGATGAAAAATTGCTGCCAAAGAACGGGGAGTAATAATGAAGAACTTAATACCCACAATTTTCTCTTAATACCGACGATCGATTGTTAGTACTAGTGTTTTTTTTAGCGTGACTGAAATGACGTTGTCTAACTTATTTTCCCTCAATATCGACAATTTTGGGATTAATACCGATGATTTATATCATTGGTATTAAGGATTTGTTATAATCCATCCGCGAACCTTAGCTCCTCATTTTCCCTCTTCTTCTTCAACTTCCATTTTATCTCTTTTATCGCCGAAAACTTCTCCCACTTTTTCTATTTCTTTTTTAACTTTCTCCTCCATTTGTTTCCTTTTTTGAGGTTTGTTTTAATCAAATATCTATTTCTTATGTATTTTTTGGTATAAGATTATATAATTATTAATTTGTAGGTGTAACCACATATGACCGGAGCACTACCATGCCAATGCCAAGCACCACCTCATTATTAATATTGTATAATTATTTTTTATTTGTTTGTATTATGTTAATTGGTGTGTATTATTTAAATTGAAATAATTTTATTATTATAGTTAGGTTTTGTATGATTGGTTATTAGATTATTTTAATTAGATTGTGTATAATTGGATTATAAGATTACTGTAGTTAGGTTTTGTATAATTGATCAATTAGATTTTATATAATTAATCTATTATATTATTATAGTTAGATTATGTGTATAATAAGATTATTGTATGTACTTGTTACTGTGCATGTTAGATTAGTAAAAATATTAGTGTGTTATAGTATAACAAATATTTTAGTTAATTTTGTTATTAATATATATGTGGGCCGGTAACATAGTATGTGTGTATGCTTTGAAGGTAGTATGTTAGTAGACATTAAATTTGGTGATATGTAATTTTTATTTTCTGGTGAGCATGTTAGATTTAATTAATATTTGTTAGATTATGTATTTAGTTTAGTATCTTAGTATGTAAGCATTGTTAGGTTATGTAATTGGCAACTTAATTCACCTTCGAACTACACTAGTGATTCACGATGTATGAAAAGGTAAAAACTAAAAAAATAAGATAAATAATTTTAAGATAATAGGTAAATGGTTAGAAACTTTTATTTTCATTTGTTATTGTATAATAATAAAAGCTAGTGGTTCCAATGCATAAAAAATATATATATATATATATTCAAACATTCATGACCTTAGAGAGTAATAAATGAAGATAAATGAAATTGTTTTTACTTTTTTAATATTCATGAATCCTATATAGCTAGACTATTGTGAAATCATACAACTAATATATTTGTGATCATTGGATATAAAATATATATATATGTATGTGTGTGTTAAAATGTGGTAGTGTTGTTATAGACTATTAATGATTTTCCTGCTTAGTCATATCTCTCAGGATGGATTAGGAAAGGATATCTTGCGTGCCCTAGTTGCATTAAAGATACTTTATGTGTTAGATTGAAAGGTAAGGTAGGATGTATTGGACATACATGATTTCTTCTAGACAATCATTCTATAAGGAAAAGCAAATTATTTATGGTATATTTGAGAATAAAAGTCCTCCTCAAAAGTTATCATCTACTGATATATTGATGCAGTTGAGTCATGTATAAGATCACTCATTTGGAAAATATTCTAGCAAGAGAAAGAGAGGTGTTGATAAATTGCATTGGAAAAATAAAAGCATCTTTTATGAGCTTCCCAATAAAATCAAGAAAGATACTTAGTGGTATGTTTTGAATAGTTATCTAAAAATATAGATATATTTGGAGCATGTGTATTATAATATTCTCTCTATTTATCATAGTATTATGTATAAGTAAGTAGTGAAAATGTATTATTTTTATAGTGAACACATGGATGATATTCAATGACATGGGGGATATAGTAAATGTTAATCATCACAACATATATGTTAATCATCACAACATTTGGGATTTAGATTATAACAATCTTGTTAACATATATGTGGTAGATGATGTTGACTCAAGTGACATTGACTTCAATGTTGATATCAGAGACCTTGATAACTTAAATATCGTATATGATAGCGGTAATAGTGTTGCGTTTCAAGATGACATGAGACTTCATTGTTGAAGATGACAACATAGAATAATAATTTTTTGATAAGAATAGTGAAGGGAAATTTATTGATAGCAATAATATTTATGATTTTGATTAGTAATTGTTTAATAAGTTGAAACTTTGTACTAAATCTAAAACTAATCATAATTTTTATTTGTTTTCGAAGATCTTAATAGGAACTCAAGGTATTCAAACCCAAACCATAGTGGAGGAAATTGATGCCGTAGAAACTTTAAATTCTGGTGATCAAAGTCTCATGGTGAGATAGTGCTAAAAATTATCCATGGTCCTGTGCTAAGAACATATTCATAGTTTGATAGAGTTTGGAATTTCACAAGATAGAAACCATTACCTAGTTCCTTGAGTTTGTATGAACCTTTGACTTCCCACAGGTTTTGCAGTTTATGAGACATGGTTTCAAATAGAAAATTCTTCCCCAGCAATCTGACAATTAGGCTCTACTAATAGGGTTTTCTCATCAATTTATTTTCTACTGCAAAGAATCAAATCTAAGGCCATGGGGCATTAGGGATCTCTTCATTATCCACACAGTTTTCATCAAAAGATTGTTCCAAATTGGCCCATTCCAGATCATCGGATTTGGAATATGTAACCATGGAAACCTGTCCAACCAAAGCCTCCATGAAATTGCCACCATGAGAAAAAGGTTCAGGGAATCTAAAGGGATTGGTCTCCTCATTATCAGTGGTCATAACAGAGTAAGAGATAATAGGGTTTTCCATAACAATAGCAGGTTTGCTTCGCATGTGAGAATGAAACTAGATGGTTGTGTTGTTTTTTCACCACATGACAACATTTCAGTGAGTAAAAGGAAGAAGGAGGGTGGGAGGTATCACTAGAGAAGATTGGGTTAACGTGGAAGTTCATGGAAAGAGGAAATGAAACTTTTGTCTGGTTTTATTGAAATAAGCCAATAATGTTATGTAATTGTAATGTACCTAAATTTAAAACACAAACTCAAATTCAAATCTCTGTCTCTCTCTCTCTCTCTCTCTCTCTCTCTCTCTCTCTCTATATATATATATATATATATCCATCCATCAAACTACCTGAAGAATATGAACTCAAAAGAATGAAGGATAGAAAGGTAATCAGAAAGAACATATAGAAGTTTGGAAATGGAGAGGGATAGAATAAAACTTGAAAGGTTTATTAATTTGCAATTTGAGTTACAAGTTTGAGGATAGGTGGTCGTAAAAATTTTCCGACCAAGTTTGTTCTTAGTTTTTCTTCCTCAAAAAATCCGACCTTTTGAAATGAACCACTAAGTCCCCTTTAATAGACAGAAGGGGGTCCTAATAGTTATAGTCTGAAAAGTGGATTCGGAAATCCACCAAAAGTAAACAGTAAAAATTAAAAAGTATAATAAACAGTAAAAGTAACCTAAGAAAGTCCAAAGTAATCAGCACGCGTCCTTTTGCCGTAGATTCCTTTGTCTTTTCTTCTTTTGTTTTTCAGTTGCTTTTACCTTTATTCAAAAGTGTCAGTCGCCGAAAGTGTCCATGCTGGAATCATTTACTTTTGTTGACAACACTTTTGTCTTTGTCTCAAACCTTTGTGCTGGTAGAATATTCTTTGTCTGCCACTAATTTGATGTGTTGTGTTGCGTACGCCTACACCTCGAATACCTATGCTTGTACCATTACCGAATATTGGGGAGTATCCCGTAACAGTCATCTTCATTTTCGTCATTGTAGTCTGGAGTTGGAGTAGGTGACGAGGAGGAAGATTTATCCTTTTTGTTCTCAAACAATACTTGGTTGAGTATGGCTAAGTATTCCTCTTCAGATTTTGCAGTTGCAAGTTTTGCAGCGGTGACCGACTTCTGAGCCGGGAACTTTGTTTCAGAGGGACTAGCTGAAATTTATTTTGAAGAAGATGGCTGCTTTGCTTTGACACATATCCGGACTACTTGTTCGGGGAGCTTCTCGAACATTTGATACTTTGTCTACCATTTAACCTTGAATCGTTTGACCAAGGATGGGACACCATCGATCTTATGTATCTCAGAGATCCACGCGAATACCCAGGGACAGAACAGTTTGGAGCAAAAGGGAAGATAAGGGGCAAAACCCTATCATTCTGTGTGGGTTGGTAAAGGCTTTGGAATAGGTCGAGAGATTTTGAAACCTATTCAGGTAGGATTTTGGGGATTGATCTGAAATCTTTCCAACAACGGAGAAACCAAAAGGGTAATTTGTTTTGGTTAAAGTTTTGAAAGAAAATCAACTAGGAATGGGATTTCCTGAAATTCTTTGTGAAGAAGGAATTCCACTAGGCTTGTTAGTAATCCCAGTAGTTGAAATTCAGTTTTGTGTTTGAGACTGATTTGTACGAATCAGGGAGCCAATGAGGCAGTTCGAGGCTGCGTCCCCAATCTGTAAGAAGAAGAACCCTGTGTATCTTACAAGTTGAGTAGGTGGCTTCATCTTTGGTTTGGGAAAGTGTAAATCACTTAAATGAAGCTGAGCCTGTATACTCTAAAATTGATATATAATACTCATAGGGTGCTGTCACATCCCATGGTTTGAAAAATCATCTAGAATATAATTTTGTTAAGGCAACGAAGGGATCCTGATTGTAGAATTTATCTTCGAGGTTTGAAATAATCTGAAAATGTGGTTTTATAAAATATTCAGCTTTCTTTGGGAAAGCTGGTTTGATGCCAACAATATCTTCAAGTCTTGAGATAGATTTTCTCAAGGCCGGAAGTTTGCAAACTTCTTTTGAAAATTCTATTGAAGGAGTTTGAGATTTTGAAATATCTCCCTCAATTTGCAAAACAGGGTTTGAAGAACTCATACCGGAGGGTCCAGGTTGGAACTCTGGACTTATTTTGATACCTATTGAAGAGCTTTGATTATTTCGGGTGAATGGGCGAGTGACTCGACCCATTTTTGGACTTCTAGTTTGTTGTCTTCCTTTTGTGGGGATGAAGCTGCTGCTTCATCTTCGATTGTGGCTTCGTACCACGATCAGATTGCCTTTGCTGCAAGAATTTCTTACACTTCTTGTGTGCCCTTCTTTTTTGGAGGCATTTTGTTGTGGTTTTCCTTGAAGGAACTCTGTTGTCAGGAAATCCGATAAGGAATTATCTTCTCCTTTTATATATTTGATGTCAAAATCGAATATGGATAGGAGCGCCTGCCACCTAGCAAAGATCTGTTTGGAGGCCACATTCTGAACATCTTTTTCGAGGATGTCCTTTGCAGATTTACAGTTGACTTATAACAAAAATTTCTAGTTTAAGAGATCAGACTGAAATTTTGTGATGGACTGGAAGATCGGGAAAATTTCTTTCTTAACCATTGAGTAATTTTGTTATATTTGGGTCTAGTGTTTGGAAGTATATTGGACTACTGTTTTGGGTTTAATTTGGGCTTGTTTGGTTTGGGCCAAGTGCTGTTGGAAGGACTGTGCTTAAAATTGTTTGAGAATGCCACCGTTTCTAATTTCGGAGGCATTAGTTTCAACGATTTTGAAACAGTTTGGATTGGCCAAGGTCAGACACGGAATAGACTGGACTTGGGCTTTGTTTCATTTGATGACATTGGTGTGGACTTGAGTCCATGGTTTTGGGCTCTTTTTGAGGCAGTTATGTAATGGTTTTGCGATTTGATTAAGGTTTGGGAAAAAATCCAAAACATAATTTAAATTACCCGAAAACCTTTGAAGTTGGGTTTTATCTAGGATTTGATCCGGAAACCTAGACGCAAATTCTATGGACCTTTCGATAGGGAGAATAGTACCCGACTCGATGTAATGTCCTAAGAATTTGACTCTAGTTTGGGCTAAGGATATCTTGGGCCTAGACACAGCTAACCCACTACGTTTGGCAACACTCAGAAAATTCCTAAGATGTTTAAAATGTTGATCTACACTGTTTGAGTACACTAAGACACCGTCTATGTACACTATGCAGAAATTTGAATATTGATTAAAAATGTCATTCATTATTCTTTGAAATTCTGAAGGGGCATTTTTTAATCCAAAGGGCATAACATTCCATTTGTATTGCCCAAAAGGTACCATAAATGTAGTTTTGTATCGATCTTTAGGATTAATTTAAATTTGCCAAAATCCCAATTTTAAATCAAATTTTGAAAAGATTAATGCTGAATACAGTCTTTGCAACAAATATTTTTTATTTGGGATCAGATATCTAATCCATTTGAGGGCATCATTTAAAGGTTTGTAATTTATTACTAACCTAGGTGTGCCTCTTTCAATTTCTGAATTTTTGTTTACATAAAACACTATACAAGACCAAGGTGACCTAGATTTTAAAATTAATTTCTTTGATTCTAGATCTTGGATTTCTTTTTTGCAGTGTTCAATTAATTCAGAATTCATTTGTATGGGTCTAGCTTTTGTTGGTATAAAATTTTCATTAAAACTTTCTTCGTAAGGAAGATCTACCATATGATTTTTTCTAAACCAAAAGGCATTTGGAAGATCTGAACATATTTTAGTTTCTATTTAATTTCTTATTTGAGTAATCTTATTATTAATTAATTTCATTTCTAATTGATTCTGTATCCTGGATAAGTTCACATTTTGTTTTAAGAAGTTTAAATCACTTTTTTTTCCTTGAACAAGGAGATTGATTTGATTCTTCTATATCGAGTTTGCTTTTATCAGGTTTAGGTTTCTTGTCCGGGGAATTTCAAGGAAGGAAAGCGTATTCTTTGTTCCTTTTGATTTGAAAGAAATTCCCATTAAACATACTTTGTATGGTGTGATCAAATTTATGTATAGGGTTCCTAAGATAACACTTTGACTAATGTCTGGGGTTATCAAATAGGTCGATTTGATTTGTAAGTTATTAAAAATTAAATTTGCTTCATATTTATGTTTGATTTTGAGTCTGGAGTTGTTTGCTGCAGACAATTTCTCATTAGTTTTGGAAAGGAATCTTTTGGGTATGATTCCTTCTTTGACGCAGTTTAAGTCAGCATCAGTATCAAATAGTGCGACTGTGTTTATTTAAAAATCATCTAATAATCTAAGGGTTATGCTAATGATATATTTCCTAGAAGTGATTTCTTTTAATACATTAAGAAAGTCTTCTAGAATTGGTTCATTTTAAATTTGTTCATCTTCAGATATATTAGGTTCACTGGGTTTTAGAGATGAATTTTGAAATTATTTTGATAGTAATGTTTGGATAATTTAACCATCTGATTGTTATTTTTGTTGCAACAATTTTAATTCCCTTTTCACTTCTTTAATTTCATGTTGAAGTTCAGAAGTGGTTGGGGTTGAATTTTTTGACTTTTGTCACCTTTTGATAATCGTTGTTAAATCATATGCATTTGTTGGTTTTGACGGAATCTTTGGGGTTGTATATTTTGGAGGTTCATCTGGTTTAATTGGTTATATTAATCTTTCAAGATATTCTTTTTTTTAATGGATCAGGTATTAATTGAACTATGTCTAGAACCATTTTTTGTTCTTTTGTCAAGATATTCATTTGGTTTTCAAAGGTCTCTTCTTCTAGGGTCAGAAGAGCGGCATGAAGAAGAAGATGAGGTCACTATTTTATCTAATTCTGGGTTTTCATTTTGTATTTCATCATCATATATTTCGACTAGGAGATTTTGAATTTTTTCTCTATTCATCTAAGTTTAATTCTCTAATTTGTCTATTCAATTTGTAATATTTTTTAATATGTCATGTTTTCCCACGTTTGTAACAGGCAAAGTTATTTCTATTTTGATTCCCATATAACGAGGGTTTTGAGGAAGAAACTATTTGATTTTTCCATTTAGGTTTTGATTTTTGATAGTAAGGGATTTGTTTTTATTGTTAGGGTGCAGGTAAATATTTCTGCTTTGATTTCTTTTGGCAACTAGGCTTGCAATTTCCAGAACATTTCTTTTGTTTGTTTGATGTTCCTAGGATATCAAATTGTTTGCAGAAAGATCCTAGTTCCTATCTAGTTTTGTTCATTTTCCATTTTAGGTGTCTTTGATGTTTTAGATCCTAACAAATTTTTAAACCTTATTTTTGTGTGAAACTAATTAATTCACCGTAAGTAAATCTGTTATAAGGAACTTGATTTCCATGAGTTTTTTTTATTTTGTTTCTAACCTTTTCACCTAATAATGGAGGAAGGCCGGCTAGAAATTTCTCTTTCCATAATGGTTGGTTTGAATCATCCCAAAGCATTACCCTAGTTAGGAATGTGTTTTTGTACCATTAGAAATCATTAAGGTGTTTACACCTAAGGTTTGAAAGGAGTTTTGCGTTTTTATCTTTAAGGTGTGATGGATCACCTACAAAGTGCAGAGATATGGCTAGGATAAGGGATGCGACAACATCAGCTATTGGTTCACCATTTTCAAAGATGATTTCATCATTTTTATCTAATTTAATGGCATCTAAAATTTGAGTTTGTTCTTCTAATGTTAAGTGAAAATCCCACCATCCTTTGAGTTATCCTGAGAACCCTGCTATTAGGAGTTCTGCTATGGCTCTATCAAAAGTGTTAATTTGTGTTTTGTAGGCGTTTGCTGCCATGGTCATTTGTTGTAACAAATTTAAAATGTAATATTTAGACAGGCCATCTATATTCCATTCATATAATGAATTGGCTTTGTAGTTGGGCTGAACTAATTTGTTGGGCCTAACTTCAAGGCTGAGGTCCGGTGTAGTTTGTCTGGGTACTATAGACCTAGATGTCATTGGGTCACCTAAACGGGCTACTATTAGCTCTTAGGCCTCCTCACTTTCAGTTTGGTCCGTTTGGTTTACCATGTTAATTTGAGTAGTTTGTTCAGGTGTGTTAGGAATCTGGATTTGGTTTGATGAAGTCGAAGGGGCAACTTGATCCAATTTTTCTCTTATTGCCATCTTTTCTAGTTTGGATAGAATTATGGCTTGACTTTGATAATTCAAAAGGTTTGAAGACTGGCATTTTCTTTTGTTCTGTCTTTTGGGTTTCTGAAACAGTTTGTACTGCTGGTAAGATTGTTCTTTGAATTTGTTTGTCCAATTTTAATAATTAATTGCCGATTGTGTTTAGATGAATGTTTGTATAGTTGTTCTGCAGAACAATATTTTTGTGTTTTTTAATTTATCTTCTTTTGGCATTCTAAGGGGTTTTAACTCTAGAGTGTTTTCTCCAGCAATCATTTTGATGTTTTGTAGAGGAGGGTGCTCTGTTTCAACAGTTCCTCTTTCAGTTTGCCAAGTTTCTATTTTGTTTCGAGTGGTTATTGGGTTTGTAGATCTGAATGGAGATTCTATGCCATTTTGTTTGAGATCTAATTATAACCAATCAAAGAACATTATTTTAATTTTGTTTGTTCGCATGAATTCATAGTAATCTTCTTGAATTTCATGTCTTTCGTCCATTAAATTATTGAAAAATCAATTTCTCTTTTTGGTGTTATGTTTGGAATAAAAATCTTTTTTGAAGTATTCTTTTTCAAGAATGTTTAACTGATTAACAATTATGTCAGAGAGGGATGGAGAATGCGGAGGTGAATCCAATTCTTGGTTTGTTTGTTCCATTTCTTCATCTTCCTATTTTTTATAAACTGGTTTGGGGATCCTGGTTTCAAAGTTTGTACCTTTAAACCATTGTCTAGGTGTTTCATCTACCAAATTCCTTTTTTGATTTTTGTCTTCCAAGTTTATTACTTTTGGAAGGTTTGAGACTTTTCCTAAGTCTATGGTTGAGGAAGTTGAGGCGTCATCCTTAATTTTAAGGCTAGGACTCCTATGAAAACTAAGTTTGATTGTTCCATCATCAAGTTGGGTTATTTGGTTAATATTTGTATTTGGTTTCGGAATTACAGGTTTCTCTTTTTCTTCCTGGGATGGTAAGGCTTTTTCTAAAGTCTAATCCTCAAGTAAGGATACCTCATTCCATTTTATTGTTTTTGGTATGACTACGTTGGATTTTGAGTCGTCAGTTAGCAACATTAAGGTTTCTCCTTTAATGGTTTGAAGTTTTGCATTTGTTTTAAAAGCCGTTTTTGTCACCTTATAGTGAATCCTAAAGATTACAGCTACATGCACAAATCCTTCTAGCATGTCATAACCATGAGTTTTAATTTGTAAAGTTAAAGCATGCATAATATTTGGATCATCCAAAGATGGAGAAAAATTGGGATAACAATGAAAATAAATGGGACCAGAACAAATGTTACTTTCTACAGTTCCTAACATGGAATTAGTAAAATTCTTTAACCTACCATCACGCAATACAGCTAGAATCGAGGTATTAAGGCCTTCTCTAGTCAGTGATTTGAATCCTACTTGGACTAATCCTAAGTGGATGTATTTGAAGCCATTCTTCCTATGCTTTTTAATTGATTATTTTGAAAGCAATTGGATAGTTTCGAATGGTTTGCTAATTTGAAGGTCACACTCTTCGGTTTTTATCACATAGTTTGTTTGAAGAATGTTCCAGTTTGAAGTCTTATAAACCATTTTCTTTTGAATTTTGGGAAGTTTCCAATTATCTATGGATCCTTCAAAGTTTTCAAACTCATATTCTTCACTTAGTTTGTTTGAATCTCTAAGTTCTAAGTCATTCCTAGAACCTGAGCTAGAAGAACTAGAAGATTGAGAAAATAAATGCATGTTCTCTATCCTATCCTGTGCTAGCGGCTTTCGACTCACAACCGTCTAGGCTTACTACTCCTCACTCCGAGACTTATTCCCAGAACACACAAGCTAGAGCTTACCTCACGGTTAACACAAAAATCAGAAAGATAGACACACTTACCTCTCTCACAAACTAATCCCACTGGCTCTGATACTAAGACGCGTCCAAGGACCTCGGGATGGAGACAAACAGCCTGTAGAATATGAACTCAAAAGAATGAAGGATAGAAAGGTAATCAGAAAGCACAGATAGAAGTTTGGAAATAGAGAGGGATAGAATAAAACTCAAAAGTTTATACATACATACATACATACATACATACATATATATATATATATATATATATATATATATATATATATATATATATATATATATATTAATGTAATAATTTTATTTTTTATTAATAATTAAGCAATACAAATAAAAAATAATACAAAATAAAATAAAATTATAGCACAAAAGTAAATAAATTTATCATTGGTATCATCATCATCATTATTCCTATTATTATTATAGTCTTTAATTCTCAATAAAAAATAAATTAAGGCATTAATATGTATAGTTTTAGATGAATTTAGGTTTTAAATTTGGGTACTTAGTTTTTTTCAAAATATGCCTTTTTCATTTGGATATGATGTTGTTTTTATTTATTTATATTCTTTATCGCTTTATAACATATCTCACTGCATATAATTTTTTTTTATTAGCGATGCTCATATATATATATATATATATATACATATACACCTTCCAAGTACATCAAAATTTAGGATATAATGACCCAAAAAATTGAGAGGAAAAAGGAGAGGTTGTGTACTGTCATCTTGTCCGGAGATATTTAATGGATAAGGTGTTAGCTTTGTCTAGAGTAGTAGCCAAGCTTTGCTATCATCCAGAGGAACCTGCATTATCATCTGCGTATTTGGCATCGCTCTCAATGCGAGTAGTAAGCATCAATTTCCCACTATGCATAGCGATGAGTTAAATAAAAAATTAACCTTGTAGACATCAGGCAGCTCTTCTTGTCTTGATGCTTACAATCCTCGTCTCTTAGCTACGTTTAGCAGCCCCCCCTTCTCAACCTTTTGTTGAAAGAATCAACATATCAAGATCTTTCTTGTATGAGATGTTTTCTACCTCATTGTCAATCTTCAGGTGCCTCAAGCCCAATATAGCATCTGGTTCATCGAATAGCACTTCAACCCAAAAGATGCCCCACCGATACGTAGTGGACTAGATATGTAGTACCGCATTGATGTTGTTACATAATCTTTTTGTCGAGACATGCTACAACAAACAACTTTTTACATGCTACAACAAACAACTTTTTATTTATTTTCTCAAGCCCAAATTTCATCGTGAATATATATAGTTTTTGGATTTCAAGCTAAAATAATGGCATCGATGCTCAGGAAAAATTAAAGAATGAAATGGAGGAGGGGAAGTCGGGAGGTTGATGATTGGTTCGTGCGATGGTAACTTTCAAGGAGAATGAAATGGACATACGCAGCCGACGACGACATATTGTGTTATTTATGTAACTTATGATAAATTAGACACTAATTTTAATGATATCTCAAAAGCTAGCCTATTGTCACTTGTATAAAAATGAATTTTGCACTAAAAGGAAAAGTGATAAGCTCTAAAGTAATTTATAAGTTAATTTATGTGCATGTCACAAGCACTAAAATTCTGAGAAAATCATAACATGGTTCATACTTTTAATTATGTAAGATCATTCTTTTTAATCATGTCAAGTGTGAGTATACATATATTTATATTAATTATGTAAGATCACTTTTTTTTTTGATAATTGATGTTACACCAGATAAGCACAAGACTTAACGAAACTCCTGTGATGTGAAGAAACACCTATTAAACACAATAATAAAAGCCATTAGTAGACCTCCTATGATGTCAAGAAACTCCTATGGTATCAGCGCTTGAATATTATTGGTCACCTCCTCCGCTCGATATGGAAAGTCTTGTCTGCCATTTTTGATCCAGAACCCGATCCGCATCTTTATAAGCATTATCATCCATCCTCTGCTCATTTCAACCTTTTCAAAAACTTTTCTGTTTCTGGATTCCCAAATCGTGCCCAAAATTGCGAAGAATGCCGCCTTCCAAATCTCTCCTCTCAATCCTTTGCATGATGTTCCGAGCCAAGCTCTAGCATTGTCCTCCACTGACTCGGGTATCACCCAATAGTGCCCTATCCATTCGCAGATCTCATACCATATCTTTCCTGTCACAGTACAATGTAGGAAGAGGTGATTGATCGTCTCTTGCTCGACGTTGCACATAGGGCATACGGCTTCTTCCATATTGCTGATGTTCAGTCTGAATAGTCTTTCCTTCGTGTTAAGCTTTTGTTGGACCGCGAACCAAGCTATCAATTTAACCCTTGGAGGTGCTATACTGCTCCACATCAACTTTTCCGTTTCAGTGGACCTCTCGTTGTCTGTATAGTTCTGATAGTGCAACTGACAAGCCGATCTCACTGAAAACATCCCAGACACCTCGTGCTCCCAAACCACTGAATCATGCTCATCCTTCCTGAGGCCATATTGTTGGATCAGCTCCTGCATCCGCTTCGCTCGATCTTCTTCCCATCTAAAGAGCTGTCTCCACCATCTGAAGTTCCAAACCCATGTCGAGCCCTCCCATGCTCCCATCTCTGCCACCCTGCTCTCCTACTGCTCTGAAATCAAGAACAATCTAAGGAAGAGATTCCGCAAGGGGCCTTTTGTTGTCCAATCTGTAACACCCCCATTTTTAATGCTAAAAATTTTCGTTTTGCGGAAGCGATAATTACAAAATCCATGGGTGTTACCGCCACACTCAGTATAAGTCTGGCATCCTCTACCGTTCTTATACTGAGTGCTAAGGCTAAAATATTACTTTACTTAAATAATATTAAAACAGAGGCAGGATAGAATTTCATTACAAATTACATTGTCCTGAATAGATACAAAAAGATCAGGCAAGAGTTGTAATGTAACAAAAGAGAAATAGCAGGGGACTTAAGAGTCCAAGAAATATCCGGACCAAAAGAAGTCGAGGCGAACACCGGATAGTCCTAACTCTCAACCCTCTATTTGAAGTCGTCAGACCCTACCCTCAAAGTAATCCTGCAAAGTAGCAACTGCCCGTGGAATAGGCAGGGGACCATGAAACGGAACCCGTCAGTACTACGGTACTGAATAACCCCTTTATACCAAACTAATATGAAAAACTAGCATGGAACACATACAAGGCATACGACCAACAGGTACAAGACATTTAAGTAATCATACGAGGATTGATAAACAATAATCATTTAGACAATCAATTTCTATTAAAGCTACATGCTACTCATTTTTGTTTGTCTAAAACAACCGACAGCTTACCAGACTAACATGTCAAAGGTATTCTCAGAAGTAATGATTAGAACCTAAACTCCAGCATAACAATTATAACATCAGCAGCATGACTCATATCTCAGCATAACTCCCAACCAAATTTATAACATCACAAGTGTATTAACAGGTAAGCTATAACATAATCCACAACATCAAAAGTATACTTACAGGTAGAATATGATAAAATACATAACATCACTTGGGTACTTACAGACACAGAATAATAATATCCGTAATCCCACGGGTACACTTACAGGTATAGTAAATTAAAATACAAAACATCAACGTATATTTACAGATATAGTATAATAATATATATAACATCACAGACATACTCATAGACATAATACCCACACAGGTAGGCCCGCAGGCTACTACTTAAACCACAGGTAGGCACAGCGGCCACTACCAAACCAATCCAATATCCAATAATAATCCTTCAAATCAAATCACATTATTTCCATTTTTTATTTATTTACTCGAGGGGGATACAAGAATAACCCGGAGACATGACAGTACACCGGTCATACCGGCGCACAAGGCAACACGATACCCTCCAACCATCCAACCCAGAGGCATAACAGCACTCTGGTCATACTGACGCACAAGGCACACAGTACCCTCCTCACCTCGGACACCTAATCCTTAAGTATCGATACCCCCTATAGGGCCCGTAGGTCACCTATAGAGTAGACTAGGGCCTTACTGGGGCACAACCGGCACACCAGAAACCCAACAAATCGAGGACTCCTACCTCGTCTCTAGGATAGCTACCCCTAGAGAGAAACCATTCCCAAACTCGAGGTCTTTCACTTTACGTATTAGTGTTTTTATAAAGTGATCACAGATAACACACATTATACAATTATTCTTATTTCCATACTTATTCATTTTCCCTTTTATTTCCAATTATCCAAGTCAACCTTACGGTCAACGGTAAAAAGAAAAGTCAAATCAATACTAAGGTCAACCTACCAAAATTCTAAGGCCATCCTATATCCAATTATTCACATTTGGGCGTTAGGCCGAAAATGACCAAAATGCCCTTGAAGCTAATAATTACCAGATTAGTATCCATTTAAATACTAAGTCTATCTTATTTATTAATCTATCATGAAAAGGCTAAAATGAATAATCTAATTATTTATTATATAATTTAAATCATTAATCATGTCAAAAGACCATTTTGCCCCTACATAGATTTCGGCATATAAACTCTATCATAAACTTTTGAAACGTACAAAACACATACTCATAAAATCAACAACAGATAATGCATGTTTAGACATGATTTTCAGGATAAATATCACATCACATAACAATGACTAAATTACCCCTAGGGCACACATCCATAATAATTCTTGCATAATTATATCTAAACGTGCTAAACTAATAATTATATGCATAATCATCATACCAAACATTCTCCCGTCATTAGGATTATTTTTAAGTCATACTTTAATACCCGAAATATTTTATATCAGATAACATGCCCATTTTTATCCTTTTTCATAATAATAATAATTAACACATAATTATATTGGAATAAATCATGATAAACATATTTCATACACCAAAAACCCTAATGTATTATCATGCAATTTTTATCATTTTAGTAGAGTATAACGGTTACCTGAAATCCAGCAAAAACGTAAAATTAACGGTATCCACTAAAACGTATTAGGTCCTGCAAATTAAACTTTCGTACCTAAAAATAATACCACAAATACAGAATTAATATCTATCAGATAAAATAATAATTATAGTATAAAAATATTTATTTTTCTAAAATGACCAAAATACCCTTACAATTAATATTGGTACCAAAAGTTTATTAAACCACTACGCAACTCACGCTGCATGCAGCGTGAGTCACGCTCGAGGGGAAAGGGGGGGCACGGCAGAATGGGAGAGAGGGTCGGTTGGGCAAGGCAGGGGAAGGGAGAGGGTGGCAGTGGCGGTGGAGACCGGCGGTTGCTGGTGGCTGCTGGGCGGCTGGGCGACGGGGAAGAAGGGTGCAGGCTGGTTGGGTGGTAGCTGGGTGCGAAGGTGACGGGCTGCGACGGGCGAGAGGGTGGCTGGGTCGGGGAAGCTGCACTGGACGAGGGGGAGGTGCAGGGTGGCGGCTGGGTTGGCTGCGATGAGGGAGGAGTGGCTCGCTGGCGGTTGACTGCTGCGGCCTGGGTTCTGCGACGGGTTGCGCTGGTGGTGTGCTGCGGGCTGTTGGTGCTGCTCGGGAGAGAAACAGGGGCTTCGATGGGCTGTTGGATGCACGGAGCAGGGGGCTCGGCTAAGGTGGTGCTGTTGGTGGCGACGATTGGTGGTTGGGGAAGTGCCGTCGGGGTGGAGTGTGCGGTGAGGGAGATGGTGTTTGGTGATCGAAAATGGAGGTGCAGGGGCTGGACGACGGTTAGGGAGTGTATGTGTGTTATATGCAGGGAAAAACCAACGAAATAGGGAGAGGGTTGTGCGACGGGGAGACAGGAAGAAAAGGAAGACAGGGAGAAGGTGCAGAGAGGGGCTGTTTGGGGTGAGGCATTCGAACAAAATAAAGGGAAGAAGGGGTGCTGTTGGTGATCGAAAATGGAGGGGAGCAGAGAGGGAGCTGCGAGAGGTGCTGTGCGTGTGTGTGCGTCGTGCAGTTTTGGGCCGAAAGTGTGTGCGGGAAAGGGGACTGTTTAGTGATGTGTGTTGTGCCGTGTGCGTGTGTATATGTGTATAATATGCAGAACAGGTAGGAAAAAGGGAGACAGGACGGGAAGAGACAGAAAATGGCAGAGGAGGGGAGAGAAGATAAAAATATTATATATATATATATATATATATTATATTAAATTTAGTCCGGATAAATTAAAATATCGGATAGAAAAATAATCTGATTTAAGATAGATTTAAATAAAATAAAAAGGATAAACATAATCAGGAATAAATTTTAGAAATTTATTTCGGGTTACGAGTCGCGGTTATTAATAAAATAATTCAGATAAGATTTACGGGTAAAACTAGGATTAAAATGAAGAATCGGTTTCTGTTAACTTTTTAGCCTAATTAATTTCATATCTAAGTCATTGAAATAATAATAATAATAATACGTTTAATACTAAACCTCCTAAATTAATAATTATAACTAATCATACGTAATTATTAATTTTACTTAGGATTTCCTAAAAACGGGTTATTACATTACTACCCCCTTAAAAAGGGACTTCGCCCTCGAAGTCCACATCACACCACATAATTTAAGCACATAAGGCTCACATAGCACACTAGAGTCAATGCCTTATAGAACTACCTCATCATAGAAAACTCATAACAATCTAACATATAACACATAAAGTCAAACCATTCAAGCAGTCAAAGGATTAATAGCCAAAATACCAGGAGGTGGGTTTTCTAGACCCCTGGCCTGAGCATCTGCCTCTGATCGGCTGATAAGACGGATTGCGCCAAACATTGGATCACTCGGGGCATTCCTAATGCCAGATCCCTGACCTGTACCGCTACCTTGCGACGAAGGACGATAGCTCGGAGCTTTACCCTTGTTGTCTCTACTCTGTGAGATGCCTGCTGGCTGTGGGGTCCTCTGTGTAGTTTGCTGCTGGTAGGTGACAGGTTCTGATGGCTGCACCTGCATCCTCTGAACTCCGTCCCGAGGTGCCTGGAAGCACTCAAAACTCCTATGACCATGCTTGCCACAATTATAACACTGGACTAGCTGACCCTCACAAGTTTTCCCTGGATGGTTTCGTCCACAGCGCTTGCAGTGGTAGTGTCTGCTCTGTCCTTGGCCTCCTCCACTACGGAAGCCAATCTGACTACCCTGGTGCTGACTAGTCTGGCCTCCTGTCCGAGGCTGAATCCTGCGATCACTGTCTGGAACCTCTGGTTTCCTTTTGTTCCCTGGGGTCTCACTAACCCTAATCTGAATAGCCTTTGCGACCTTGGTCGCCTTCTCAAACATGTCAAAGAGGCTGAGGAAAGAAGAACTCGAGAGCAACTCCTGGATACGAGGGTTCAAACCCATCTCAAATCGGTGCATCTTCATCTCCTCATCTGCCCCTACATCAGGTGCGAAACGAATCAAGTCGGTGAACTCCAAGTAATACTGCTCGACTGTGGAGGAACCCTGGCGAAGCGCCATGAATCTATCGTATAATCCCATCCTAACACTAGTCGAACAGAAGCGAGCTCTCATTTTCTGTAGCATGTGCTCCCAAGTCTCAATGGGTGCACCTGGTACCTGCTGACTACGCCACCAATCATCAGCACGACCCTTCAGGAAGTATGCAGCTACCTTCACCTTCTTCTCAGGTGGACACTCTGAAGCTTCAAATATTTTCTCAAACTCTCGAATCCAAAATTCCAGAGCTAATGGGTCCTCAGTACCCATAAATGTCGGCGGAGAGTGTGATCGTGTCCTTCGCAACCAGTCCTCCTGTGGAGCTGGTGCAGGAATGTGGATAGGTATCTGAAATGGTTGTGGAGGCGGTGGCTGATGTAATCCCCTTTCAGCCATGGCGATAAGAAGTTCCTCCATACGTGCAAGTCTTGTATTTTGAGCCATGATGCTCTAGGATGGGGCAAGGAAGGGTTCAACACACACTTCAAGAAAATCACGTAGTAAATGCAGCAGAATGAGGCAACCTAGAGAAGTAACAAGCAACTAGTTACATGAAAGGCCAACAGGTAACCACAGCTAATTCTAAGGCCAAACCCAAATCCGTACCACACTTCCTCACCTGACTAATCCGGGTTTTTAAAACTTTTAGGAACGAAAGTTTTCAAAGACAGAAGGGAGGATTTTAAAACCAAAAGCTCTGATACCAACTTGTAACACCCCCATTTTTAATGCTAAAAATTTTCGTTTTGCGGAAGCGATAATTACAAAATCCATGGGTGTTACCGCCACACTCAGTATAAGTCTGGCATCCTCTACCGTTCTTATACTGAGTGCTAAGGCTAAAATATTACTTTACTTAAATAATATTAAAACAGAGGCAGGATAGAATTTCATTACAAATTACATTGTCCTGAATAGATACAAAAAGATCAGGCAAGAGTTGTAATGTAACAAAAGAGAAATAGCAGGGGACTTAAGAGTCCAAGAAATATCCGGACCAAAAGAAGTCGAGGCGAACACCGGATAGTCCTAACTCTCAACCCTCTATTTGAAGTCGTCAGACCCTACCCTCAAAGTAATCCTGCAAAGTAGCAACTGCCCGTGGAATAGGCAGGGGACCATGAAACGGAACCCGTCAGTACTACGGTACTGAATAACCCCTTTATACCAAACTAATATGAAAAACTAGCATGGAACACATACAAGGCATACGACCAACAGGTACAAGACATTTAAGTAATCATACGAGGATTGATAAACAATAATCATTTAGACAATCAATTTCTATTAAAGCTACATGCTACTCATTTTTGTTTGTCTAAAACAACCGACAGCTTACCAGACTAACATGTCAAAGGTATTCTCAGAAGTAATGATTAGAACCTAAACTCCAGCATAACAATTATAACATCAGCAGCATGACTCATATCTCAGCATAACTCCCAACCAAATTTATAACATCACAAGTGTATTAACAGGTAAGCTATAACATAATCCACAACATCAAAAGTATACTTACAGGTAGAATATGATAAAATACATAACATCACTTGGGTACTTACAGACACAGAATAATAATATCCGTAATCCCACGGGTACACTTACAGGTATAGTAAATTAAAATACAAAACATCAACGTATATTTACAGATATAGTATAATAATATATATAACATCACAGACATACTCATAGACATAATACCCACACAGGTAGGCCCGCAGGCTACTACTTAAACCACAGGTAGGCACAACGGCCACTACCAAACCAATCCAATATCCAATAATAATCCTTCAAATCAAATCACATTATTTCCATTTTTTATTTATTTACTCGAGGGGGATACAAGAATAACCCGGAGACATGACAGTACACCGGTCATACCGGCGCACAAGGCAACACGATACCCTCCAACCATCCAACCCAGAGGCATAACAGCACTCTGGTCATACTGACGCACAAGGCACACAGTACCCTCCTCACCTCGGACACCTAATCCTTAAGTATCGATACCCCCTATAGGGCCCGTAGGTCACCTATAGAGTAGACTAGGGCCTTACTGGGGCACAACCGGCACACCAGAAACCCAACAAATCGAGGACTCCTACCTCGTCTCTAGGATAGCTACCCCTAGAGAGAAACCATTCCCAAACTCGAGGTCTTTCACTTTACGTATTAGTGTTTTTATAAAGTGATCACAGATAACACACATTATACAATTATTCTTATTTCCATACTTATTCATTTTCCCTTTTATTTCCAATTATCCAAGTCAACCTTACGGTCAACGGTAAAAAGAAAAGTCAAATCAATACTAAGGTCAACCTACCAAAATTCTAAGGCCATCCTATATCCAATTATTCACATTTGGGCGTTAGGCCGAAAATGACCAAAATGCCCTTGAAGCTAATAATTACCAGATTAGTATCCATTTAAATACTAAGTCTATCTTATTTATTAATCTATCATGAAAAGGCTAAAATGAATAATCTAATTATTTATTATATAATTTAAATCATTAATCATGTCAAAAGACCATTTTGCCCCTACATAGATTTCGGCATATAAACTCTATCATAAACTTTTGAAACGTACAAAACACATACTCATAAAATCAACAACAGATAATGCATGTTTAGACATGATTTTCAGGATAAATATCACATCACATAACAATGACTAAATTACCCCTAGGGCACACATCCATAATAATTCTTGCATAATTATATCTAAACGTGCTAAACTAATAATTATATGCATAATCATCATACCAAACATTCTCCCGTCATTAGGATTATTTTTAAGTCATACTTTAATACCCGAAATATTTTATATCAGATAACATGCCCATTTTTATCCTTTTTCATAATAATAATAATTAACACATAATTATATTGGAATAAATCATGATAAACATATTTCATACACCAAAAACCCTAATGTATTATCATGCAATTTTTATCATTTTAGTAGAGTATAACGGTTACCTAAAATCCAGCAAAAACGTAAAATTAACGGTATCCACTAAAACGTATTAGGTCCTGCAAATTAAACTTTCGTACCTAAAAATAATACCACAAATACAGAATTAATATCTATCAGATAAAATAATAATTATAGTATAAAAATATTTATTTTTCTAAAATGACCAAAATACCCTTACAATTAATATTGGTACCAAAAGTTTATTAAACCACTACGCAACTCACGCTGCATGCAGCGTGAGTCACGCTCGAGGGGAAAGGGGGGGCACGGCAGAATGGGAGAGAGGGTCGGTTGGGCAAGGCAGGGGAAGGGAGAGGGTGGCAGTGGCGGTGGAGACCGGCGGTTGCTGGTGGCTGCTGGGCGGCTGGGCGACGGGGAAGAAGGGTGCAGGCTGGTTGGGTGGTAGCTGGGTGCGAAGGTGACGGGCTGCGACGGGCGAGAGGGTGGCTGGGTCGGGGAAGCTGCACTGGACGAGGGGGAGGTGCAGGGTGGCGGCTGGGTTGGCTGCGATGAGGGAGGAGTGGCTCGTTGGCGGTTGACTGCTGCGGCCTGGGTTCTGCGACGGGTTGCGCTGGTGGTGTGCTGCGGGCTGTTGGTGCTGCTCGGGAGAGAAACAGGGGCTTCGATGGGCTGTTGGATGCACGGAGCAGGGGGCTCGGCTAAGGTGGTGCTGTTGGTGGCGACGATTGGTGGTTGGGGAAGTGCCGTCGGGGTGGAGTGTGCGGTGAGGGAGATGGTGTTTGGTGATCGAAAATGGAGGTGCAGGGGCTGGACGACGGTTAGGGAGTGTATGTGTGTTATATGCAGGGAAAAACCAACGAAATAGGGAGAGGGTTGTGCGACGGGGAGACAGGAAGAAAAGGAAGACAGGGAGAAGGTGCAGAGAGGGGCTGTTTGGGGTGAGGCATTCGAACAAAATAAAGGGAAGAAGGGGTGCTGTTGGTGATCGAAAATGGAGGGGAGCAGAGAGGGAGCTGCGAGAGGTGCTGTGCGTGTGTGTGCGTCGTGCAGTTTTGGGCCGAAAGTGTGTGCGGGAAAGGGGACTGTTTAGTGATGTGTGTTGTGCCGTGTGCGTGTGTATATGTGTATAATATGCAGAACAGGTAGGAAAAAGGGAGACAGGACGGGAAGAGACAGAAAATGGCAGAGGAGGGGAGAGAAGATAAAAATATTATATATATATATATATATATATATATATTATATTAAATTTAGTCCGGATAAATTAAAATATCGGATAGAAAAATAATCTGATTTAAGATAGATTTAAATAAAATAAAAAGGATAAACATAATCAGGAATAAATTTTAGAAATTTATTTCGGGTTACGAGTCGCGGTTATTAATAAAATAATTCAGATAAGATTTACGGGTAAAACTAGGATTAAAATGAAGAATCGGTTTCTGTTAACTTTTTAGCCTAATTAATTTCATATCTAAGTCATTGAAATAATAATAATAATAATACGTTTAATACTAAACCTCCTAAATTAATAATTATAACTAATCATACGTAATTATTAATTTTACTTAGGATTTCCTAAAAACGGGTTATTACACAATCATCCTTCCAAAAACTGACTCTATTGCCTTCCCCAATACAGATCTTCTAACCTGCCCTCAGTATCGAGTTTCTTCGCCCTGTGCCAACTATGTCTACCCATGGGGACCACCTTTTCCGTGAAGAAGTAATCTCGAAAGATCCTGCGCTTGCCTCGGAGTGGATAGATGAAATAACTCTTTTCCATGACGCACCTTCCACTATACAGAATCTCCACCACCATTTAAACAGAAGAGCATTATTTATGAGCATTATGTCACCCACCCCTAGACCCCCAGCGTCCTTAGGCTTCTGGATCACACTCCATTTGACAAGCGGTATCCCCTTCCTGTCTCCTTTCCCACTCCAGAAGAATCTTCTCTGAATGCTTATGATCTCCTTCACGACTCCCTTCGGTACCCTGAATAGGCTCATATAATACATTGGTAGACTGTTTAGAACGCTTTTGATGAGGACTAGTCTTCCAGCTCTTGAGAGAACCTTTGCCTTCCACCCAGCTAACTTACATCTTATCCTGTCAATCACTAGTTTCCATGCTTCCTGCCTTCCTGTGTTGATACCTAATGGGAGACCAAGGTAGCTAATCGGCAGAGAACCGACTTTGCATCCCATTATTTCTGCCGCCTCCTTCTCGACCTCCTTATCCACTCTAAGACCAATAAGGACTGACTTGCTAAAATTGACTTGAAGGCCCGATAATAAATAGAAACAATCAACCAAGCTCTTCCAATTCCTGATGTTTTCAGACGAAGTGCCACAAAATATCATCGTGTCATCTGCAAACTGGAGATGGGTTACTTCCACTTTATCTCTTCCCACCTTGATACCTTCTAGAAGACCGTTTTCCACACCACGTTTAATGAGCTGGTTAAATGCCTCTACAGCTAAGACAAATAGGAAAGGCGAGATGGGATCACCTTGTCTCAAGCCCCTACCCATCTTAAACGGTGCAGACGGTATCCCATTTACAAGGATTGAGGCTCTTGCTGTAGATATACATTCCTTCACCCATCCTCTGAACCTAGGACCAAAGCCCATAATATCCATCATCTTTTCCACAAACTCCCACTTTATGCTGTCATATGCCTTCTGAAAGTCTAGCTTGATCATCAGTCCTCCCGACCTATTCTGACCTTTAGCCCATTGGACCACCTCATTTGCAATTAAAGCCCCATCAACTATGCTCCTCCCTCCTATGAACGCTGTTTGTGCATCACTCACCAGCTTGTCCACCACCTGTCTCAATCTAAGTGCAAGGATCTTTGCTATCACATTGTAGATACAACCTACCAAGCTGATAAGTCGAAATTGGCTAACTTCCTCTGCCTCGTCCACCTTGGGGATTAGAGTTATCAACGTCGTATTTAGTGCAACCGGGAGCCTACCCGACTGAAAAAACCCCAGAACTGACTTGGTGAATTCTTCCCCCAACAACTCTCCACATCTTCCTTATGAACCCCATATGGTAGCCATCATACCCAGGCGCTTTTGAAGGCTCACAAGACCACACTGCTCTTCTGACATCTTCCCTACTAGGAATTTCTTCTAGCTCCATTCCTTCCTCTCTGGTTAGCCTCTGAAAACCCTCTGCTCAAAGGCACACTTCTGGTAAATCTTCTTGTCTGTACAATTCTTTAAAATAATCTGTAATGACCTTCGTCAGCTCTGACTGCTCTTCAACTACCCTCCCTTTCTCCACTAATCTCTGGATGACAACCTTCTTCTTTCTGACTGCTGCAACTGTATGAAAGTAGCGTGTGTTCCTGTCCCCCTCTTTGAATCCCCTAACCCTAGCCACCTGCATCCAATAGGCTTCCTTTCTTTTATGCCACTTCCACAGTTGGGTCTGCAGGGCTGCTTTCCTTGCTGCTTTTACGTCATTGTTCAGAGCTTCTGATTAAGGTCCATCGATCTTCTTAACCTCTTCTTCAAGCTGATTGATTCTCGATTCGAAGTCTCCAAAAACCTCTTTATTCCACTTCCTAATTAGGCCTTTCATTTCCTTGAGCCTACTCTGGCACGACCTCCCTTCTAAATTCGACCAACACTCTCCAATGAAGCCATGGAACTTTGGATGATTCAGCCACATATCCCAAGTCCTAAACGGTCTCGGCCCAGCCTTCATAGAAATAACACTTAGCCTAATTGGATTATGATCCGACAGTGATCTGCCCAACCCGATGTAGTGGATATCCGGAATCTCTATAACCCAAAATGGGCTAATCAAGAAACGATCCAACAGGCTAGCTGATTGTGCTCTTTGCCAGGAGAATTTCAGGTTTGAAGGCTTGAAGTCCACTAACCCCAACTGATCGATCCAAGCATTAAAATCACGAACACTGCTCTGGTCTACCCATCCTCCTTTACGCTCACTTGGGCTTCTAACCTCGTTGAAGTCACCCATTACTATCAATGGTCTGTTGCATTGTTGCACCTCCTCCCACAGTTCCTCCCACAACGCTCTCCTTTCTCGTGGCTTTGATGGACCATAGACTAATACGATCCCACACTCCACCTTCCTGAGCCCCAACCTACCTTCCACCAGAATCCACCTCCTACCACTCCTGGAACTATTCACGACAAAGAACTGAGGGTCCCATCCTAGGATGAGGCCTCCACTTCGACCCACCGCTGCTGAATCTCGCCATTCAACCGACCCGTTTTTCCAGACCCTATCAATCCACACTTCCTCCAGAGAGCTATGTTTAGTTTCAACCAGTCCACAAATCCAGGGCTTCTCCTTCGATATCAAGTTTTGGATGCTAGAGACTTTCCCTAACGCACTAATCCCCCTTACATTCCAACTAATTATAATCATTAATCACGCTCCTTACTACCAACCTCAAACCTCCTTTTAGCGTTACCTCCTCCTAGTCTTCCTTTGGCTCCTCCTCAGTCCTACCAACTTCTCTACACACAGCCCTTCCTCCCTAGATGATAATCCAACCTTTCTCCCAAATTGCCATGTCTGTCTTGCTTCGTGTAAGTCTTCCTCCTGGACACTTCGTTCTTCTGTGACCTGGGCACCCTCGGCCTCCTCATGTGAGTATGGGTCTCTAATCCCGAGGCCTCCCACCGCCTCAAACCCTGGAGGAACATCTGCTTCTATCACTTCCGCATGTTCTGGAACCTGCTTTTCTCCCCTTTCGAAGATTGCTCCCATACTCGATTGTGGGCCCTCGTTTCCTTCCATCCTCCTCCGCCCCTTTTCCTTCCAACTTTTTATTAAGCTCCTATCTTCTTCCAAATCATGATCAACTGAAGCAGACACCGTTCTTGATGACTCTGCCTCCTCCTCCTTCCCTTCCCTTGCATGGGGACTATAAATCTTTTCTGGCCAATCCTCTTGCGTATCCTTACTTAGATTAATATCAACGGTTAGCTCCTCTATACTCATTTCTACACCCTCTCCATTTTTTCCACCCTTCCACTACTTAAACTTTCTTTTGCTTCTTTATCTTCCTTCCACAACCCATTTGCTAGCACCGAATATGGTAGTGGCCCTAGAGATCCCTGTTCCTTCTCTTCCTCGGTAGATAGGGGTATTGGGACCCTCATATTCCTTATTAATATCTCCTCCCCCCCCCACTCAAATTGCTCCCTCGAAACTGCTTCCCGACTAGCTTCCCTTCCCGTGTAATTTTTCTTTCCTTCAGCTATAGTGGACCGAGCCGTAGGAAATTTTTTCTTCTCGGTTACTACCTTATTTAGCCCGGCCGGTTCCTGCTTCTCCATCTCCTCCTTTCCAGTGCATTGCTCCTCTTGCCACTCGCAAGTGTCCTGCGTGCTTCTCAACTTTTTATCCCTTCTCTCCCGATACTGCCCACGCTCCTCTCTACTTCCGCTCATGCCCGACACTTTGCTTACAGCCTCATTTCTCCCTAACAGCCCTCGAGATGTGTCTTCACCTGTCACCCTGTGACTCACCTGTTCCATTTCTTCGTTAACCCTATCTTCCGTCTCCATCATCCCTGTCCTCTCGTACCCCGCGCCCTGCATGCCTGCAGTACCAGGATCGCATGCATTCTCCCCTTCGTCCCTTGGTCCAGTGATTGATCGCCGTCCACCTTCGTCGCCAGTCGATGATGTTTCCGACCACCCCTCCATATTCTTTTTTCTTCTATTCTGCCACAGTATGTATCCCTGGCCTAGCTCCCTCGCCACTACCTCCACCACAGCTTCTCCCACCTTAATCTCTAGTATCTCCTGTAGCTGCTCCTTCCGCTCTGTGTCAACCAGTACCGTAGTTGTCTCCAAAGACAGACCATATTCTTCGACTTCCTCCCAACACACCCACCTTCCCCATGGTTCTGCAATAGCCCTCAAAACTTCCTCTTTCCATGCCACTACAGGTAGCCCGCGGAGCTCAATCCATGTTCGCCGTTTGTTACATACCTCAACTTCTTGACCGTTCCTCACTATCGGGAATGTATCCCTCAGCAGACTTCCTTCCTCTAATGCCTCCTCACAGTCCGCAAGAGTTTCAAAAGTAATAAGCAACTTAAATCTACCTAAATCACGTACCTTAGCTATACTCCTCCAGTCTTGCATGAGTTTCGGGATTACTGTGTCCAGAATCATTGGTTGGAAAGATTCAACCACCACACTTTTAGCTAGCCATTGTTGTGTTCCTTCATCCACCTGCACGCGCACCACCCGTCTATTTTCCTTCTGCAAGCTCCTCTCCCTGCTCTTGACCACCTCAGCAAACGATCGCTCGTCTCTTCTACCATCATGCCATCCACGTTGTTGCTCTACACGTCTCCACACTATTGGTCTCGTCTCATTTCTCTGCTTGCCATGGTTCGGCAGTTTACCTGTTTTCTCAAACAGTGCCCTGCGAACGTATAGACTTATGCCATGCAGCTTCATGTGGCTAAATCTTCGCACCGCCTCCTTTGCTTCTTCTTCGCTTCCATACCTTATGAAGCCAAAGTGTAGGTTGGACAGTTTTCTTTCCTTCCTACTGATGAACAGATCCCACACTTTGCCTGCCTCCTCAAATAGTTCCTTCACCTCCTTCACTTGTATACCTTTTGCCAAATTATCTACAAAGACCGTGAAGACTTGGCTGGGTTTTAGTGGTTCGGCTCTCCACTTCTCTCTCTCTGCTCTTCGACCTAAGGATGACTCACCTTGTAGAAATGGTGTGGGCTTATGGTAGTGTTGGAAGTTTGTTTGTCTTCGCGTAAGATTCACTTGATTGTTGGCTGTGGCGAGGTTGGAGAGGCGGTTTTTGGATGTCTGCAGTGTCATGGTTGGAGAGGGCTGGTGCTAGTCAAGTGTTTTCTTTCTTAATTATGTAAGATCACTTTTTTAATCATGTCACATGTGTGTGTGTGTGTGTCTTTTCTTATAATTTAATATCGGGTGATGCACGAATGTATAACTACTAGAAATTAATAATAGGCCCCATCACCAGTATTCATGTCTTGCTTGCCCAATAATTGTTTCAAAGCATATTAGAAATCTGACGTAAATCGAGTTATTTTTGTACCGATCTTTGATCAACAAACAAGTATTAATTACGTCGGACTAAAATTGGAAGACGGAGTAACATAACCCCTCCACACACCACCTTGTCAACCTCCATTTTCCTCAGCGAGGTTGTGTGAATTTCACCTACGGCTAAGTTAGTTTAGAAACGGTCCAAGAGACCAACAGGCATAAGTTAGGCCATACTATAATGTGGACTTCTCATAGAAAAATGAACCCGGCCTATTTTGACGCTGAGGAGAACCAAAGGGTAGTTCTTGAAGAGCCGAGGCTCTTAAATAGCAATATACCATTAAGATAATACTTGGCAGTCCCAAAGAACGTCTCCCTTGAAATTAGCTGAATGAGAGAAAAAAAAATGATTGAACCATCTTGACACACTAATTGCCATGTGCCGACTCTTCTGATTGCCACACTTGTTTGAAGTGGAAGAAATGGCTATGTAAATTTTGAAGCTGTGGGATATAAATTCTTGAGGGAGTGTAATTTTCAAGATAGTGCCTGCTCATCTGCATAGTGTACTCGACCGTTGGGTCTTACCTTATAGCTTTGGGATAGCAAATGCATTGATCCATGAGGCTAGATAGTATTTAACACCTATGTTATGCTAGATAGTATTATTTTTTTAGGTTTATTATTGGATTCGACTAGGCTTACCAATTAAAATATTTATGTTCATCTCATAAAATTATATAGGTTTATTAGACAAAACTTATAGGTTCAACACCTAAATCATTTATGTTTAGCAAATATATGAACATATATGTTATATGCCATGAGCTTATATTTTATATGTTATATATTATGAACCTAATGATGAGCATTACCATGATGTTATGCATATAATTTATTTAATGTTAGCATTTTGTTGGTGGCCCTAACAAGTTCTAGGGGCACGTGTTAGAAAAACTAAAAATAGTTGAATCGGTCATGGGGTTAGGTTATAAATATACTAAAATGCATGTGACAGTGACCATCCATCTTTTCCAATACATATTTTGATTATTTCTTTTTCATAAAATTGTATAACATTTTTCATTCTTAATAAAGACAATGGTAAAAATAGTCACTAATATGAAACTACTCCTTATTGCCAATCTTTATTTTTAAGGGTTGGAGACAAAGTGGGATCGAGGGAATAAAACCCAGACATTTGGTTTGATTTTCCTACTCTTCTTGATGATATAGCCACTCTTCTAACTCTGTTCAATTCATATGCATACTAAAATCATCAAAGATATTTATCAAATTATTAATTCTTGAGCCATAGGTTCAACTAACTTATTTATTTAATGTGATTCCAAAGTATTCTAATCAAGGCAGACTCATTTCCTTTTTTAAAAAGTTAGGAGCAATGTTCAAACATGTAAGGAGTATTCTACCACCTAAAATTAATATTCATCCTTGATGGTAAGCACAATCCTCACAACATGCCATGAAAAGGCTGTGGCATTCATCCTTAAAGATGCATCTGCACTAGAAATAAAATCAAGGAGATGTCATAGACCAAGCAATTAGCAGAAGAACTCTTTCCATCACTAAATTTTAATTATTATCCTAGATGATAATGATTAAAATTTACTTCACTTTAGTGTACCTACTTAACCACTCTATCACTAACACACAATATTGTTATTGAGATTTTTTTTTAATTTTTTCTTACTTTAATCTACATCAAATAACATGAATTTCATCAAGATGATACAGAACTTTCTGTAATGACAAAATACTCCAATCTTAGTTCTTTTATTCATGGTAGCCAAGCAATATATCACCTAGCCACCTTCATCTCACATCACACCTCCCATCCCCAGGGCTACATCTGTACTAGCTTCGTTTACATTATATTTAAGCATGGGGTGGTGGTGTCCACTCATAGTAATCAACTGGTGCAGGATTGCTAGCTAATATCTCTTATTCTAACTCATCAACTTTGCCATCTAGATTAGAGATATGTATGTGCTTGTAGTGAATGGTGGCTGCAATGATGACATTAACACATAAAATGTATGAAATTCATAATATAAATGATAAACATATATTTTTAGCTATTTTATACCCTTTTAATCTAAGTTTTAGGATTATTTATTTAAATATACTATAAAAAGGTGTAAATCTTTTTTTTTATTATAATATCAATAACAATGATAATTATAATAGAAATAATGCTAATAATAAATTTATTATATTTTTATATTATAATTTTCTTTTATAATATATTATTATTAGTTTATATTACTTAATTATTAATAACAAATAAAATTAGTGCATTAATATACATGTTTTTGAGAAATTTTGAGTTTGGGTTTGGGTTTAAAATCTGGGTATATAGCATTACTCTCCTAGAATGTACTATTTTCTTATAAAAAAGTTCATTCGATTGTTAATTTTTTATATAAAAAATAATTATTTAAAAAAATTGAAGTATATTTTTTATTTTATTTTTAATTTTTAAAATTATATAAATATTTAATATTTTATTATATTTTCATAAATAGTATTAGTATAATTTTAAAATGACTTTAATTACCTTTTAAAAATGTAGGTAAAATAATAGAATGATTTTTTAATATGGTGTTAGGACTATTATTACTCATCTGGTTAATCATTCAAAAAAAAAATTAGTCGTAAAAATGCTTGTTGTATTTCCTACAACAAATAAACCCCAAATTGATAAAAAGGAGAAAATGAAAAAGGGCAAATCATTATCATTAGCATCATAAATCATTGAATTCATGCTCAATCTAAAAGTCTGCCATAAATCAAAACGATCTCATATGATTGACCAATAGTACCAGACTATAACTTAAACATTCAATTTCCATATCTCTTTAAATTTTTTTCTTCCTCATTATGAATACATAATTATTGAGAAAATAGTGGGATAGAGACAAAAAAACGTAAAATTAATATATTTAAAAAAAATTAGAAAACAAAGTTAGCAGAAATTTTATTTTATATCATTTACAATAATGTACTTAAAGTATAATAATCTCAAATTTTTAATTAATTTTGAGATTAAGTGAAATTCATGTAGAAATCTTTAAAATATATCA